>OY770012.1:3610000-4205457 GCA_963669245.1 Quercus cerris
AAACCAAGTTATACAATATGCCAAGGGACTTCCTTTAGCTCTAGTAGTAATGGGTGCTGATTTGAGTGGAAGAACTAAACTTGAATGGAAAAGTGCAATTGATAAGTATGAAAGAATTCCTAACAAAGAAATTCAAAAAGTATTGAAAATAAGTTATGACGGATTGGATGAAACTGAAAGAGATATTTTCCTTGATATTGCATGTTTCTTTAAGGGATTTCTTAAGAAGTATGTCATGGATATATTGGATTCTTGTGATTTATATCCATTTTATGGGATTGAAAAACTTATTGATAAGTGCCTAATTACTGTTGATCAATATGACAAATTGTCAATGCATAACTTGCTACAACAAATGGGTAAGGACATTGTTCAACAGGAATCACCAAAACTTGGAGAGCGTAGTAGACTATGGTGTTATGAGGATGTTCTTGATGTACTAACTAAAAATACGGTATGCATCATTTTAGTTCATTTTTCGAATGCCATATGCAGTGATTTTTTCCCAACTAAACGTGGAAGAAAATTTAAATGAATTATTTTGGTTTTTGTTTAAATTTACTATCATTATACTTCTTATTGTATAGTGTGATTCACTTAATTCTTTGTCTAATTAGGGGTCAGAAAAAGTTCGAGGTATAATGATATGCGCACCTGAACCATCAAAGATTCAATTAGAGTCTAAATGTCTTGAAAAGATGGAAAATCTCAAGTTCCTTATGGCTAGTAATGTAGATACTTGTGGAGATCTTAAATATCTTCCCAACGGATTAAGGGTGCTTGATTGGCCTGGATTTCCTTCATCTTCCTTACCATCCAATTTTCGTCCTCCAAAACTCGTTGTTCTTAACATGCCAAAAAGTCAGCTTATATTGCCCAAGCTTCTCGAGGTATAATTTTTATTTTTATTTTTTTTAAAATAAATTATTATGACTTCATTAATGATTAAAATATATTTTAATATTTGTTGAAGTTAATTTTGATTTAATTTTTTCTACAGAGGATACAGTGTAAAAGCTTGACATATATGAATTTGCAATCCTGCCAATACATTAGGGAATTACCCAACTTATCGATTGCCACCCCAAACATAAAGCAATTGAATCTCTGTCAATGTATAAAGTTAGTCAAGGTTCATGACTCTGTTGGATGTCTTGAGAGGCTTGAAAGTTTGGACCTCACGGGTTGCATTGGACTTAAAATTCTTCCAAGCTGCATCAGGATGAAATCTCTTAAAGTTTTAATTCTTTATAAATGCAAAAAGGTTAAGAGGTTTCCTAATATTTCACAAGAAATGGAAAATTTAAAGTTTCTAAGTCTAGCATGCACTGCCATTAGAGAGCTTCCTTCATCATTTAGGAAACTCTCTGGGCTTGAGAGATTAGATATAGGTTCCTATTCCTGTACGTGTCATCTTCCAAGTAGCATCTATGAATTGCCACATCTTCATAGACTCTATATTTATGGCAGTGTCCAATTTCCAAAGGATATCCAGATTGGTATACAAGCACTATGCAATTCTTATGGTGGATTTTCAAAATATGGTTTTCTGAAGTTGAATTTTCTAAAAAAATTGACTTCTTGTTTCCACCTCTCAAAGAAATGGTTATTATCAAGGAGAAAAACTTCAAACCTTAAAGATAACATTATGAGATTCAATGGATTACGTTATCTTCTAATTGAGGATCCCAAGTTCCTTAAGGAAATTCCAAAGCTTCCAGAAAGTATAAGATCTGTGTATGCAGCAAACTGCATCTTGTTGAATTCACAATCAATAAGAAATTTATTCGATCAGGTACCTTCTTCTCTTCAAGATATTAAAAATAAAAATATAAAAAACAATTTTGTTTACCTTTCCAAATACTATACTAGATTTGGTAAATTTCTAATTTCTCAAAATTCCTAATTGCATGCAGTTTGGAAGAATTTTAGATTTTCCACCAAATATGATATGTTCACGTGTGAAAGGAAACGTATTAGCGGATTCACATTCACATCAGATTGATTACTCTTCCCAGCTCTCCTTCTCCAAGTTCTTCCTAATTAAAGAAGAGTTACGTCCAACTCCAGATATATATCTGTTTGATTTTGGAGAGAGATATAATATTATAGTACCAGAAAGGAATATTCCAGAGTGGTTCAACCATCAAAGCATTGAAAGTTCCATATCATTCCGGATTGGTCCAAAATTTTCAACATTTGCCTTTTGTATTGCTTTTCATCTAGTTCCGTTGAAAGACAGTTATGCTAACAAGTGCGGTTCTCTCCGTGATGATAGCATCAGTTGGTTTTGTGCTGTTGACATTTCCATCAATGGTCAAGCGCAATCTTTCATGCGGCAGCCGATCTTTCAGTATCTGAAGTGTGATCATTTGTGGTTTTACGCTGTACCTCCTAGCCAATTGCAGCAGAAATTTGGAGACTTGTTGCAAGGCGATCAAAATCGTGTTGAGATTTCATGTAAAATCTCTCACTGGACAAGTGAATTCGGAAAGTTTGCACCTGTCATTGCAGGGATGGGGGCACATGTGAAATGCATTTGTCCTCCTCAAAATTCCATTATCATCCACAACAACTCTCAAAATGTTGATGACAACTCTGACAACGCTGAGTTCGCACCATTACTACATCCTGCCACCACTTCCGATGGTTCACATATGAATCATGTGAGTCTCAACGGACGCAGACGCAGACTCAGGAGAACCTCAACCTCCTCTAATCCCTGATGACACTAGTGTCTTTCCTTGACATCTTTTTTAAGGCTTCCAAAGCATAAAGCTAATGGGTTTGACTTAATTTTGGGTTTTTTAAATTTTGGTTTGGGTAATGACTCAACCAATGGTGATGTGTTTGATTTGGATTCTTCTTCAATGGCCCATCCCTCCATAAAAAATGAAGCCAGCTTCAATCCATAGTCACCATCAAAGAAACTGAGAATCCCTTAATCAAAGTTTGAAAAAATATGCCCAGGTACTATTATTTCATTGAAACTGTTTTCCTTTGCATCATCTTCATTCTATTTCTTTTAATGTTGTAAAATGCCGGAGTATGTCTCCCTCTTTTGCCTATTGATTTGCATCTTCGGCGGTATTTGTCACTTCCCATTCTCTTTCTCTAAATTCACAGGCTCAGTACTTGCACTGATTAGAAATTTTTGGTCATTAGATGAGCGTATTTGTTATGGGGTGTTGAAGGGGCTCACTGGTATTAGTTCTGAAATAGATAGTTTGAGTGAATGTGGTTGGAAATATAAGGTTTGATTGATGGAATGGTCATGGGGCCATTGATTTTCAGCTAGAAGACTTCGTTCAAACACAATGGATTGAAAGTTTGAGACTTAAAACAATTTTACAAAGTGCATCAGGTCTGCAGGATTTGGCAGAACTAAGCATTTTAACTAGGAGTGACTTAAAATCTCATGAACAGATTTTTTTTCCCTTCAAAATATAGAAAAATTATGGTTTTTATTTTATTTGAATGGTTCATGATTTTAATTATCTTAAATGCAGCTGAATTGGATGATTGTGATAAAAGATGGGTTTGAATAAGCTTGGGCAATTTAGTACTTAATGCTATCATCACCTGCCTAGACCTTTGCATAGTAGAAGCCATTTCCCCATGCTGATATCCCTCCAGTTGTTTGTTTGAAATGGACCAGTAGTTATTTTATCTTGGTTGTACTTAGAGAGATATAGTTGGCTCTACTCGGACATTTAAATAAGCATGCAATGATGCTTCTATGTAGTGAGAAATCTTATGCACGGATCAGCTTTTTTGCTAGTTGGACATGTTTTTATTACATTTCTGCTGAAGATTTTTACCTTATGCTGCACCCTTTCTTTGTATTCAAACTTGCAGTCTCCGAACTAACAAATTTTTTTAGTATACAATTTTGTTTCCTCTGTTTTGATGTAAATTCTTTTTTCTTATGCTAACCTACTGCCCAATTTTTTCTATTATAGGCATTTATATGATCTTATCACTCTTGCTTTTAAATGTAAAAGTCCTCTGCCTTGGAAGGCTGAGGACCTGAAATAAGTAATTTTTTTTTAAAGGTCTAAGGGACAATTTTATTGGCTTGATTTACAAAAAAAAAAAACAAAAAAAAAAAAAAAGTTGGGCAAGCATTTGTGCAGTTGGTGATTATTCTTCTATTCATTCAATACTTACTGTTTTTACTTATTTCTGATTTGATTTTTGAGAAATTCAATAGTTTCCAGTTTAGCACATGAATAAAGAAAAATCTAAATTACATACAAGAAGATATATGTTATGGTTTATTTAAGGACTAATGTTTTATTGTATATGATGAAATTTATTTGAGGGGCATCAAATTATATCAGGTCATGTCTCATACACACTTGTTTGTTTATCAACCATCCTAATAAATTCAGATTCTTGATGAAAAAAATAGTATATTTGTAAGCTCAACTATATAACAAACAGCAAAGAAGCAAATGTACTGCTTTATTTTTATTACTTATCGTTTTTAGCATAAAGACAAACAAAATTCCAACAGATCAAGAAGGGAACAAAACCATAAAATACATTGGCAGTGCTTGGGGTAGGTTCTTGCAATACAGAAGTTGGGAAGTCATCTGAGAAAATGTGCTTCTAGACAAAGGGTGGCATTTAGTGATAATATTGGAATGATCTGAAAAAAGAAAGCATCTGTCACATAATTTTGCAAAATTTAGAAGCCCATGACCAAAACCCGATTAAAAATCCAATTCTTTTGACGTTTCAATTTCAATATCCTATGCCATTATTTACATGTTAGACCATAATTCCTGTTTCCAGTTAGACCAGAGATGTTCTTTGATCTTCTCCTGCCTCACATACATGGATTTTAAGGTGAGTTTTCATCTATCTTGATTTTTAGATTTTTGCCTAGCACTTGTTTAAGACTTGATTCTGTGGTTGAGGGAGGTAGGGTGATAGTCATATTAATATATTGGAGTTTGGCAAGGGGTTTGAAAGAAGTGGGTAATGCTGTATGTGGGGGAGCAATTCATAACTAGGTAAGTTAATTGTTATTCTTTATGGATCCTGATTTTGTTAAGTACAAATTGGAGTCTATCACCTTATCTAAATTCTAATAAACTTTGGTTTGAGATTGTTAGTTATTTTTGTCAGACTGGCTTTTGAGATTCATAGGCTCCTAGATTTTTTAGGCCTAGATTATTTACAATCTAAGTTACAAATCCTTTTTAATAGGGGAAAGGTTGGGGGGCAGGGGTGGGAGAGAGATTCTGGTTGAGAAGATATATTTATGGTAGCTTGAATCTCAATTTGGATATAATTTTTATTTGATGTATAGTATAAGGAGATGTATGATTTTATAGTTTGTAATCCTTGTAATTGTTTATAGAGCTCCAATTTGTGTTTGACGAGATTTTAGTAATTTATTATTTCACATTTCATGCAAAAAGAATTTACATTGAAGGAAAGGAATTATTATTGAAATTTTTTGTGTTAATCTATTTTCCTTGATGGTAAGAAAATTGCTATTGAAAAATTGCATACAAGTACGAAATTGATTATTTACATTGAAGGAAAGGAATTATTCTTGAAAATTTACATACAAGTGTGAGACTATTTTCCTTGATGGAAAGGAATTGCTATTGAAAATTTTCATAAAAGTGCAAGACTCAAGCTTAGGTGTTGTGTGGCATTTGATTTTTCTGCTTTAATTTGCAATAACAATTAGTTTTTGGAAGGCATTTGGAATGCTTGGGATCTTTCAGTAGGAAAGTTATTAAGGTGAGTGAGGTAAGTGATGCAAAAAGGTCTTATTTTGGGAATAACACGTGTGAGGAGGAGTTTGTTTTCCAGAAATGTTTTCAATTGTTGGGAATAAGAGTGCAATATCAGCCAGGAATTTGTATTATTGGGAATTAGAGCACAATGGTAGCTAGTAATATGGGATTATTGAGAAGAGCGCAAGACAATTGGTGTGACAACATGTGCACAAATTAACATGAGCAACATTCTTGTTGGTAGATGGTACTTATACAAAGAGTTTTCTAAGGACTTCATGAAATGATTTTAAACTGTTTTTGTAGTTTTAGATTTATAAGATTAAATGGTGTAGTTGTAGAGGAGGGGGAAGGGGTTCAGGACAAGGAGGAGACTGCCGGGCAAAGGTCAAGTCATTACACTAATTTGAATATATTAGTGTGTGCTTATATCATGTGATTCAAGGACTGAAATTTTTTGTCTTTATATCCTGTCTTGCATATGCATAAATGTTGCAGCTATAATTAGCGACGAAATGTATGCTATTGGTATTTTGCTTATATTGAGCCTATTTTGGGTATTGATTAATTTGGTTACAAAGATAATTATTTATTTAGTTATTATTATTAGGATTATTGTTCTAGAGATCAAGCATAAAACAAGATGAAGTCATAAGCAACCAAACCCTCCATTATCATGACTCTGTTCTGGTGTCTATCTAGTAGTCCTTATACTTCATAAAAATTTAATTCTATCAAACATGTTTAATTATAGAGATAGACATGACATATAACAGTCATTTATTAATTCCTTTATGTTTTATAACGAGATAGAGAGAATTACTGGCTGTGTATATTGTTTATGTACCCAAAACATACCAACTAGATATATTACTATTTGTAAACGATGACGAGTATGGTATATTCTTCTCGCATAGTTGATGCATAAAGCTCTGAAATGTTTGATTCAATCCATAGCTAGGATTAATCTATTCTATTATTCCAGTAGGTGAAGAAAAGGAGGGTTGCTTCTCTGATGATAGTGAATGTCTGAGAACAAATTGGACATCAACATTGGAATTGAAATGGTCAGACTGCTCAACTGGAGATAACTGCTGTGGTTTATGTCTAGGATTCTTATACCAAAGTGAGTTGCCAGTTACCTATTCTTATCTCTTTTAAATAATTTGTTGTTGTTTTTTTTTTATGTTGCTCGTGTTTATAATATACAGGTGCATCCTAATGCTGGCATTTAGAAATATATCTCTTATGTGCTATAAAAAATTATGCGGTATATATGGTGCAGAGGTTTCTAACAAAAGTACAGTGTTTCAGTATGTAATGCATACAATGCAGATCTTGATGTCAATGTGAATCTTCCCAAATCATTTAAGAATGTCATTGTCTACTAATATTTCCTTCTTTTCATTCTTCTATTCTTGATCTACAATATCAAGTCTCCTTTGTGTCATTTCTATCCATAGTCTAATTTAACAGGCCCATATAATTATCAATCCAAATAGTATACATTGTTATTGACCAGGGTAGATAATGCTGATCCATGTAACCCTTGTTAAAGAAGAGTGCTACCCCATCATTTATTTGTTTATTTGTTTTTTGATTCACACCTCAGCATTTATTTTGTAAAAGAAAGTATCAGTTGCTGAATTGAATTGATCATCTCTGAAATACTTTTTCTTATCTAAAAAGGAGTGCTACCCAGCTTTTAATGGACAAATATCTCAATGATGTAATGCTAGGGAAATGCATAAAGGAGAAGACGAATGATTACAGTTTCAACAATCAAGCAGGTATAAAATGTCGTTCAATGAAAGATTTGCATTGCAATATGACAAAAAAACTTCTCAAGAATCTTTCTAGAAGTTTAGTACTTTGATATGAAAACACCTTTAACAGAGAGGGTTTACATGGGATGAAACATGGCAAATGATCTCAGTTTACAATGATTGGGATGCTTATACAAAGGTGTGTTGTCAACTTATTGTAGTCTTAGATGTTAGTTTCAATTATGTGGCTAACAGTTTCTTTATGTTGAAATCTCCAGAAACAATTTCAAACAGAACCAAATTGAAACCAAATTATAATGATTTTTGCTTGATTTATGGAAATCCAGCTTCTAATAAGGTTGTAACAAAGCAGGTCAAGACATTTGTTGTAATGGTGTAGGGTAGATTTTGACAAGCTTATAAGCAGTCTGCAACCTTGTTTATTTTTTTCCCTCTTTCAAATCTTTGGACTGTAGTCAGTGCGCAATTAGTTTTAGGTGTTCAGTGTGTCTAAATATATGTGTGCTACTTCATTTTGCATTGATTGCAATAGCATTTTCTCAAGCGTGTGGAGATTTGTAAGTATATGAGTTATATATTGTAAAGTATTATCTTTACAAGTGTGTGGAGATTTTTAAGATGTATAACAATGGTTAAGCTTGTTTTATACTAAGGACAATGTCTCAATAACCTCTTAACTTGGAAATTTCATTGAGAGGGCACAAATCTTCTGAAAAAATTGACCTAGTATGCATCTAAATGGTTGTCACCACCTTACATGTAAGACAAAAAATATGCTCAATGATCTGTTTGATTATCTGCCTATTGACTATAACTACTCTTTTTACAGCTTCAAAATGATGCAGTCTCATTCAGGTATATTGGACATGAAGTTCCAATCAGCTAAAGATATTCGAGAGACAATGCTGAGTTCCAAGTACTCCATTAGAGACCAGTTCTCTAAAATGGTTAGTGTCATCCTTGATTTTTGTTTCTTCAATACAAAATATTTTTCAAAGTGCAAATGTGGTTGTCTAAATATGTTCTATTATCTTCCTTTCAGGATGAGACCTCAAAAAACATGCATTTATCCCAAGAAACCAATGTGGTGTAGTTTATGATATGCATAGGAATACTGTGGTATGATTTGGCCTCAATCTGTTTTTATTTTATTAGATTTCACTATTATGCTGTGCGTTGAATGGAAGTGGCCAATTTACCTGAGATATAAAGTAATCAACTTTGCGTGTGCATGTGTGTTCTTGGGTGTTTCAATCACCCAACTATGACCCAAGAATTTACTTCACAATAAGGGATATCAATTCACCAAATGCACCCCATTCTAATATGCTCTCTGATCTGTGGTCTCCTTTCACATCATTGGGGGGAGAGGGGTGGGGGAAGAGAGAGAGAAAGTGATGGGGGATTGGTGTTGTCAGGTATTCTGAGCAGATTGAATGGGCAGTTATAATCTGGTGACTGACTGGTTCAACATAGTCAATATTTGATATAATAGATAATGAATTCTGAAATGTGTATGCCAATACCGTAGTAAACCTTTCCAGAAAGCCCATGACAAAAACTTGTTTCCACGTGGAAAATAGTAGATAAATGTGTGCATTATATTGGAAACTAAGAACTCACTCATAGAAGCTATAAAGAAGAAGAGAAAAGAAATTAACCAATGATGAAATGCAGGTACTATTTGTTTAGGCATTATGCTTGTACTTCTTGAGTATAAGAAAGTGAAAGGAAAAGTAAAATGTTTGTTCCTGAAGCAATAGTTAAAATGCTTAGAATAGTGCATTTTCTTCTATACGCATTACTGATTTTGGATAAGTTCTGAATAGAAACATAATCCTCTCACTGCTGTAGGCAATATTATAACATGTTATATATTCCAAACCATATGAGAGAAACAAGAGTTGCATCACTTAACCAAAGTACATGTCAGATTTATTAACTACTAAATAATTCATGGAATTGTTCTAGCTGGATCCTCTTTCTTGTCTTAAAAATAGTTTTTTTTAAACATATTGATTGCAGCAGTAATTCATGGGACCAGTAGTGCTTTGTATATAACAGTTATGCTGATACCTGTTGCACTGCAGGTTTAGGAAATGGATCTTGATCATATATGTCTGTGACCTCAAATCTGGAAGTAATGACCAGGACCTCATTTATGGTTATACAAGTTTAAAGATGAACATTGAATATTGTACTGTACTTGGGCATAAAAAGCTGTAATTGTATATGATACAATCTGGCTTCTTTTAATTTTTTAATCTCAAAATTTCTCTGCAGTTTTTTTGTCAATATTCTGAGGAAGTTAATGTTCTCTTTCACGTTAATTATGATTTATATGTCAAACCAGCTGTTACATTAGTCCCTGGTGGCTGATGTTGCAGTGTGACTCTTCTAAAGTTTTGATGTCACAAATAATGTGCTATCTAAAAGTTAGGCGGATATTGACGTGTTCAAAAATTCAAAGGCACTGCTTTAATGAGAATATAATATACCAACTAGGAATTGTTTGCAACTATCCGCATTTGTTAGAAACTCCCATGGGAAAACAATACCCTGTCCAAAATACAGAACCTTTGTTAGGATCCCCCATTTTTATGAGTGTTTTGAGTGTACAAACTACAAGGTTCTGATACAAGTTTCCCTAACAGTCACTGTCAAATGTTGTGAAAGTCTTGTAGAATAACCTTCTTTCTAATGGTACAAGTAGGGATTGAAATGATGCTATTTTTTGTCACATTCTGTGAGGAAATTTATCGACTGGTTTATCATGACTTGCTTTCATGGACATTTGTATAACCAAAAAATCTAACTAATAATTTCTAGATTAATTTATTGATTCAAGATGAAAATACTTGGTGTATGATTTTTGCAAACAATATAGTTTAATTGGATGAAACTAAACGTTGGGGTCAATGCTAAATTGTAATCTGCATGGAAGCTATATTATCCAAAGGTTTTAGGTTTAATATATTATGTATGGAGTAAGTTTTGTAAAAGAAGAAATTAAATAGAGTTGTATAACTTGATAGTTAAGGATACTGAGATCGAAAATTGATATAAGACTAGTTGATATAGGGCATTAAATGTTGGGTTGTTAAATAGTTAAAAATCAACATGTTTATGAAATGTGTAGCTAAAATGAGAATGATAATAAGTAGAAATATAAGTAAACATCATATACAAAATGAACGATAAAATGTTTAAATATAAGTGTGGCTCCTATTAAGAAAAAGGAGATAAAAGAATCATTTGAGATGGTTTGGCCTTGTGCAAAGTAGAGGATCAATGCAATAAACTGTAGGTTCTACCATTTTAATTTTTTTTATTATTATATAATTTTACAAACAAAAGTATCCAAATCTTTTCGAGTATCTTACTATTCATTCAGGCGTATACAGTCTCCTCGTTCCACACACACTCGGTTATTATAGGGAAGAATCCTTTAAAGATGGCCCCAAGATGCTAGCAATGGTTTTCTATTTTAGTTAGTTGAATTAGTACAATCTCGTACTCTCAAATAAAGGATCAATAACTTAGCTTGATACTAAATAAATATTATTATGAACCTAACACCATTGATTTAAAACTTAATATATATAATTGTCTGGTTAATGCTCTTAGGGCATTTTTTAATGAATTGTTTTAGGAAAATTTTGATATCACTTTTATGAGAAATATGAAAAATTGTAAAAAAAAAAAAAAAAAAAAGTTTTGTTTTCTTTTACATAAAAAGTTTCTAAATTATTTCCTCAATGAATGAACTTAAGGAACTCACTAAAAAAATCCTATAATTACCCTAAATAGCCTAAGCCTTTCAACAGTTATTTGTTAATTAATGAGTTAGTTGAAGTGGCTTTTGTTGATGGCTACATTTTATGCTAAATTGCTAATGCATCTCTAAATTAAATAGAACCAAGCATAAAAGGAGCATACTTCTAGACTTGAATATTGATAGCAGATGATCTTTAGCAAAACAGTGAGCCGTTGACTACTTGGCTCACCATCCCTGCCCATGAGATGAGTTCCAATTGAACTGATAAAGAAATTTATAATTAAAGTATTAGACGATTACGTATATGAGTAAAATTGAGATTTATTATAATTTCTTAATGGTCATTATGATTTAATTACGATTCATTAATCTTAAAAAATAATCCGAACCATTGCAAACGTCAATTAGTTAGTATAAAATAGTGAAGACCTTTAATTTAACATCAAGTCACAATGTTTAATGAACTGTTTTATATATAATAAAGTTTAAGCTGGTTGATTGGTCTTTTGCCATATGTAGGATGTAGCGACCTCGAACCAATCACTAGTCAAGTTCAAAGTCCTACGCCAATCAATCAATATATATATGAGATCTCATGCGGGAGTGCATGAGACTCTGCTAAGTGACGCGCTCGAATTTTGCACTTAGCATTTTTTTACCTCTTTTATTATTATTATTATTATTATTTTTTTTTTTGTTACCAAAAAGTTCACATTAATTTATTTTACTATTATCTCATTAATATCTTATTAATTGACTAAACTTACACCACACATTTTTCTATTCATCATGTCTTTTAGCATATCCACTGTTTTAGTATTTAAAAAAAAAAAAAAAGCAAAAAAATAAAATAAATAATAGTAATAACTAATCAGATAAGGCCCTCGAGAGAGATAGAGAGACACAATTGTGGACGACTAAATTTCTTGGTTCGAAATAAATCAAACAAGTAAAATAGTTGCACAAATGCGAATTTATATTGATGAATGTGTGGTACAATTCTCTGTAATTACAAAAGAGTGATCCTCTGATTCGATCTCCTTGAAAGACTTGTTGATTGGAATTGTAATAATGTAATTTTGATTTGAACACAAAATATCCTTCAATTTGGTTGAGGGATGGATCGAAGATTGTTGAAATAGAATTACAATGAATCTCTGGCTATGAGCTTGTTAGAAATCCCTTGTTCTTCACGTTCTTCATGTTCTTCATGTGTTCTTCGTGTTCTTCATGTGTTCTTCGTCTTCGAAGGTTTGTGGTGGAAGTTCTTCGGGGCTTTAGAAGCTTGAATCCGTAAAGCTTCACTGATTTATGGTTTGTGATGTTTCTGGAGCTTTTGAGCTTGATTCCAGTGAACTTTGAGATCTAGGAATACGATTTGGATGATTCCTCTTTGAATGTTCTTTGTATTCGAAGGTTTGCAATGGAAGTTCTTCGGGGCTTTAGAGGCTTGAATCCGTAGAGCTTCGCTGATTTGTGGTTTGTGAGGTTTCTGGAGACTTTTGAGCTTGATTCCAGTGAACTTTTGGATCTAGGCGGATGATTTGGATAATTTCTCTTCGAATGTTCTTCGTATTCGAAGTTGAAGTTCTTGAAGTTCTTGGAGGCTTTAGAGCTTGGTTCCGGCAGAGCTTCTAGACTTCTAAGTGCTTCCAACGGCCTGGTCCTCTCCAAATCTCTAGATCTCCTCCTCAGATCTCCTCAGATCTCTCCTGATCTCCTTCAAATGCCTTAGGAAGGCTTCTATTTATAGGAGTTTAGGAGTAGGTAAGCGACACGTGGCGGAGTTTGATTGGTGACATGTGGCAGAGCTTGATTGGTCCAATTATGTCATCGCTTACATGTGCGAAGCTGATTATGTCATTGCTTACACGTGCGATGATGTGTGATTGGTTTTTGCATGACACTTGGCAAATTTCTGTTGGTTTCTGAGTAATGATAGCAAAACCTAGCAGCAATACGCGGCGCTTTGTAATTGGCCGTATTTTGTGGACTTAATAGTGTGACGTGTCAGCTTGTGATAGGTCGAAAATTTTCCCTGTCTACAAATGCCCCCTTGAGACTCGTTCACACACACAGTTTCAGAGTGTGGTGTGAGAACGAGTTTCGAAAACAGACTTTTACTCTTGGCTCTTCAAATGAAGTAATTGAAGGTGGCGGAGCTTTCAGCAGGATGAGATAATTTCCGAGGAGTAGACCTACCCATATGAAAGGATTTAGTAAGACCGAAAAGGGGTCTGCCTGTATTTGAATGTACTTGCATGACTGAACCTTCTCAGCAAAGGTTAAGTTGAAGTAACTTCAGAAGAGTGTTTCTGGATCGTTGGCGGCGATCACATGGTGTAGAAGATGGGGAAGACGTGAGGATGGTGGCTGGGTACAGCATACAGAGTCATGGGGCTAGCCTCGTGCTTTTAAGAACCGCTGGTGAAGTCATCTCAGAAAAGTATACTTCAAATTACGGCGAGGCCATGTGGAAAAGTGATTGAGTGCGCATGTGTCATCGCTTTACTCAGGTTAAGTTGAGGTATTTTCAGAAGTTTATGGATTCTGGAGATGATGATGTTGGTGGTGAAGAAGATGGGGATGAAGCAAAGCGAATGGGTGAAACATACGCCACCATGGTACTGGTCTTGTATGTTGGGGCCCCTCTGGTGTAGGTGTTTCTGGGAGATACACCTTCGAATATGGTACTGATTGTATGTTGCATGTGGTCTGACAGTAAGTCGTAGAATGTGCATGTGTGATTGGACTATACTGACAGACGTTAAGTTGAAGTAATTTCAGAAAAGTGCATTCTGAAATACTTCAAGTTGAATTTAAGTTGGAGTAATTCCAGAAAATGTGTTTTGAGGTACCAGCAACGATGACCTCTGGATCCCATGCCGATGGGAACATGGAATATGGCTTTGGCAACCCTTTACCAGCCCCAAAGGCTGAACTCTGATGAGCTGGTGCCCCGGAGGTCATTTCAAGTGTTGGATGAAAGACAATTTGTAGGATACCCCAACACTTTTTACCATCTTCACCTATTGACACTTGTTGGGAAAGCACAACAAAGTGAAAGATGGAGCTAACTTGTGATTCTAGTCTTAAAAACCAGCCAAGTTGCTGTTTGTTTCGAACCGCTACTTCTGCTGGAAGACCAAGCAATTGGAGAGAGACTACAAGAGCCCTGAGGTTAGGAACAGGTGTCTCTGCTGGACTTGGATTTCCTGGCCAACCAAATCTAAAGAAGCATGGAACCACAATGCAGGCCTTGTTATGAATAATTTTATGGGCAACTGTGGTCGTTAGGTGGAGAAACAAAATTTGTTTGGATCTCAAAACTACAATGATGCTGTGAAGAGGGTTTCTGCCGAACCATGAGAGGGTTGATTTCAAATTGATTATGAAGCGATATTGGTTGCTAAGTGTTGAGAATGATGAAGCCATAGTGAGAAATGGCTGTGAGAAGAAGGACTTGAAAATTTGAAAGAAGCAAATCTTCATTTCATGACTTAGTGTTTTTCTGGATGAGTTCTTGATGAATCCAGCCCTTCTATTTATAGTGAAGAGACGAAGAACAATGGATGGGTAGTTGAGAATGGCGGATGTGAAATTTTGGTGAGACCGGTGGATGAGAATGATAGGTTGGAGACCGGTAGAGAATGAGAATGGTAGGTGAGAGAGATAAACAATGGTAGGTGGGAATGTTTGGCACCGAAAGGGGAATGGTAGGTTGGAATGTTTGGCACTGAAAGGGGAATGGTAGTTGGACGGGTGACCCGATGTAATTTCAAATTCAAGACACACTTGTGAGAGTTCATCTGTACTTTGAAAGAGAAGCCTTGATGAAGTCTGGAGAATAACCTTAAGGGGATCCAAACTAAATGGATGAATCTCGAATCTTGATCTTGGGAGCTTAAGTTTTGGACATTGTCAGTGCTTCGGAGATGTGAATTAAATTGGTGATTTCCAAGTCACGAAAAACTATGCAAGACAAGTCTGGCTCGAAAATCTTGACTTTGGCTTGAATTCAACACAAAAAATCAACTAACTTGAAATTGAGTTATTTGTGCAATTTTTGAGTCTCAAATGGTGGAACGGACTCCAAAATTGGAATGTACGCGAAAAATTGAGCAAGATAGGTCCATCTTAAAAATTTTGACTTTTGGTCAATATTTACGCAAAATTCAACTTTTTAGAAATTGGTCATTTGCACAATTTTCGAGCTTCGAATGAAGAAACGGATCCCAAAATCGGAATGTACTCGAAAACCTGAGTGGGACAGGCCCGTCTTGAAAATTATGACTTTTTGGTCAAAGTCAAAGGTCTAACTTGGTTAAAACCCTTTTTTTTTTTTTTTTTTTTTTTTTTCGGTAGTTCGGACCGGGTCAGGATCAACGGGTCAAACCGGGTCGGTCTGGTCAAACAGGTCATATTTGCAGGTCAGTCAAACCGGGTGAGATGACGTCATCCATGACGTCACGAAACTGAGGCGCGTGCCAGATGGGAAGCGCGTGACAGCGCGTGGGGAGATAAGCCCGGCGCGTGTGAGCGCGTGAGGACTGAGGGAGGCGCGTGGGAGCGCGTGAAACAGTGGCTGTTACTGCCGAATTTTCTGGCGGCACGTGGCTCATCGTTTGGGCCTGAAATTTTCAGGTTTTGTAGATCTAAGGCCGTAAAATCTGCTGGTATTATCTGTTTTCTGAAATGGTGGCCCGATTTGCACAGATTTCAACGATTAAACCGTTGGTCATCGCGAGTTTGTGGCGGCGCGTGGTAGCTCTGTGGTTGATGAACTTTCTGGGTTTTTTAGATCGAGGGCCGTTTGAGATTTCTGTAGGGTCAGTTTTGTGAAATTATGAGCAGGTTTGCACAGTTTTGAGAAACTAAACCGTTGGTTACCGCGAGCTTGTGGCGGCGCGTGGTGGCTCCGTTGATGATGATCTTTCTGGGTTTTGTTTTTCGAAGTCTTTAGCAGATTTCTGTGGGTTGAATTTTTTGTGATCTTGTCAGAAGCTTTTAGAAATCTGGACAGCAGATGGCTAGCATTGTTGGACTTGTTGCTATTCTAGTCTCCATTGTGGTTCTGATAGTGTTTGAAATTTTGGGCAGATTGACTAATCAGCAAATGTCTCTTTGTTTTTAAGGTCGGTAGCACAATCACTTTGAGCAATATACAGTCTAGAATGTGCAATAGTTTCTTTCTGACAGCATGATGCATTTATGGGCACTCATTTTTTTTTTTCCAAGGTTTGGTGCAGACTTCCCTGACCTTGAGTTTGCAAAATCTAACTTTGAGCTCCACAATCCTCTATATAAGGCCATTCGGGGTATGTACTAAGTTGCATAAGCAAAGTTTCCATGAGTAGCATAATACTAAGTGTAGAGAAATTATGCAGGAATTTTTTTTTTTTTTTTTTTTTTTCACATGCTTGGTTTGTACTAACCATCTTTTTTTTTTGACAGGCTAGGGATTACAATTGAAGCTTTCTCTTTCTCTGATTTTTTTTTTTTTTTTTTTGGTTGAGACATGCCATGAGATTTTTTACTAACAAGTTCTTTGTTGCTGCTTGTTTTTGTCATGCAGCATGCTTTCCTTTATTCTTTGGGCTTTAACTTCGAGGTTTACACCAACGTTCTTATACTGATGTTTGTCTCCATCCTTGACGTTCTCATAGCAACAGTCATCTAGGCAACAACGTTATCAAAGGTGTTCATGATTCAATGATGCTATTACTAGCATTTGACTTTGAAGTTGTACGAGCTTTTGTCTTGACAATTACACTGTAGCAACACTAGTCTTTTCAATGCAGTCATCTCAAGAGTCTTTGCAATGTAGCCACATCAAGAGTCTTTACCATGAAGCCATGCCAGCACTTGTTCTTGTACTGAAGCCATGCCAATATTTCATTCGCGCCGAAGCCATGCCAACACCCACCTTTTTCATGAAGATCTGCTATGAAGTCACACCATTATTTGCACTGAAGTCAGGACAACATTCATCTTTGCCATGAAGTAATGTCAACACGTTTATTCGCACCAAAACCGTGCCAACGTTCATCTTTGTCTTGAGGCTACGACAACGCTCCACATTAGCTCTAAAGCCGTGCCAATGTTCATCTTAGCTCTAAAGCTGCATTGAAGCCGTGCCGACACTCATTTTTGCCATGTCAACACTTCACTCGTACCAAAGCCATGCCAACATCCATTTTTGCCACGTCAACACTTCATTCGCACCGAAACTGTGCCAACATCCATCTTTTTCATGTCAACACTTCATTCGTATCAAAGTTATGCCAACATTCATCTTTGTCATGAAGCCACGACAACACTTCATATCGAAGCTGTGCCAACGTTCATCTTTGTCATGAAGCCACGTCAACACTTTATTTGCATTGAAGTCGCATTGAAGTTGCACAAATATTGACCTTATAATAAAGCTACAACAACATCAATTTTCAGAGGCAACATAGCTCGGACATTGAGGATACGTAGCACTGTAGCTAGACATCGGGATTTCAAGACGTTGAAGATGCAAGGAGTCTCTATCAAGACTTTGAAGATGTAAGGAGATGCCAACTAAACCTTGAAGATGCAAAGAGTCCTTATCAGGACTTTGAAGATGCAAGGAAATGCCACCAATAACTCAACATTGCACGAACATGCCTATAGAAGCAAAGTGATGCAACACCAATAATCTATCATTATTCTGGAGAAAGATGACGTCATCCAGATTTCAGAAATATGATGTGAAACGACACTACTCAGAAGGGAGATGATGTGGTTCAAATTCTAGAGTTATGAAGTGACACAACTTAGAAGATGGACGATGTAGCTTAGACTTGCAAGGTACAAGAAGATGCCCCCTAGAGATAAGTGATGCAAAACATACTTCAGAAACGTGGGAGAGTGTCCATAGAAGATAGGGAATGCCATGTAGACTTCATTTCTTGCAAAAGTGGTTGAAGATTTTATTTTGCTCCACAACCAAGAATCAACTTATGTTCATCATCATTTCAAGGATAGTTAAGCAACATCAACTCCTTGCAGTCTTCATCTTCGACTACAACGATCTTCGATCATCCTATTGAGTAGTTGACTACTTCAAGTAACGTCTTACTGACCAAAGGGGCCTTAAAAGCATATTGAAAAATTCTTCAAGCTAGACTACAATCCTTTTTCTTTTCATGTGACTGAACTTAGTGATAAGCACGAAGCTGCCTACATACCCCGGAGAGGGATCAAGTCATCACGTAGTTCAACATTTTTCTTTTTTGATAAATTTTTTTTTTTTTGATGATTTTTTGATATTTTCCTTTTGGATGATTTTTTTTTTTTTTTTTTTTTCATAACTTGATAATTTTTTTTTTTTTAGTGTGTGACTGAACTTAGCAAAAAAAATACTAAGTTGCCTACGTACCCCCGAGAGGGATCAAGTCATTACGTAGTTCAAATGGTTTTTTTTTTTTTTTGCAAAAAGGGGGGCTCAGTGTGTAATAGTGGGTATCACCACTAATCGAACCCGAGACCTCTCAAGGGCGAATTGGGCATCCAACCACTACGCCACACTAGCAATTGGTGACATAGAGTGGAATTAATTCCTCTTTATTGGCATGCTTTCAAAGGTAATGGGAAGACATCATATACCCTTGCAGCATTACAATGGGTAGTTTAAACTCTTACCAAGGAGCAATCCTCGATGTTCAAGTATAGAAGTGTTTAAGGAACTTCCTATTGATGGGGCCGATCCTTACATCATCATTGTTGATCAATTTGTAAGCCTCGTTGGTGTTTGCCCCCTGCTTGAGAGTTGGGAGGACATCACAAGCAACGGTCATATGGTTTGACCCAACAACTTCATCAAAGTCTAGATCAATCTTGTTTTCTTTGGCAAGCTTCATGATTTGTTCTTTGAAGACGAAGCATTTTTGGATTGGGTGGCCAATGATGCGATAATATTTGCAATAGTTAGGGTCGTCAATTTTCCCTATGTCTTCTGGTCGCCTGCATTCTGGCAATTCAATCAGCTTTAATTGCAATAGTTGTTCTAAGATGTTTGGCACATCTTCATCAGGGAACGGATATGCTTTTTGCTCACGTTCCTTAAAAGTTAGGCGACGCACTTCGTTCTTTTGCCATCCTTCAAGCTGTTTTTCATTTGCCTTCGCTCCTCTTCTTGGAACCTTGACTTCGGTAGTGTTAACAACCATTGGGTCTTCGAGGCTGACTTTTGCATTCCTATCATTCCTCCTTACTTCCCTTTTGCTTTCCTCAGGTATGGGAGGGTTTGTACTTCCATGGCTAGCAATACTCAACTCCATGTCGTGTGCACGAGTTGCTAACTCTTCAAATGTTCGAGGTTTTATCCCTTGAAGGATGTAAAGAAGTCCCCAATGCATGCCTTGGATGCACATCTCTACAGCAGAAATTTCAGAAAGTCTATCCTTGCAATCCAGACTCAAAGAACGCCACCGATTGATGTAATCAATGACGGGCTCATCTTTCCACTGTCTGGTATTAGTAAGCTCTATCATGCTCACCGTGCGACGTGTGCTATAGAATCGGTCAAGAAATTCTCTTTCGAGTTGTTGCCAACTGTCAATTGACTCGGGTTCTAAGTCTGTATACCAATCAAAGGCATTTCCTTTGAGCGAACGGACAAATTGCTTTACAAGGAGGCCTCCTTGAGTCCCTGCATTCTCACAAGTTTCTACAAAGTGAGCAATGTGTTGCTTAGGATTTCCATGGCCATCAAACTGCAAGAACTTGGGGGGTTGATACCCATTTGGCATCCTCATGTTATCGATGCGCTTTGTGTAAGGTTTTGAATATGTGAGAGAACTTGTAGAAGAACCTCCATATTGTGCTCGGATGGTATTTGTTATCATGTCTTGTAATTGTTGGACTGACAACGAAGCAACCGAAGTAGATTGTTCTCGTCGGGGAGTGTTTTCAATTTCTCTCCCTTCGTCATCCTTCGCAGATGTGAATTTATGACCATGGCTTGATTCACCAAGATCTTGTACTTCGAGTTTGTTCATTAAAGTTGCAATTTGGAGGTCCTTATCTTCAAGTGCTTTTGTGAGAAGGACGACCCTTTGTTCCATTTCAACCATCTTTTCTTCCATTGTAGAGGTGTTAGTCATCATGACTGACACAACTTCCCAAGATGATGGAGAAGGAAGTGAATTGAAGTGAGCACATGAAATCTCATTTTTTGGGTTCCCTTTGATGGGAGAAAGATCGTGTGACCAACTTCTTGTGAAGGAAGAAGGGAATTTGCCCCCATACTTGAGGTGTTCCAAGGTGGAGACGTCCTTGTTGATGACCTTGTTTCTTGTAAGAGGGTCTAAGGAGATGATTGTCTGGACCTTGGCTTCCTTGGTTGATTGATATTGAAGTTGATTATTTGCTTTGGGTTGGCTACAATTGATTACACCAATGTAGTTGTTGGTGGTAGCCGTACCAAGTTTAGTTGAAGTAGCTGTTGAAGCTTGGATGTTCTTGCTGGAGGCCATTTGAGTTGGTAGCAAGATGATGAAGATTTCTTTCTTTGAAGGAGAATGAGATGAGAGGCAGAGATGTCCCACTGGGCGTGCTAGAATATGTGGACGACTAAATTTCTCGGTTCGAAATAAATCAAACAAGTAAAATAGTTGCACAAATGCGAATTTATATTGATGAATGTGTGGTACAATTCTCTGTAATTACAAAAGAGTGATCCTCTGATTCGATCTCCTTGAAAGACTTGTTGATTGGAATTGTAATAATGTAATTTTGATTTGAACACAAAATATCCTTCAATTTGGTTGAGGGATGGATCGAAGATTGTTGAAACAGAATTACAATGAATCTCTGGCTATGAGCTTGTTAGAAATCCCTTGTTCTTCACGTTCTTCGTGTTCTTCATGTGTTCTTCGTGTTCTTGATGTGTTCTTCGTCTTCGAAGGTTTGTGGTGGAAGTTCTTCGGGGCTTTAGAAGCTTGAATCCGTAGAGCTTCACTGATTTATGGTTTGTGATGTTTCTGGAGCTTTTGAGCTTGATTCCAGTGAACTTTGAGATCTAGGAATACGATTTGGATGATTCCTCTTCGAATGTTCTTTGTATTCGAAGGTTTGCAATGGAAGTTCTTCGGGGCTTTAGAGGCTTGAATCCGTAGAGCTTCGCTGATTTGTGGTTTGTGAGGTTTCTGGAGGCTTTTGAGCTTGATTCCAGTGAACTTTTGGATCTAGGCGGATGATTTGGATAATTTCTCTTCGAATGTTCTTCGTATTCGAAGTTGAAGTTCTTGAAGTTCTTGGAGGCTTTAGAGCTTGGTTCCGGCAGAGCTTCTAGACTTTTGAGTGCTTCCAACGGCCTGGTCCTCTCCAAATCTCTAGATCTCCTACTCAGATCTCCTCAGATCTCTCCTGATCTCCTTCAAATGCCTTAGGAAGGCTTCTATTTATAGGAGTTTAGGAGTAGGTAAGCGACACGTGGCGGAGTTTGATTGGTGACATGTGGCAGAGCTTGATTGGTGACATGTGGCAGAGCTTGATTGGTCCGATTATGTCATCGCTTACATGTGCGAAGCTGATTATGTCATTGCTTACACGTGCGATGATGTGTGATTGGTTTTTGCATGACACTTGGCAAATTTCTGTTGGTTTCTGAGTAATGATAGCAAAACCTAGCAGCAATACGCGGCGCTTTGTAATTGGCCGTATTTTGTGGACTTAATAGTGTGACATGTCAGCTTGTGATAGGTCGGGAATTTTCCCTATCTACAACAATATTACAAAATTATCTATGCATCGCACGGGCAACTTATTAGTTAGTTGTAAATTACTAATGTGGTGGTGCAGTTCACAACAACTTTGCATTCGTTAGGCCTAGACCCTTAATTAATTTGTATACTGTTTTGGTATAGCTCACAATGGGAGGTCCTAAGAGAAGTTTACCTATGGGTACTGGTGGATGAAAGTAGTTATGATGTGGATTTCTGCTAAAAATCTAACTGCTTAAGGAGGATCCCAGATAGCTGAGGTGCTCCTTAGATGTTCCAAGTGGTATTACCTTCCCTAAGTACCAACTAGTGTTTTACTCTTTTTCTCTTGTGTTTCTCTTTCCCCTAAAATGTTCCAACCCCATTGGTCTGACCTCTCCTTTCATTTTTATAACCTTCTGTTAGTGGACCCGAAATGATGAGAGGATATCTTGTTGGCATATGGATCCCTCCACCCACTATGACTAGGCCCCTGGTTGGCCTCTTGAATTTAGGATAATGTTCCAACGTGTCTAATCTTATGTCAAGGGTAGGGCCTATTGTTCTGTCGCTGGCATAATTTTCTCATTACTTGAACCTAGCATCGTATCTTATGCTCGGTTGATAGACTCCCCCAAGGCACTGCTTTTCTATCTCAGGGGACATAGGAGGTTTGCCGAGATGTTGTAGAGAATAACAACAACTTGAGTAATTCAACTCGGGCCCCTGGTTTGTGGGACGAACCTATGGCTGGTGGTCCTTAGCCCAAGTTTGGTATGGGCTGAACTTTGTTCTCCCACAACTAAATTGTGTGAAGTGTGAATGCAGTAGTTTTTGACCCTAAACCATTTATTTTAAGTGCTAATTCGCAATCTTCAACCTTAAAATATAATCTAAACCATTGTGAACATCAATTGGTTAGTATAAAATAGTGAAGACTTTTAACTTAACATCAAGTCTCGATGTTTATTCTTCTCCAAATTCTCAATGTTCAAGCTGGTTGATTGGTTAATTATTTTTTAGAGAATAGACTTTTTGTCGTATGTAGCAACCTCAAACCAATCACTAGTCAAATTCAAGTCCTACAACAATTAGTTGTAAATTACAAAATTATGTGAAGTGTGAACACGAAAGTTTTTCACCCTTAAACCATTTATTTTAAGTGCTAATTCACAAACATCAACCTTAAAATATAATTCAAACCATTGCCAACATCAATTGGTTAGTATAAAATAATGAAGACATTTTGTCGTATGTAGGATGTAGCAACCTCGATCCAACCACTAGTCAAATTCAAAGTCCTACACCAATTAGTTGTAAATTACTAAATTATGTGAAGTGTGAGCACAAAATTTTTTTACCCTTAAACCAATAATTTTTAAGTTCTAAGTCGCAAGCACAACCGTCCATGTTAGGTTAATGTATATAATTTGGCAAATGTGGTCCTTTTTTTTTTTGCTGAATGCAAATGTGGTCTTATAACTATTTCAGCTACAAATTAGAATATAACCTGGCTCTAAGGGCCCATTTGGATTAAGGGAAAGGAGGAGGAGTAGAGGAAAGTAGAGTAAAGTTGTTAAAAATTGGCTAATTTTGGGCTAAATTTACTCAACTTTACTCTCCCTCCTCCCCTAAATCCAAACGGATCATAAGTTTTGCCTAAAAATTGGTTATAGAGTTTTGAGGTTTAGTTGAATACATTATCTAATTGGAAATTGGAACCTCGAACGAGAAAGTGAATGTGTTCACATGGACAATAATGTGAAGAACTTTTCAAAATGTGACAAGGGGTGATTTCTACTCTCTATGTAGAATATTATTGTTGAGGTTATCAGTAAAATTGAGCACTTGATCATTAAAAAAAAAAAAAAAGGATGTTTATATACTCTTTTCTATGAATATTTCATACAGTTTTGGGAAATGATGTTGGGTTACATGTGCGAGTGACATCTCACATTGAATAATAATAAGAATAAATAATGATTAATATAACATAATTGATCATATACTCATTGGGATTTAGGCATTTTGGATTAAAATGTTTCTATATATTATATTAGCTAGTTGCAGACTCACGCGAAATGTGGGAAAATATGATCTGATTATTTTTTATTGGATAATTATTGAATTAATATATTAGCTTGTATATTATTAAAAATTCAATATGTGTCATTTGAAATTATGTTTTAAATTAGAAATTTTTTGTAGTGAAACAAAATATATTTTGTAGTAAGGTATTATATATAGTGAGATATGTATGAAAACACATTGCAATAATTTTATAAAAAAAAAAAAAAAAAAAAATTGATAGTGTGAGAACTATTAGACCAAGTTGTAACTATGTATACTTTATTTATTACAATACAGATATATGCGATTTAACTCTTATAGATATATTTTTCTCAAAAACATAGATCCACGTCTCTTTCTTTCTCACAATTGAAACTAAGTGAAAAAGTAAAGCTCTGTTTGTTTCAGCATTAACGTTTTCTGGAAAATGATTCATTTTTCAGAGAGCATTTTCTAAAAAACTATCTCATTTTCCGGCATTTGGTAACAACCTTGAAAATGGACTTGAGAATGTTTTCTGGTGTTTGGTATCCACAGTTTTTATAACATTTCTTATATAATTTAAAACATGTATAATGTGTGTATTGTGTAAACCCACCTAATGTAATCAATATAAATATATATATATATATATATATATATATATATAAAAGAATGAATTTGGTTTTCAAACTAAAATTTTTGACAATGGGTACAATCAAAATTAGCTATCCAATTTTCATTATCTCAAATACTTATCTTGCTCATGTATATGAACAGTAACGTGCATAATATATATATATATATATATAAACCATACTTCTCATAATTCAAAATAACCATTATAACCTTAAGTTCCATTTTAAATAGTTCAAAATGCCACATAGGCCAAATAGTTTTACTAGCAAACTAATCCAGTACAAATAGTTTGATAAATATACCAAAAATTGTTATAAAACTGTTGACCGATCTATGAAGAGAAAAGATAAATAAAAACCTTATTAAAGAATGGTGTTATAAAGTGGAGAAGAAATAGGAAGAAAAAATATAAGAGAGGCAGATAGAGAGAAATCTGTGGGAAGAGAAGAGGCCAGAAGGGGGTGATAGTGAGGGTGTGAGAAGAGAGAAAAAACAAAGGGAGGAGAAGAAGTGAGAGAGTTTATTGTGAGAAAGGTTGAATGAACCAAATAAAATATTTTTTACTAGGTCAGAAGAAGATAATATTTATAGGAGCTATGCACTGTGTGAGAGAGAGATTGATTTCCAATTTTTTTTTGGAAAACAACCTATAGAAAATAAGTCTTATTTTTATTAGATTTTTCCGTTAACTAAAGATAGTTTTCCGTTAACCAAATTTTTTTTATGCTACCAAATACTGAAAAATGTGGAAAACTATCTTTATAGAAGGTTTTCTAGTGAAACAAATAGAGCGTAAAGATAACTATGCAATTGATCATTATCAATAAATCATATATTATAAAAAGGAAATATAAAACAAAATAAAATGCAAAAAGAAAAAGTTCCTTAAGTATCTATACATAAAAATATTAATAGCATAATGATGCTATAAAGTAAATTATATTTTATCTTATTCTCTTTTTGGCATTTTTAGTAAACATGATCAACTAAGCAAAGTAAAAACTTACCAAGAAAGTTCAAATTAACCAAAAATTTGATAGTGGAGATGCTAATTATTTGTAATAAAATGATCAAAATAAAAATAACAAATTGATTTGAGAAAAACATATAAGATTTTTTTAAAAATGTTTTACCAAACACATGAGATGCAATAATACAAAATTACTACCCTGAATATTTTTTTACTTTTTTGATACTCTACAAATAAATAAATAAAAAATTATTCACTTTTTGTCAAAGTATAGACTATAGAGCAATTACAAAATAACAAAAAGTCAAAGAACTTATAGCAAAAGATTTTCTATACAAAATTCCAGTAGAAGGGAGACTAAGAGGCTCCTCCACTTTCTTCAAGACATAGGGGATTATGAAAGACCATACATCCTTTGCCTACCCTTTTCTCTTTCTCAAATTCACATTACCAAAGAAGTATATGAAGCTAAAAACATTATGAATACATCTCTGTTTAGTGGAAGTTCATTGGTAGGCACATTCAAATTCGTAGCCATGTATATTTTGTTTTGATATAAACTCAAATTTTTATTTTAAAGAAAAAAAAAAACTAAATGTTAACCCAAACCAAAATTCAACTGAAGCTATAAGAGTGATTTGTGATAGGAAATTTTAAAAATACAGCATAGAAAAATTAAATAAAAAAATCATCAACCTAAATTAGAGTTATAAGAAAGAACAAAAATCAAGCAATAGAGAGAGTACTCTCAGTTTTTGTGTGGAAAAAAAATATGGATTGAATCAAATAAATGATATCAAATTTATACAAAATAAGATGGAGAGAAGAAGAGTTAAAATATAAAAAGGAGGAAATGATGAAGAAAGTTTAACGGTAAAGTAAAGAGTAGTAAGGAGATAAAGAGGCAAAGAGGGAAAGGTTGGAGGAAGAGAAGAAGAGTTTATTTTATTTTTCTTTAGAACAGGAAGATGAAAAGTTTAAATATTCAATTACTTAAAATTAGAAAGAAGAAAATGAAAAGTTGAAATCAATTTTGTAAGCATGTGCATATATCCACTAAATGATAATGAATTATTCAATTTTAAGAATTACTTGAAATTAGAAAGAAGAAAATGAAGAGTTGAAATCAATTTGGGTAGTTGAATAGTCAAATATTTGCATTTAAAACAATTGAATAGTAACATGTGGAATAGTAATGGAGTGCATTAACAGGTTTGTCCATTAACTATATTTAATTATTTTATATAAAATAAAATAGAAAAATCATAAAGGAAATTAAAAAAAAAAGTATGATGTGACTAATGAGGTGGCTCAACAAGAGTACAGTAATATTAAATTTTACGTCTTAACTTTTAGATATATATAGATTATTTAAGGACGCTCTCCAAGTACACCAAGCAAGCCCTTGGAAAAGGGCCAACAAAGGAATATTTACCAATTGTGCTAAACAAGCCCTTCGATCTAGATAAAAGTAGTATTTGCCAATAGTCCTAGACTATGAAGCCCTTGCAATATTTTCCAACAAAAATAAAAGACGTGTGAGTAAGCAATATTTTTCCAAGAAATGAATATTTGCCAATGTTACCAAACAATGAAGATAAAAAACGTGCAAGTTGACAATATTTAATAATCGTGAAGGATTTAATAATTTCTCTCTCTTGGGTATGTACTCATTAAATATTTTTCCAACAAATGAATATTTGCGAATGGTACTAGAGAACGAAACCCTTGAAAAAGGACCAGAAAATTTGACAATAACGCTAGACAACAAAGGAATATTTGTCAATAATGTTTGACAACAATAAAAGACAAAGACTTACAATAAAAGACGTGTGAGATGATAATATTTAATAATCGTGAAGTATTTAATAATTTCTCTCTCATACGATATATGCTAATTAATAATCATGGAGTATTTAATAATTTCTCTCTCATGGAGTAATCTAATAAGTATGTACTAATTTAATGTGTGCCTGTCAAATGTCATTAACCTGCCTCATTACTAGGTGAGATTCCTTCATCAGACACTATAGAAAATAATTTCTCTCTCATGGAGTAATCTAATAAGTATGTACTAATTTAATGTATGCCTGTCAAATGTCATTAACCTGCCTCATTGCTAGGTGAGATTCCTTCATCAGACACTATAGAAATTTAATCCAATCGTGTTTGGGTCAAACACGGTTACACGGCAGTCAATATAGAAATTTTAGAAGATGCACCTTCATCATCCATTACCTACTCTCCCGCTATGAGTGGATCTAGTGACAAAAAATTACACAATTATTTTTCCTACATTACCTACTCTCCCCTTGGGAGTGGTTCCACTTTTCCTCCTACTATAGTCAATTTTTATTGTGCCTAAGCGATACTAGGGGTGTCAATTCGTGTTCGCAGGTCGGATTCGTGTCGTGTCGAGCCATAAGTACTCTGCTATATGGGTTGACCCGAACCCGACCTGTTTAGTAAACGTGTCAAGAATCCTCAACCCTAACCCGACCTGTTTATTAAACAGGTTGACCCAACCCGACACGTTTAACCTGTTTAATTAATAAGTCATGTAAAAATTAATACTAATAACCTGTTTGATTAATAGGTTATACATGATCTAAATAATCTATTATTAATTTCTATATATCTAAAATTAAAATACAATTACAACCATAAATATAATAATAAACATATAATTACAACAACAAAAATTAAGCAATAATAACAAAATTTAATACCTTTATTACCTAAACGGGTCAAACAGGTCAAACAGGTTCACATGTTAAACACGAACACGACCTGTTTATTAAACGGGTCAGCCGTGTCGACCCGAATATGACCCGAACCCATTTAGCCTCAACCCATGACCTGTTTATAAACAGGTTAGTCGTGTCGGGTTCGCGGGTCGTGTCAAATTTTGCCACCCCTAAGCGATACTGCCTCGCTGACATCAAACTATTTGTCTTTCCTCAAATTTATAAATAAATAAAAATACTAATAGATGTCTTTAGGACAATGGTTAATGATCTATTTAAAGAAAGTTTTTATGAGAAAAAAAATTAATGTTTTGACACATTTTTTTTCATTTTTCATAAAAGTGGTGTTAAAACTTATTAAATACTCCAGGAGTATCATAAATGCGTATTTCTCCTTCTCACATGAATTGTGGATTCCACTATAAATTTAATTAGTGGAACCCACAATTATATGAGAGAAGGAAGTAGATATTTATGGTACTCCGGGAGCACTCAATAATTACCCACCTTAAGAACACTCGTTAGTATGACTAATAATTTTCCCATAAATAAATGGTCCGGTTAATTAATCATTCATTTTGGAAAAAAATTTATGTGCAATTGAAAAAACTGTCAAAATAGGTAATCACTTTTTTCATTTTTCCATAAAAAGTTTATTAAAATGATTACTAATGTATGCTCTAAGGGTACACGTTAATAAAATCTAAATAATAATAATAATAACTATTTGTCTTCTACTCAATGTAATATATTTTCCTCTCTTTTACTTTTCTTTTTTTTATTATTTTTTCTTAATGTCTTTTATCTAATGTTAACAAATACTATATATTAATAAAAATAATCTATGAATACAACTTTTTTGCTATAATTTTTGTTATAACTCTAACATGTGGGTTAGTGAAAGATGGAAAAAAAAAAAGTGATAGGTTTATATGAAATTGATGATTCACGAATCACAATCACACATCTCATCAAGTTATGACAAAAAGTATGGTCATAGAAGAACTATTATTATATTTACATCCCTCCTTATTGTATTTATCTCCAAAAAACGTATACAAATGTTTCCATTTTTTTATCCAAACTTTTAAAATATAAACAAACTATACTCGTAATATATACTTACCATTCTTTCTCTATTTTTGTATTTTTTGCCAAAATTTTAAAACGTACTTTTCTTGAAAGATGTTAAATGATACACATCTGTATGCCTATTGTAATATACGCATACCGTATTTTACTAACTATGATAAGCATAACACATGACTAAAACAAAACTATCTAACCCACCCAATCTACTAAGTTAAAATTGCCAAAAATTTTAATCGATCCGCCATTTTTATAGTTTGCTGGGTTGTTCAGTTGGATTCCGCAAGTTGAGGGAAATTTTTTAAACTAATCTATCATTGATGGTTGCAAATGCATTGGCTCAAATAAAAAAGAAAAGAGGTCTGGTTAATGTAAGCTCTAAGGGCACACATTAACCATCCACTTTAAGAAACTTTTATAGGAAATCAAAAAAGTTGTCAAAAAAGCTACACACTTTTTCATTTTTCTATAATAAAAAAAAATTCTATAAAATGGTTTACTAATGTATGCACTAAAGACATATATTAGTAAAACCCTAAAGAAAATTACACAAAAAAGTACAAATGCGTGTGGCACTAAAAGTAAAATTCCATATCAAAGACGAGACCCTTTCACTTGTGAAGGTAGTGACAGACATAAAAAAAAAAAAAATATATATATATATATATATATAATATATATTAAAAGCTAAAACTCAAAGAAAACTCAATTAGATTTAAAATGAATTTTTATTTCTATGCCACATGTCCCATCTAATTTTTAAAATTTTGTGGCAAGTAAATTATTGAGTGCAAAGTTGAAGAGTCTAAAAATCCAATAGTTCAATTTTGTGCTACATGTCCATCTAATTTTTTAATTTGTGGCAAGTAAATTATTGAGTGCAAAAACCGAAGAGTCTAAAAATCCAATTAAATTCTAAATTATATATATATATATATATGAGAAATCATTACATATTTTATAAATGTATGATTTTAAAAAGGTGCAAGCTAATATCATGTATAATTTGAATATTTTCTTTAAAAAAATATATAATTTGAATAATGTAATTATGATTATTTTTAATTGTACTTGTATATATGCACAGAGCTACACCCTAGTATGTATCGTATAATATGAGCAACAACAAATTTATAAAATAAAATAAAAAAAGTTTTAGAAATTCAACAATTTCTGCAATCAATAGTTGTCCTCTTCATCTTGCACACCTTTTTAATATTTCTATGTTAAAAAAGAAGAAGATATTTCTAGTAGTTCTGTTTCGTGACACGGAACAAGTCTCTATATTTGTTTACATTCTCACTTATACTATCTCTAGCTCTTTGGTCAAAGGTTGAGGTTTAAGTCTCTAAGAGTGAGTTTTACATACATATATGTTTAAATTAACCTATAGTAAAATTTCTATCTTGTAAATAAATAATAATAAAAAAAATCCTGGGTCAACGTCAAACAATTGCAACTTCTTTATTGAAACTTCAAAGTACAGCTTTCTGTCTCCCTTTGGGCTCCCATTTGCTAATGATAATAATTTCACATAATATTTTTCATACGATTTTGACTAAAATCATTTTATTTTTGACAAAAACCAGAATTGTGGTGCAAATATTAAGTTAAGTAAACATTACATGATATCCCAAAAACAAGGTTCATAGATTCCGCAAAATATAAAGCCTGTCTATAACAAAATAAACTCGGAGGATATTGACATATTGTCACTCTTTATTGGCACCATTAATATTAAGCTCAATTTTCATATTTATTTACTTTAACTGCTTAACATTACACAGACGACAATATTAAATAAATAAAATATGTCCAATCGATCGACATTCAAGTAGGACAGTCGACTACAAAACCAGCCCCAATCCGAACTATGATTAGGTTTCAATCCCAACTATTCACTCCACTTCTTTGCACCTATCAGTTCTTTTGACCAATAATCACAATTTTAGATCTCTCCAAGGGTTTAAAGTCAATGCTCTAATTCACCCTTTGGCCGAACCAATTGGTTTTTTTTTTTTTGGAAATGCTAACAGGTGCCCTTAGGGCACTGGTTAAGAATCTAATTAAAGAAAGTTTTTATGGAAAAAGAAAAAAAAAATTAATGTTTTGACAGTTTTTTTCATTTCCCATAAAAATGATGTTAAAACTTTCTTAAAATTGATTATTAACTAATGCTCTAAGGGCACTCGTTAGCATGACTTTTTTTTTTTTTTTAACTAATCTTATATTAACATTTATTATGCCTCTTCTATCAAAAAAAAAACATTTATTATGCCTCACTCACCTTTAGTCGCATTTGGTTGAGCCACCAAAAGCAGAGTAACCGTTTGGTTCAGCCACTTTTTTTTGTTTATTTTTTGGTAAGTGAGTCCCTTTTTTCATTGTCTTTTTTCGGTTGGTGAAATTCAAGTAAAAATGCAACATGATGGACCTAAAGACTTGAACTATTAAACTATTAAGGTTCCACAACATTAGACCAAGTTCTTTTTTAATCATGTGTGCAAATTATTTTTTAGGTATAAGCAAAACATATGAATGTTTCTAAAAAAAAAAAAAAGCAAAGCATCTTAATGATAGATATTAAAAACAAAAAGAAGAAGAAGAAGAAAAGACAAAATGATTGTGTTTTTCGTTGTCTTTTTTCGGTTGGTGAAATTCAATAAAAAATGCAACATGATGGACCTATAGACTTGAACTATTAAACTATTAAGGTTCCACAACATTGGACCAAGTTCTTTTTTAATCATGTGTGCAAATTATCTTTTAGGTATAAGTAAAATGAATGTTTCTAAAAAAAATAAAAAATAAAAGCAAAGCATCTTAATGATAGATATTAAAAACAAAAAAGAAGAAGAAGAAAGCACAAAATGATTGTGTTTTTCCGCCGTTGATGGGGTAGGGCTTAGCATGATGCTTATGAATGGATTAATTACATTCATTTCGAATTCTAATCATAAAATACAAGTCAAATACTAGGATCCTTGTATAGTATTTAGTAATTGAGTCCATCCTTATCAAGCAAGCTGCAACAATTATATACATCATCCCTATTATATTAGGTAAGTCACAGTCATATGAGGAGCGTGCACACAAAAAAATGATGTATATATGCGATGCATAAGATAACTTTTTCTCCTAAAATGAGACTCCCCTAGTTAAATTGTTATCTTTTTTTCTTTTTTTATTTATTTATTAAATAGTAATACTTATTAGAATACACACGAAAATAATAATAATGTTTTAAACTGGGTTTATAATACATTACATAACCAGAGTACAACTACAAAAGGGCCTAACCTTTGTAGTTGTAGACTAGGGTTATAAACCCTTCTTTTTTTTGAGTAAAAATACTTATTAGAACACACGAAAATAATAATAATGTTTTAAACCAGGTTTATAATACATCAACCAGAGTACACTACAAAATAGTCTAACCTTTGTAGTTATAGACTGGGGTTATAAACAATGGACACTAGACACACACAACCAATGTGAGATAAACATTCATATTTTCTTTTCTTTTTTGAGTAAACAATAATACTTATTAGAACAGGTACAAAAGTATCAAGAGTTAAATTGTTATCTAGCTTCTCATTAAATCATTAATTAGTTTATTAGCACAAGGTGCTGAACATAAAACATTTATTCTTCTTCAATTTTGAACACTTCAATTGCACTGATAGTTATGGCTACTCCATTAACGGCAAAAGTTGCTCGACAATAAGTGAGTAGTCACTCACAGGGATTGAGTTACATAAGAAGATAGATATGCTTAAAAAAACATAGTAGTATATAAGGAATTAAAAGACATTGAAATCAAGGCCGGCCTGGTCTAGACGAGGAACTTAGAGATTCAAACTAAGCCTTTGTATTCGTATTCTGTACGCAAAGCATGAGCAGAGCCAAGAATTCATTACAACCATTTTCATCTAGAGCTGTTCTCACATCATCTTCAGCAAAGCCCATCTCCACAAGTATTTGCACCTTTTGCGCATAAATCTGGTCACCATCACTCTGCTCATTATCACCATGCTCAATATCACACCGCTCATCATCACCCTGCCAACACCAACGAAGCCAAGCTACAAGTTGCTCCCACTGAGAGCAATTGCATCAATCATTGTAAAATATAAAAAGTGAAGAAATTTACACAATATAACATAAAAAATACCAGAATCAATCTTTCTAAAGCCTTGTAAAAATAGAAAGATACTATAATAACTGTGTAAATATAAACTATTATTGTTCATTTGCATATCATTATTTAATTAATTTCCCTCTCTTCCTCTCTCTCTCTTTCTATCCCTGCTTGCTCGTGCGTCTTCTCTCCCTTGTCTATGGCTTCTTCTCTTTCTCACTTGTCTATGACTTTATACAAAGTTTATCTAATTGCTCATCCTGGAATCCTAACCACAAAGAGAGAATTGCAATCAACATCAGAGTCCTACAACACACACCCAAGCACAACTCCTTCAGGTCTAGCTCTTCTTCAATCTCTTTCTGTTTCTTTCTTTCTATCTTTCAATCTATGGTTGATGATATTAATATTAGGCTTTGCTTAGGCTTTTATCATGTCTTTGGATATTTCTTTTTTTTTTTTCACAATCAAAAACCCATAACAGAGCAATCTATTTTCCTCTTCGGCGCTGACTGACAAGATCTAGCGGAGGCCAGCGATTGGTTTTGCTCGGTGGTTTGCTGATTATAATTTTGCAGACCAATTTTGCCGATTTATTGATTTTGGTGGATGTTTGCTTAGTGGTGTCTTGGCTTGAATTTTCTGTGATTTGGATGTGGGGGTTTTGGTTGAGGGAGAGAGGCTGTGGTTGTGTCTGTTAAGGTTGCTGTGAGTGTGATTTGGATTAAATTGTGTTTGTTTAATGAGAAAACAAAGGAAAACCAATAATAATAATAAAAAAAGACAGAATAATAAAAAAAGAATGAAAAATTGATATTATATTGGAAAAGAATGTATAATAGATAATAGGACAGATGTGTTTTTGTAAAATGACTATGTAAAATAGAAAAAAAAAAAAAAAGATTTTAGTATAAAATAGATGAAAAATTCTAGACAAATAGAAAATTATAGACAGAGTAATGCTAAATTGCTAATGGTCCGATGAAAACAAATTGACAAGATGCAAATGCATTGACTCGATTAAAAAGAAAAAATTTGACCAAAAAAAATTAAAAAGAAAATTACATATATAAGTACAAACATGAGTGACTTAAAATTCCATATTGAGGACAAGACCCTTTCACTTGTGAAGATGGTGACAAACATGCAAGTATGTAACTGCTCTATTTCTCTCATATATCTCTCTCTCACTCATGTCCTACTCCTAGGCTCTACACTCTTTTTGACTTTTGTAACGTTTTATTGGGATTTACTAACAGACCCCTTTTTATTTGTATTGTCATAGTACAAGTTTAGATTACTAAGGGTCTGTCTGGGTATTACTTATTTTGCTAAAAATTAAAAATATTATAGTAAAATAATTTTTAAATATGTAAATAGTACTGTAAGATCTAATTTTAAAGTTTTTTTTGAATAAAGTACTTGTGAGTCCCGTAAATAATGCACGGGACTCACAAGAAAAGCAAAAAAACGCTCTTCTCTTCTTGCACGGGACCCACAAGTCACATTCTCAAAAAAAAAAAAAAAAAAAAGTATTAGGAGATAAGCTCATATTCATGATAGATTTGATGTTGGGCAGTATTTTCAGAAGACTCAACAAAATAAGTATTAGGAGATAACTTCATTCTAATGGAATCCACTTGTTAAATATTCTCATCTGTCTATAAGAGAAATCATTAGAAGTTACAAACCTAAATAGTTTCATAAACTAGTTTGTAGATGGGAAATTTAGTCAAAGGAGGAAAATGAAGGCAGTCAATGCAAGTTACATGAGAACAGAGGATTTGGTGAGGAGAACAAGCAATCAATATTTCCCACCTCAAGTTGATCTAGTTTCCTATTCTTTTCAACCTCTAATTACAGAAGCAAAAAATTACTAAATGTGCAGACTTGCTCCTACTTTGTAGTGTGACTTATGAGGTGTAATATTTTCCTTGAGTTTGTGCGTGGGGTGTGTGTGTTTCACCTCTACTTACATAAGAAACAAAAAAAATCTAAATATGCAGAATTTCTTCTGCTTATTGGTGCAAGTAGTGAGGTATTGTTCAGTTGTGTGTTATTTTTTTTTTTGTGGAGTTGTGTGCGCGTGCGCACGTGCGTGTGCACTTGTTCTCCAGTCTCCTTTAACTAAACAAGAATCTCATCTAAGATCATTGTGAAGAGTGTACAAACACTATACATGCCCAAAAATGGTCACATATTGGGTACAGAAGCATTGCCTGTATGTAATTTATCAATAGAAATTGTGTACACGATGCACACACACATCTGATTAACACTAGAATTTTGAAGCTTGGGATAATCATCTAATCAACTACAAAGCAATCAACAAGGAGGAAATCCAATCCTTTATTTGATCTAAAATTCAATGAGTATTCTGCTGTGTTAACAAAGTGATTTAGTTATGAATGAATCGGACTTGCTCTACTATTTAAATTTTGAAACCTTAGGTGTCACTACAGAAGCTGCTCCAAGCATATTTTAGCAGTGGATTGTATGTATCTATTGTTTGATCTTATCCAATAGCTATGTCCTTTTTGCCAGTTTTGGCGGGAAACTATGGCAAATATGTGGGATTGCTGTCGTTTACTTGTCATTGATTGTTCTGCTCCTATATGCAGTTTCAGTTGAAGGAAGGTACAGTAGGAATGAAAGGCACATTTCCACCATTGGTTGTGGTTTATATGCCAATTATGTTTCAGTTATTTAGAGATAACTCTGTAAATGTAGCTCCACAACTTGCAAATAATGCCGCTACGGATAGATCTAAATTTGGTGATAACCAAGTGAAAGATGAGCGGGTTCTGTCCTGTAACTACTTCCTAGCTGACAGTGTTCCTAGGTGATTGGAGCCAAATAACCCCACATGCTTCTAGACAAGCGTGACCCTAAAATTTCCATGTGTGGTCTGAAACTCATGGATCTTATATGAGGGATTGGAGTTCAATGTTAGTTGCTGTAACTTAATTCAACATCTTATCTATTCATTATCTTTCCTAGCCATTAGCTATATTGCAGGGCCCGTATGGCATGACCCAAGGGGGCCTCCTTGCTGCATTTGGTGTTCCATTATTGCAGGACTAGGTTTGAGTCTTCCAATTGTCTGCCTAACCATGAGCAATTACTAATCTCATGGACAACCCTCTCATATAGTATTTGTTGCATGGTTCAATTGTGCTTAGGCAGAAGACCCTATTTTGGTCCTTAGAAGAAACATAAATTTTTTTTAAGAGAAAAGAAACATAATCTTAGTTACCCCAAATCTGTTAGTAATCATGTTTTTGGGTTTCAGATAGATTAACGGTATAGTCTCTTGTTGAATACCATCTAAAAAATATGGTGATAGTAAAAACAATTATTTATAAGTTTTAAATTTTATAATATCTATTAAAAAAAATTCAAATTTTAAAGCAATCAAATGAGAACCACATCCTATCAAAAAAAAAAAAAAAAAAAAAGAAAGAGAACCACCAACAAGGCATTATGAGGTCGTGGATTATATGCCACTAATAATTAACAAAACACAAGGGAATGGGATGGAACTCAATTGTTGGTAGCCTCAGACAACAACCCATTAGAATTTTAGTAAGTTAAAAGGACAGAATTTCCTTCCATCCACTTAAATGGCAACTTAAAAGATAATTCACATGTATTTACAGTAACATGACCAACTTAATGATCATGTAATTTGTTTAAGTTTTTTAATGCATGTGATTTAATACACAAGAACAGTCTATAAACTAACACATTATGGGTTGGAGGCTCAAACCTAATTTGGAGGAGTTCTCAAGTCAAAGTTGAGTTTTGCCTTTTCGTATGAAGATGTCCATTGAATTGGACCACCTATAGCTAGACAATCCCACTTTTTTAGGTTTCTAGCAATTTAGAACCTTGGACAAAAAAAATGTCCATTGAATTTGACCATTAAACTCCTATAGCTAGACAAGCCCACTTTTTTAGGTTTCTATCAATTTAGAACCTTGGACAAAAAAAAAAAAAAAAATGGCTGACTTTCATCTTCATGACATGGGTTACCCATGAGGATATGTATTGTCTTTTATAATGATTATGAGCTAGGGTGTCCAATTGGTAAGGGAGAGAACTAAGTTTGATGCTAGTTTCCGTTGAAATTATGTTGTTTAGTTTGGTAGTCTCTAATGCATGCCTTGTTTATCGCTTAGTCTTAGAATGCAGATTATTAATTTTGAGCGAAACTCGAGAACTAATTTTGCAACACAAACCACTCTCATTTCTTTGCAAATCAGAGTGTGCTAACCTCATATCCCTCTCAAAGGAATATAATTTGTACTGATCATGAAATTCATAAGATAATTAGAAAGTCAAACTAAATTGTTTGGTTAGTAACTATTGATCATACATTTTTAGGTTGCGTTGCTGCTAAATCAGAAGTATGTGTTTTCTCTTGCAACCAATGAAAGCACCATGAAACTTTTTAGAAATTACCCACAAGAATAATCTTTCAATGCAACTAACATCCTCAAGTGCATCAACATCCTCAAATGAACTAAACCATGCCTATATGGAGGTCTGTGAGTGTTGAATGTTCCGCAATGGCCAAGAACATAAATCATTGTTTATGAGCTGGTTCAAAACTTTGGTAAATTCAGTCTCCGCAAACTCAACAATGCAGCTGAGATCATTAGGGGCATCAACATCCATCCCTAGTGCATTAAGAAATTTGTGTTGGGCTATTACTATTATCTAGACACAAAAATTATGTTGTACTTTTAGTACAAGAAAAAAAAAAAAAAAAAAAAAAAAAAAGATACAAAATAATGGATACAACGAAAACATTCAAAGATGCATACAGTTAACATTGACATCCAATTGTCTACAAAAAGCTCTTGAAGCCGGTAGCCCTCACAAATAATGGGCCAAGAATGCAAATAAAGCCCACACACCGTCATAAACATAAAAAAAGAGAGATCCTCTAAGCACGAGGACTAGCATATACCGCCACAAGAAAGTTCCCTTGCTTTTTCGTTTTCTGTTTACTTAAGTTCTGACTATTTCAAATAAGACTAAAACCAAAACCCTAAAATTATTGCCAAGACAGATTACTAGCTTCAACAATGGCGGCGAGACCAATTCAGTCCCGCCACGGCTCATTAAACACTAAAAAACACCACAGAAATTTCTATCTCAATGTTTGACTAAAACTGTGTCCAACCCAATCCCATAAAAAAATAATAATAAAAAAAAGAGATACTTTTAATACACACTATATAAGAAAGTTCCTGGGCGTTACTTCCTCATTTCCTATAAGTTCACACTTCCTTTCTGCTTAAGCTTCCTCAAAACCAACATATCATCTACATTCATTTCTGCTTAAGCTTCCTCACAATTTTCTCTATATTCTGAGTTCTGACTATTTCCAAATCTATATATTACTAAAAGCTGAAACGTAGCATTTAATGTTGCTACGCTCACGTTGAGCCACATCAGCCGCCACATCATCAATTTTTGTTTTCAATTTTTCTTATATATATATTTTTAACATTTTCTCATTTAAGGTGACTTAATTATTTAAAAATTTAAATATCTTTTAACCATTATTTTTATTATTAATTTTCCAAAACTCTCATTTCCTTTTACTTCTTCATCTCCCCACTACTTTCTACCTTAATATCATTCTTTCTCTACCCTTTTATCTTCCTTTATTTTGACTCTTCTTATTCTCAATATCTTACTATAAATTTGACATTTTCTTTTTCATTCTATGCATAGTTTTCTCACACAAAAAAGGTTACTTCTCTCTCTCTCTCTCACAATTTGTTTTTCATTTTTTGTTTGATTTTTTTTATTGCATCAATTCTTTAGGTTGATGAATTTTTGTGTTAATTAGAATTTAACTTTGAGTTGATGTAATTTAGTTTTGTGTTTTAAGTTGTTATCTTTTATATTCTCTTTTATTAAATATTATCCTACTGCATTATACATATAGTGTATAATAATATATTGTTATTATATTATATAGAATGACTTGGATAATTTGATGTTTATTGCTATATATTTTATTTTTACTCTTTTTTCCTCTCATATTATTTTATTCAATATTTAAATCCAATCACATCCTTTATACTATTAAATTATGCAGCACAAATTAAGAAAATGGCTAGACATAAACTTGCATTTCTTTACCATACATTGGGGGAATCAAAATATTTGTGTGATAAAGAGTCATATAATTTGTAATTTAGATGACACCCTTTGAATGTGTCTAGGCCCATATATTGATCATTTTGTAGACTTAAAAAGCTATTGAGAATGTACTTTTTGAATCAAGTCTAAAAAAATATGAACTACTATATATCATTTAGATAAAAACTTTTATCATAGATACATTAATACTTTTTTGCCACAAATTTAAATCACGCAAGCTTAATAATTTTATATTATGTGTTAGCATTGTCTCTACTTCTTCTTCTTCTTCTCAAAAATATTATGTATCATCTTTAAAGGATGCCAACAATATTGATCTTATGGGAAAAATTACATAAAATATTGAGAAAAAAATGTTTTATATTACAATCTACTAAAAATGTTTTTTAAATATTTAAATCTTTCTATTTTTCATATCACTAACGTGTTTTACAATTATCACATGTGTTAATTTAAGTCTTAATATCCTCAAGTTGTTTCGGCAAAAAGAAAAAAAAAAGGTTGTCACAAAAGAGGAGTTTATGTAAAGTTTTTTGCAAAATGAAAGTAAACAGTGAAATAATGATTCATGAATTTAAAAAAAAAAAAAATATATATATATATATATATATCTATACATATTTATCTTGTGTTGTTGTAACTTTACATATAATTTTGCATTTATATGTTCATTTACTTTAATTTAGATGTTTATAACTTAATAATGAAATCTATAAACAAGGTAAGTAAAACAATCATATTTCTACCACTTAAAAAGTCACAATTTCTTTTTTATGAAAAAGGCATTTTACATTTCCTTGGAATTATTTTTAAATTTTTTTTATAAAACCTTTGACATACTACTTTCCTAACCACTTCATACATTAAAAATATTTAAGGCTCATTATTATTTCCATTAATATATTATGGATATCTTAATTGATTGAGATCAAACTAGAGAAATGCCTTTCATATTTTCTTGAAAATTCAGAAGGAAGAAAAACCTTTGACATACCACTAATGTAACTATATCTATAACTATTTAAGCCATCCATGATATCTATTTTTTATTGATAACCATAAAATTTACAACTAGCAAGGGAACATAAAAAGTAATAAAGAATAAATGAAGGAAGAAAAAAAGAAATGAAATCAAACGTCAATTAATAACTGTTATTTGGAAAATCAAAAGGTGGTCAAGAGGAATAAGAAATAAAATAGAGATGGCTATACAAAAGACATCGAAAACTTTATAGTGCAATAAATCAACCATCACATTCACTTAATTAAATCAATAATCAAAAATTAAATATTATAATACAAAATTTAAACTTAAAACTAATCAAACTCTAAGTAGGGGAATTATATATATATAAATATATATATATATATATAAAATCATAATCTTCATACACAATGAATAGTTTTACCTCTTATTTAATGTCTATGTTATGCAAATCATCAACCAATAAATATATGATAATAGAAAAAATGTTATAGACAAGATTATGAAAAATATAATGAAACTTTTTTTTTTTTTTAACTCTTTATAAATTCTAGGGACTAAAATAATATTTTATCTAAAAAATTAACACGCGCAACGCGCGGGTCTGCGACTAGTAAGACTAAACCACGAGGACTAGTATATATCAACAATGGTAGGGTCGGCCCTCCCCACGGCCCATTCCTCTTTCTATTTCTCTCTTCCAAACCTTCCTTTCTCTTTCAGTTTCTCTCTGTAACTCAAACCCCAAAATCATGTCTACGACCCCCATGACTGGCATCAACACTGCTCAGCACATCGTGCAGAGTTTGAACTCACCAGTGAGGGCCGATGAAGACAACGAGGACAATTTGATTGATCCAGATGCTGTGGATGAGCTCAGAGATATCGAAACGAGAATGGTTCGCCAAGTGCATGGAGAAAGAATTTTGTCACTAGTAGCAGGGTTATTTTTTCCATCAGCCAAGTCGGAAGCTGGCAGTGGCAGTTGGGAATGGAATGAAACAAATACAGACTCCCCTATTAACATTTCATCACTCTTCCCATCCAACAAATCTGAGACTGATAGCAGTCCAGAATTCTCTCGTTCTAATTCTGATTCCATAATGTCAATCTTCTTACCAGCCACATCTCCAATAGACAGTCCCGAAAACTATGAAATAATAGTTCGAAGTCGTTCCATACCCTCAAATTCCATAATGTCAATCTTCCCACCCGCCATGTCTGAAATAGACAGCCCCGATAATTCTGAAATAATATTTCGAAATCCTTCCATACCCTCATATTATCACTTCTTCCCACCAGACATGTCGGACACTGACAGCCCCGATAATTCTGAAATAATATTTCGAAATCCTTCCATACCCTCATATTATCACTTCTTCCCACCAGACATGTCGGACACTGACAGTTATGGATCATCAACTCCTAATCATCAGCTCTCCATACCATCATTATATTTCCCACCCAATGATTCAGAGACTGATAATAGTAGTTCACTAGTTAATGGAATTTCTTTGGATGAGCGCGTCGAGATCTTAGAGATTAAGAAGTTGAGCGTCAAAAAGGTGCAGAAAAATAACACTATACTAGATTCTGTCTTAAGGGTGCTTGATTGGCAGGGATTTCCTTCATCTTCCTTAACATCCGATTTTCATCCTCAAAAACTCGTTGTTCTTAACATGCCAAAAAGTTGGGTTAAATTTCTCGAGGTATAATTTTTATTTTTATTTTTTTTTAATAAATTATTATTACTTCATTAATGATTAAAATATATTTTAATATTTGTAGAAGTTAATTTTGATTTAATTTTGTCTACAGGAGATACAGTGTAAATACTTGACATATATCAATTTGCAATCCTGCCAATACATTAGGGAATTACCCGACTTATCAATCGCTACCCCAAACATAAAGCAATTGAGTCTCCGTGAATGTATAAAATTAGTCAAGGTTCATGACTCTGTTGGATGTCTTGATAAGCTTGAAAGTTTGGACCTCACGGGTTGCATTAAACTTAAAATTCTTCCAAGCTGCATTACGATGAAATCTCTTAAAATTTTAATTCTTTTTAATTGCAAAAGGGTTGAGAGGTTCCCTGATATTTCACAAAAAATGGAAAATTTAAAGTTTCTAAATCTGGCATACACGGCCATTAGAGAGCTTCCTTCATCATTTAGGAATCTCTCTGGGCTTGAGAGATTAGATGTAGGTTCCTATTCCTATACGTGTCATCTTCCAAGTAGCATCTATGAATTGCCACATCTTCATAAACTCTTTATTCATGGCAATGTCCAATTTCCAAAGGATGTCGAGATTGGCACACAAGCACTATACAATTCTTATGGTGGCTTTTCAAAATATGGTTTTCTGAAGTTGAATTATCTAAAAAAATTTACTTCTTATTTCCACCTCTCAAAGAAATCCTTATTATCAAGGAGTAAAAATTTGAACCTTGAAGATAACATTATGAGATTCAATGGATTACGCTATCTTCTAATTGAGGATTCCAAGTTCCTTCAGAAAATTCCAAAACTTCCAGAAAGTATAAGATCTGTGTATGCATCAAACTGCATCTCGTTGAATTCAAAATCAATTAGAGAATTATTCCTTCAGGTACCTTTTTCTCTTCAAGATATTAAAAAAAAAAAAAAATTGTTTACCTTTCCAAATACTATACTAGATTTGGTAAATTTCTAATTTCTCAAAATTTCTAATTACATGCAGTTTGGAAGAATTTTAGATTTTCCACCAAATATGATATGTTCAGGTGTGAAACGCAACGTATTAGCGGATTCACATTCGCATCAGATTGATTACTCTTCCCAGCTCTCCATCTCCAAGTTCGTCCTAATTGAAAAACAGTTACGTCCAACTCTAGATGAGCATCTGATTGATTTTGGAGACAGATATAGTATTTTAGTACCAGAAAAGAAGATTCCAGAGTGGTTCAACCATCAAAGCATTGAAAGCTCCATATCATTCCGGATTGGTCCAGAATTTTCAACATTTGCCTTTTGTATTGCTTTTCATCTAGTTCCATTGAAAGACAGTTATGCTACTCTCCGTGATGATATGCTCAATTGGTTTTGTGTTGTCAACATTTCCATCAATGGTCAAGAGCAACCTTTCATGCCGCAGCCGATCTTTCAGCGTCTGAGGTGTGATCATTTGTGGTTTTATGGTGTACCTCATGGCCAATTACAGCAGAAATTTGGAGATTTGATGCAAGGTGATCAGAATGAAGTTGAGTTTTCATGTAAAATCTCTCATTGGACAAGTGAATTAGGAAAATTTGCTCCTGTCATTGCAAGGATGGGAGTACATGTGGAATGCATTTGTCCTCCTCAAAATTCCATTATCATCCGTAACAACTCTGAAAATGTTGATAAAAACTCTGAAAATGTTGATGACAACTCTGACAACATTGAGCTCGCACCATTACTACATCCTGTCTCAACGGACACAGACGCTGGATAACCTCAACCTCCTCTAATCCTTGACATCTTTTTAAGGCTTCCAAAGAATAAAGCTAATGGGTTTGACTTAATTTTGGGTTTTCTAAATTTGGGTATCGACTCAACCGATGCTGATGTGTTTGATTTGGGTTCTTCTTCAATGGCCCATCCCTCCATAAAAAATGACGCCAGCTTCAATCCATAGTCACCATCAAAGAAACTGAGAATCTCTTGATCAAAGTTCGAAAAAATATGCCCAGGTACTACTATTCCATTGAAACTGTTTTCCTTTGCATCATCTTCATTCGATTTCTTTTACATTGTAAAATGCCGGAGTGTGTCTCCCTCTTTTGCTTATTGATTTGCATCTTCGGTGGTATTTGTCACTTCCCATTCTCTTTCTCTAAATTCACAGGCTCATTCATACAGTTACTAATTCAATTTGAGAGGACATTAACACAAAGAAGAAGCAGAATTGATGGTCATTTGATTTGTTGTTTGAATTCAATTTCTTGTAATGGTACCAAAATTACCTGAGAAAAATGTATTAAATTTATCTAGTTAATGGATGAGTAAAGTCAAAAGGCCTACGCCTCTTTAGACTCACAAAGATCAAAATCTAATTGGCCATAGTCAAGAGATTACTTGCACTGATTAGAATTATTGGTCATTAGTTGAGCGTATTTGTTATGGGGTGTTGAAGGGGCTCATTGGTATTAGTTCTGAAATAGATAGTTTGAGTGAATGTGGTTAAAAATTTAAGGTTTGATTGATGGAATGGTCATGGTGCCATTGATTTTCAGCTAGAAGACTTTGTTCAAACATAATACATTGAAAGTTTGAGAGTCAAAACAATTTTACAAAGTGTGTCAGGTCTGCAGGATTTGGCAGAACTAAGCATTTTAACTAGGAGTGACTTAAAATCTGAGGAACAACTTTTTTTTCTCTTCAAAATATAGAAAAATAATGGTTTTTATTTTATTTGAATGGTTCATGATTTTAATTATCTTAAATGCAGCTGAATTGGATGATTGTGATAAAAGATGGGTTTGAATAAGCTTGGGCAATTTAGTACTTAATGCTATGATCACCTGCCTAGACCTTTGCATAGTAGAAGCCATTTCCCAATGCTGATATCCCTCCAGTTGTTTGTGTGAAATGGACCAGTAGTTATTTTGTCTTGGTTGTACTTAATAGAAATATAGTTGGCTCTACTCAGATATTTAAGTAAGTGTACAATGATGCTTCTATGTAGTGAGAAATCTTATGCATGGATCAGCTTTTTTGCTAGTTGGACATGTTTTTATTACATTTCTGCTGAAGATTTTTTCCTTGTAGCTCATGGCTGCACCCTTTCTTTGTATTCAAACTTTGCAGTCTCTGAACAAACAAATTTTTTAAGTATGCAATTTTGTTTCCTCTGTTTTGATGTAAATTCTTTTTTCTTATGCTAACCTACTGCCCAATTTTTTCTATTATAGGCATTTATATGATCTTATCACTCTTGCTTTTAAATGTAAAAGTCCTTTGCCTTGGAAGGCTGAGGACTTGAAATAAGTAATTTTTTTTAAAGGACTAAGGGACAATTTTATTGGCTTGATCTGGTCAAAAAGGAAAACAAAAAAAAAACAGTTGAGGCAAGCATTTGTGCAGTTGGTGATTATTCTTCTATTCATTCAATACTTATGTTTTTACTTCTTTCTGATTTGATTTTTGAGAAATTCAATAGTTTTCAGTTTAGCACATGTATAAAGAAGAATCTAAATTATATACGAGAAGATATATGTTATGGTTTATTTAAGGACTAATGTTTTATTGTATATGATGAAATTTGTTTGAGAAGCATCAAATTATATCAGGTCATGTCTCATACACACTTGTTTGTTTATCAAACATCCTAATAAAGTCAGATTCTTGATGGAAACATAGTATATTTGTAAGCTCAAATATATAACAAATAGCAAAGAAGCAAATGTACTGCTTTATTTTTGTTACTTACCGTTTTTAGCTTAAAGACAAGCAAAATTCCAACAGATCAAGAAGGGAAGAAAACCATAAAATACATTGGCAATGCATGGGGTAGGTTCTTGCAATACAGAAGTTGGGAAGTCATCTGAGAAAATGTGCTTCTAGATAAAGGGTGGCATTTAGTGATAATATTGGAATGATTTGAAAAAAGAAAGCATCTGTCACATAATTTTGCAAAATTTAGAAGCCCATGACTAAAACCCGATTAAAAATCCAATTCTTTCGACGTTTCAATTTCGATACCCTATGCCATTATTTTCTTGTTAGACCAGAACTCCTGTTTCCAGTTAGACCAGAAATTTCTTTGATCTTCTCCTGCCTCACATACATGGATTTTAAGGTGAGTTTTCATCTATCTTGATTTTTAGATTTTTGCCTAGCATTTGTTTAAGGCTTGATTCTGTGGTTGAGAGAGGTAGGTTGAGAGTCATATTAATATATTGGAGTTTGACAAGGGGTTTGAAAGGAGTGGGTAATGCTGTATATGGGGGAGCAATTCATTACTAGGTAAGTTAAGTGTTATTCTATATGGATCCTGATTTTGTTAAAGTACAAATTGGAGTCTATCACCTTATGTAGATTCTAATAAAGTTTGGTTTGAGATTGTTAGTTATTTTTGTCAGACTGGCTTTTGAGATTCGTAGGCTCCTAGATTTGTTAGGCCCAGATTATTTTACAATCTAGCTTACATATCCTTTTTAATGGGTGAAAGGTTGGGGGGCGGGGGGGAGAGATTCTGGTTGAGAAGAGATATTTATGGTGGCTTGGATCTCAATTTGGATATAATTTTTGTTTGATGTATAGTATACGGAGATGTATGATTTTATAGTTTGTAATCCTTGTAGTTGTTTATAGAGATCCAATTTGTGTTTGAGGAGATTTTAGTTGTTTATTATTTCAGAAAAAGAATTTACGTGGAAGGAAAGGAATTATTATTGAAAATTTTCATATAAGTGTTATTCTATTTTCCTTGATGGTAAGAATTGCTATTGAAAAATTGCATACAAGTTCGAGATTGATTATTTACGTTGAAGAAGAGGAATTATTCTTGAAAATTTACATACAAGTGTGAGACGATTTTCCTTGATGTAAAGGAATTGCTACTGAAAATTTCTTAGAAGTGTGAGATTCAAGCTAGGTGTTGTGTGGTGGTTGATTTTTCCACTCTATTTGCAATACCAATTAGTTTTTGGAAGGCATTTGGATTTTGGAATGCTTGGGATCTTTCAGTAGAAAAGTTATTAAGGTGAGTGAGGTAAGTGATGCAAGGGTCTTATTTTGGGAATAAAACAAGTGAGGAGGAGTCTCTTTTCCAGATATGTTTTTAATTGTTGGGAATAAGAGTGCAATATCAGCCAGGAATTTGTGTTATTGGGAATTAGAGCACAATGGTAGCTAGTAATATGGGATTATTGAGAAGAGCGAAAGACAATTGGTGTGACAACATGTGCACAAATTAACATGTGCAACATTCTTGTTAGCAGATGGTACTTATACAAATGCATAGAATTTTCTAAGGACTTCATGATATGATTTTAAACTGTTTTTGAAGTTTTAGATTTATAAGATTAAATGGTGTTGTTGTAGAGGAGGGGGAAGGGGTTCAGGACAGGGAGAAGATTGCCGGGCAAAGGTCAAGTCATTACACTAATTTGAATATTTTGGTGTGTGCTTATATCATGTGATTCAAGGGCTGAAAATTTTTGTCTTTATATCATGTCTTGCATATGCATAAATGTTGCATCTATAATTAGCGTCAAAATGTATGCTATTGGTATTTTGCTTATATTGAGCCTATTTTGGGAATTGATTAATTTGGCTACAAAGATAATTATTTATTTAGTTATTATTATTAGGATTATTGTTCTAGAGATCAAGCATAAAACAAGATGAAGTCATAAGCAACCAAACCCCTCCATTATCATGACTCTGTTTTGGTGTCTAGCTAGTACATCCTTATACTTCATAAAAATTTAATTCTATCAAACATGTTTAATTATAGAGATAGGCATACCATATAACAGTCATTTATTAATTCCTTTACGTTCTCTAATTAGATAGAGAGAATTACTGGCTGTGTATATTGTTTATGTACCCAAATCATAGCAATTAGATAAATTACTATTTGTCAATGATGACGAGTATGGTATATGCTTCTCGCATAGTTGATGTATAAAGCTCTGAAATGTTTGATTCAATCCATAGCTATCCCCATTAAGCTATTCTATTATTCCTGTGGGTGAAGAAAAGGAGGGTTGCTTCTCTGATGATAGTTAATGTCTGAGAACAAATTGGACATCAACATTGGAATTGAAATGGTCAGACTGCTCAACTGGAGATAAATGCTGTGGTTTGTCTAGGATTCTTATACCAAGGTAAGTTGCCAGTTACCTATTCTTATCTCTTTCAAATAATTTGTTGTTTTTTTTATGTTGCTTGTGTATATAATATACAGGTGCATCCTAATGCTTGGGCATATAGAAATATATCTCTTATGTGCTATCAAAAATTATGCGGTATATATGGTGCAGAGGTTTCTAACAAAAGTACAGTGTTTCAGTATGTAATGCATGCAATGCAGATCTTGATGTAAAAGTGAATCTTCCCAAATCATTCAAGAATGTCATTGTCTACTAATATTTCCTTTTTTTCACTCTTCTCTTCTTAACCTACAATATCAAGTCTCCTTTCTGTCATTTCTATCCATAGTCTAATTTAACAGGACCCATATAATTATCAATCCAAATAGTATACATTGTTATTGACCAGGGTAGATAATGTTGATCCATGCAGGGACGGACCCACGTTGAGCCCAAAGGGGGCCCGGGCCCCCCCTGGGCCCAAAAAAAAAAATTTTTAGCAAGTAAATATTTCAAAAAACAAAAAAAAAAATGGTTGGGCCCCCCCATGTTTTTTGCTCGGGCCCCCTCCCAAAATCTTGAACCCCCCCCAGCCCATTTTCCGGCCAGACTCCAGTCCATCTCCAGCCCATTTTCCGGCCAGACTCCAGCCCATTTTCCGGCCAGTCCATGTAAAAAAAAAAAAAATAAATAAAAAATAACAACAACAACAAAACAACACAGCCTTCAGAGAGCAAAAACACCACACAGAGAGCAAAAACACCAAACACCACACAGAGCAAAAACACGAAGGAAAAAAGAGAAAAAAAAAAAAAGAGAGAGGAAAGGGAGAGACTGAGAGACCCACCGCGGCACCGCCCAAGCCGCCGAGACCCACGGGCCACACCACACCTTTGGTCGTTAATACCCACTCCCTCCGGCCTCCACTCACCCATTTGGCCGTTAATACCCACGCCGGCGAGAGCAGAGCGCAGAGACCCACACCACACCGGCGAGAGCCGAGACCCACACCGGCGACTCCAGTCCACTCACCCACGCCGACGACACCATCTGAGACTGAGACTCACCCACGGCCACACCCAGTCACCCATTTTCTGATTTTCTAGTACCCACACCGAAGAGAGTCACGAGACCCACTTGCCGCCGCCCACGCCGGTTGCTCGATCTGCTCAGCCTAGCTTCGTCGCTCCAGCCTTCACAGTTCAGGTATTTACTCTTATCTTTTCCTTCAACTTCAAAGTTCAAAACCTAATAAAATGTTTGTGACTTTGTGATCTGAGAATCTGAGATTGCCTTGTGGACTTGTGTTGTTTCATGATTGTGTTTTTACTGATGATGAGTGATGAACTAAATGTTGGTGATTGTGAATTGAATATTTGAATCTGAGTTGCTGCCTGTGGAATTTTTTTTTTTTGGCTTTTTGGCTTTGTCTGTGTTTGTGAATTGTGACTCTCTCTTTGTTTATATAGATAAGAGAGATACTGAGAGAGACAGAGAGACAGAGAGTAGAGTTTGTAGAGATTTAAGATTAGTTTTTTTTTCCTTTGTTGACTGTTAGTTGGGCATAACAGGGACAAGTGAGGTTGGGCAACGGGCAAGTGGCAGGAAAAAAAAAGCTAAAGTTAAAAACTTAAAAAAAAGTTCTTGTTAGCAGTGCAGGGAATAAATTTAGTGTTGATGGTGGATTCTTTAGGTTAGTGGGTATAAATAAAGCCGACCAAACACAAATGCATAAATAAAGGCAAACCAAATACAAAAAAAAAAAAAAAAAAAAACAAACAAATCATATATTATATAAAATTGTCATAGATGAGTGGGTGATTTTGAAGATTTGAAGATTTGAAAGAGCGTCGAGTTCCCTTTTCATAGATGATTGTATAAAGAAACAATAGTGTTTCATGTCTTTTGTTTTTGTTAGTAGATGATTGTATCTTAATATATTAAGAAACAATGATTTTTTGGTATTTGTCTTGGTTGATAGTTTATTAATATTATATGGATGCGTATTTGAAAAAAAAATTTTCGCTTATCTCCGGCCCCCCCCAACTTAAAATCCTGCGTTCGTCCCTGGATCCATGTAACCCTTGTTAAAGAAGAGTGCTATCCCATCATTTATTTGTTTATTTGTTTTTTGATTCACACCTCGGCATTTATTTTGGTAAAAGAAAATATCAGTTGCCAAATTGAATTTATCATCTCTGAAATACTTTTTCTTATCTAAAAAGGAGTGCTACCCCAGCTTTTAATGGACAAATATCTCAATGATGTAATGCTAGGGAAATGCATAAAGGAGAAGAAGAATGATTACAGTTTCAACAATCAAGCAGGTATAAAATGTCCTTCAATGAAAGATTTGCATTGCAATATGACAAAAAAACTTCTCAAGAATCTTTCTAGAAGTTTAGTACTATGATATGAAAAATCCTTGAACAGAGAGGGTTTACATGGTATGAAACATGGCAAATGATCTCAGTTTACAATGATTGGGATGCTTATACAAAGGTGTGTTGTCAACTTATTGTAGTCTTAGATGTTAGTTTCAATTATGTGGCTAACAGTTTCTTTATGTTGAAATCTCCAGAAACAATTTCAAACAGAACCAAATTGAAACCAAAATATAATGATTTTTGCTTGATTTTTGGAAATCCAGCTTCTAATATGGTTGTAACAAAGCAGGTCAAGACATTTGTTGTAATGGTGTAGGGTAGATTTTGACAAGCTTATAAGCAGTCTGCAACCTTGTTCATTTTTTTCCCTCTTTCAAATCTTTGGACTGTAGTCAGTGCGCATTTAGTTTAGGTGTTCAGTGTGTCTAAATATATGTGTGCTACTTCATTTTGCATTGATTGCAATAGCATTTTCTCAAGCGTGTGGAGATTTGTAAGTATATGAGTTATATATATTATATTGTAATGTATCATCTTTACAAGTGTGTGGAGATTTTTAAGATGTATAACAATGGTTAAGCTTGTTTTATACTAAGGACAATGTCTCAATGACCTCTTAACTTGGAAATTTCATTGAGAGGACACAAATCTTTTGAAAAAATTGACCTAGTAAGCATCTAAATATTTGTCACCACCTTACATTTAAGACAAAAAATATGCTCAATGGTCTGTTTGATTATCTGCCTATTGACTGTAACTACTCTTTTTACAGCTTCAAAATGATGCAGTCTCATTCAGGTTAATTAGACATGAAGTTCCAATCAGCTAAAGATATTCGAGAGACGATGCTGAGTTCCAAGTACTCCATTAGAGACCAGTACTCTAAAATGGTTAGTGTCATCCTTGATTTTTGTTTCTTCAATACAAAATATTTTTCAAATTGCAAATGTGGTTGTCTAAATATGTTCTATCATCTTCCTTTCAGGATGAGACCTCAAAAAACATGCATTTATCCCAAGAAACCAATGTGCTGTAGTTTATGATATGCATAGGAATACTGTGGTATGATTTGGCCTCAATCTGTTTTTATTTTATTAGATTTCACTATATATGCTGTGTGTTGAATGAAAGTGGCGAATTTACCTGAGATATAAAGTAATCAACTTTGCATGTGCGTGTGTGTGTTCTTGGGGGTTTCAATCACCCAACTATGACCCAAGAATTTACATCACAATAAGGGATATCAATTCAGCAAATGCACCCCCTTCTAACATGCTCTCTGATCTGTGGTCTCCTTGCACATCATTGGGGGAAGAGAGAGGTGGGGGGAAGAGAGAGAGAAAGTGATCAAGGATTGGTGTTGTGAGGTATTCTGAGCAGATTGAATGGGCAGTTATAATCTGATGACTGACTGGTTCAACATAGTCAATATTTGATATAATAGATAATGAATTCTGAAATGTGTATGCCGATACCGTAGTAAACCTTTACTGAAAGCCCATGACAAAAACTTGTTCCCACATGCAAAATAGTAGATAAATGTGTGCATTATATTTAAAACTAAGAACTCACTCATAGAAGCTATAAAGAAGAAGAGAAAAGAAATTAACCAATGATGACATGCAGGTGCTATTTGTTTAGGCATTTTGCTTGTGCTTCTTGAGTATAAGAAAAGTGAAAGGAAAAGTAAAATGTTTATTCCTGAAGCAATAGTTAAAATGCTTAGAATAGTGCATTTTCTTCTATACGCATTACTGATTATGGATAAGTTCTGAATAGAAACATAATCCGCTCACTGCTGTAGGCAATATTATTACATGTTATATATTCCAAACCATATGAGAGAAACCAGAGTTGTATCACTGAACCAAGGTACATGTCAGATTTATTAACCACTAAACAATTCATGGAATTGTTCTAGTTGGATCCTCTTTCTTGTCTTAAAAATATTTTCTTAAAACATATTGATTGCAGCAGTAATTCATGGGACCAATAGTGCTTTGTATTTAACAGTTATGCTGATGCCTGTTGTACTGCAGGTTAAGGAAATGGTTCTTGATCAAATGTCTGACCTCAAATCTGGAAGTCATGAGCAGGACCTCATTTGTGGTTATACAAGTTGAAAGATGAACATTGAATATTGTACTGTACTTGGGCAAAAAAATCTGTAATTGTAATTGTATATAATACAATCTAGATTCTTTTAACCTTTTTACTATCAAATTTTCACTGCAGTTTTTTTGTCAATATTCTGAGGAAGTTAATGTTCTCATTCATGTTACGTATAATTATATAATCCATATGTCAAACTAGTTGTTACTTTAGTCCCTAGTGGCTGATGATGCAGTGTGACTCTTCTAAAGTTTTGATGTCACAAATAATGTGCCATCTAAAAGTTAGGCAGATATTGACATGTTCAAAAATTCAAAGGCACTACTTGAATGAGAAAATAGTGTACCAACTAGGAATTGTTTGCAGCTAAGCTATCCGCTTTTGTTAGAAAATCCCTTGGGAAAACAATACCCTGTCCAAAATACAAAACCTTTGTTAGGACCCCCCATAAAATAGACCCATTTATGAGTGGAACTGTGTTTTTAAGTGTACAAACTACAAGGTTCTGATACAAGTTTCTCTAAAAGTCACTGTCAAATGTTTTGAAAGTAGGGATTGAAATTATGCTATTTTTTGTTATATTCTGTGAGGACCTTTTGCTTGGAAAAAAAAAAAAAAAACATGGATAAAATTACTTTTTTTTTCTTGAGTTGTCACAATTCAGCCTGCATTTCGCTGCTAATTAGTAACTCTGTTTACGCAAACAATGCTGTCAAAAGTTTTGGTATGAAATTAATTAAACTAGAATGCTATAAAATTGTTGGCAGTAAAGACCTGTCTATTGGCTTTTTTCTTTCCTCTTACAAATAGGAAAGGGGATTCAAATCCAAGTTTCTCTCATAGAAAGAACCAGATAAACCATTCAATCACAAGGGGTTTGGCGATTGGTCTATCATGACTTGCTTTCATGGTCATTTGTATAACCAAAAAAATCTAACTTATAATTTCTAGATAAAATTATTGAGTTAAGATGAAATTAAATGGTGTATGATTCTTGCAAACGATATGGTTTTATTGGATGAAACTAAAAGCGGAGTCAATTCTAAATTGAAATCTGGATGGAAGGTATATTCCAAAGGGAAATAAAATAGAGTTGTATAACTTGATAGTTAAAGATACAGAGATCAAAAATTGATAGACTAGTCATGATATAGGGAACTGATTATTGGGTTGTAAAAAACCAACTTGTTTATAAAATGAGTAGTTAAAATGAGAATGATAAAATGAATAAGTGAAAATATAAGTAACGATCATAAACAAAATGGGAAAAAATAAATTGTTTTAAGAATAGGTGTGGCTCCTATTAAGGAAATGAAAAATCATAAGAGATTGTTTGGTAATTGCAAAGTAGAATGATTAATGCAATAATGATGAAAAGTAATTTGATTCAAGTTAAACAAATGAAAAAGAGTTACAAAAAATATCAAAAATAATACTATTGTTAGAAATAGTAAAAAGATGACAAAATGTAGTTACAAAATTGATTGTAACTTATAGCTAAAATTTTATTCAATATCTTTTTATTAGAGGTAAATTTTAACAAATCCGCCATTGGATTACATCTTCTTCTTATATACTTCACACTTGCAAAATTTCTAAAAAATTGATGATCAATAGCTTTGTCATCAATATATTGTTTAAATTACAAGTTTTTTATAGTTTTAAATTATGTATAAAATATAAACTTATAGATCATATAGTAAATAATATTTAATTGACAAAAAATTTGATATGTGTATTAAAAGCATAAAAAATATGCAATTTAACAGTTAAATTTTTGAAATATATAATAATATTTATTTTATTAAGTAAGGTTGTAATCTTAAGTTACAACTAATTTTGTAACAAAATTTTGTCCTAAAAAAATAAATATTAATTATAGATGTGACATAAGGTATTATTTTGAATAATATAGAACAAAGAAACAAAATATATGTATAAAATTTCATTTAGAGAGTCATGAAAAGTGAATTGAGTTTTTATTTATATAGGCTAAAGCCAATTTAGCTCCATCAACTTATTCTTTAATTCTTTCTCAAAAAAAAAAACTTATTCTTTAATTCATAATTTCATACTTGCAGTTAATTTATATTCTAAATATAATTTTAATTTTTGAAATAATATTCTAATATAAATTATATTATAGTCACAATATGTATAAAAGAAGTCAAACATATGAGCAAAAAACGAAATTGAAAACAATGTTTTAGAAATTCAACAATTTGTGCAATCAATATTCAATAGTCCTCCTCATCATGCACTCTCAAACCTTTCTAATTTTTTATCTAAAAAAAAAAAAAAAAAAAAGATATTTCTGGTTCCGTTTCGTGACACACGAAACAATGACACGTCCCCTATCTTGTTTACACGCTCCTAAATCAACGTCAAACAATTGCAACTCGAATCCTTTTATCGAAGAAACTTCAAACTACAGCTTTCGGCTTCCCATTTGCTAATAATAATAGTAATCACTTTTCATACGATTTGACAAATCTCAACCGTGGTGCAAATATCGTGTTAAATCAACTGTACATGAATATCCCCAAAACTGGGCTCACGGATTTCGTAAGATGAAAAGTTTTCTATAACTAACTTCCACTTTGAAGGATATTGACATATTGTCACTTTAAAAAAAAAAAAAAAAAAAAAAAATTACCATTAATAATATTAAACTCAATTGTCATATTTACTTTTTTTTTTTTTTTTTGAGAATCAATTGTCATATTTACTTGAACATAGCACACACAACAAAATTAAATAAATAAAAGAATGCATAAAAATATATAGAAAATTAGTAATGTCGAGACCGATCAATCGACAATCGAGTAGGATAGTCGACTACAAAATCAGCCCTGGTTTGGACATGCTTCAATCTTAACTATACACACTTTTTTGAACCTATCAGTTCTTTTGACTAGTAATGACATGCTTAGAAGTTAGATCTCTCCAACGGTTTAGAGTTAATGCTCTATTTCGCCCCACGGACAAACTAATTGGGTTTTTTTTTCTCTCTTTTTTTTTTTTTTTTTTTTTTTTTTTTTCAAAAGAAAAGTTGTGCATCTTACAAATTAATCTTATATTAACATTTATTAAGTCTCACATACCTTCAGTCACATTTAATATAAATAAAATTATTATTTAAAAAAAAAAGCCTTACTAGTGGCTTGAAGTGTGTTGTCCTAAAAAAATATCCAATCAGCTGACTCAAGAACTCACTTCAAGCATTTTGAAAAGCTAGGTTTAAGGGTTTGATTTATGCAAAAAATAAACACAAAATGACCATAAAGTCTCCCTATATAAACCTTGCACATTTACGAGGACAAGGTATGTAAATTTTCCCACGCAAGTCATTATTTATTGCAAAAATAAAAATAAAATGTCACCATACTAATTTCTCTATCGAAGTGCCTTCAACGTTCAATCAACCCCATCCAAGTAGGCCTAAGCTACCATGTTGAATTTTTTTGCTCCCTCTTACAAGCTTAAAGGAAATGTCCATGTTGCCCCTCATCCAATCAGATTCTAAGCATTTTTCGATGTGGTTTCATCTATTGTCTCATATTCACAACTCATAGTAAATAGCAATTTACATAAGTATAGGTTCTATCATTTTAGTTAGTTAAATTAGTAATGTCTCTTACTCTTGAATAAATACTCGATATCTTGGCTTTATTATTATTATTATTTTTTAAATAAAATTTTACTCTAACCTAATCTAAGTGTAAATCTTTGCTTAATACTTAAAAATCATTATTGTGTATAATGAGTTAATTGAAGTAGCTTTTGTACGGCTACATCTTATGCTAAATTGCTAAAACCTCTTTTAAGCAAATAGATCCAAACAAAAAAGGAGCATACTTCTAGTCTTAATTATTGATAACAGATGAACTTTTGCAAAACAGTGAGCCGTTGACCCGCAATCCCTGCCCATGAGATAAGTTACAATTGCACCGAAAAAGAAAAGACACCAAAAAAAAAAAAAAAAAACAGCCCCTAGTTTTTTGTGATTTCAAAAAGAAGTACTATTATATAATTAAAGTATTAGATGATTAGGTATACGAATAAGATTTATTATTATTATTAAAGTTTCTTAATGGTTATTATGATTTGATTACGATTCATCAACCTTAAAATATGATCAGAACAATTAATTAATTTAATTGGTTAGTATAAAATACTTTCTTAATGGTCATTATGATTTGATTACGATTCATCAACCTTAAAATATGACCAGAACAATTAATTAATTTAATTGTTAGTATAAAATAGTGAGGACTTTTAATTTAACATCAAGTCTCGATGTTCAAGTTGGTTGATTATTTTTTTAGAGAATTGGCCTATTGTCGCACGTAGGGGATCCTGGGGATGTAGCAACCTCGAACCAATCACTAGTCAAGTTCAAAGTCCTGCACCAATTAGTTGTAAATTGTGTCAAAGTGACAAAGTGTGAACACAAAAGTTTTTGACTCTTAAACCCATTTATTTTAAGTACTAATTCAAAATCACAACCGACCATGTTAGGAAATAATGTATATAAGTTTGCAAATGTGGTCATCTAGATATATCATCTGCCAATCAGAAATAACCTGCTTTAGAAAACCTAGGGGTTCTGGTTAGATTTTTGGGGTTGAGTTGAAAAAATTAATGGCACAATTATCTAATTGGAAATTAGTACCTCCAAGGAGAAAAATGAACTGTGTTCACATGGACAATGATGTGAAGAACATTTCAAATTCTGATAAGGGGTAGTTTCTATTCTCTATGTACAATATTATTGATGGGTTTGTAGGTAAGATTGAATACTTGATCATAAATACTTCATCCATTCCATTTTGTTTGGGCTGTTTAGAAAATCCAATATTTTGAGGAAACATCGTTTAATACTAGTAAAAGAGGGGTATTGAATTTTTAAATAAATTAAGGGGTGTGTTAAAAAATTTGAGTTAATTTTTCAAAAAATGACTTTATTTTAGGACATTCCAAAATGAAATATAGGCCAAACAATTTGATACAAAAGATGTAACAAATAATTGTTTATATAGTTTGTCCTATCATTTCATACAGTTTTGGTAAATTATTGTATCATCCCCTCACACACAAAAAAAAATTGCTCATGAAGTATTGAATAATCACTTTCTCATGTGTAAGTCAAGTGTCACTAATTTGCCTCATTGCTAAGTGGGATTCCTTAATTAAAAATATTTTGTCCACATAAGTGAAATTTATATTAAAAAATAAGTTAATATATGTGAATTTTTTATTTTTCCTTTTTTTTATTAATGAAAATGCATCAAAATATACTATAAATATAACTAAAAATAGTAACAATAATAGGGCAAAGGGTTTACTTGACTTTCCATGTACTATTCCATTTTAGCTAAGCTCATGATGACATAACATAGGATCTAAATTTATCTGCAGACTTGCTCTGAGAGTCGGTGGTTTACTTAGTTATTGTTTAATGGTCATAGATGCATTTCAATATCAAAGATAAGAGCTTTTTTCACAAATGGTTGATATCTACGTAGGTAAAGATATATACATTTGCAGTCAATTAAGGAGGGACTTTGAGAAAAAGAGTAGGGCCTTTAATTAGATTAAAGTTTGAGTAAACGGCACTTAGTCAGTCTAAACGCGTACCTTTTTGTTTTGTTTGTATGATGGTCAACAAGAAAATGAGGCTCAAGAAGCAGATAGGAATGTGGTAGGTAGGTCCACTTATATGGAAGTGTTGAATACGCTTCTTTTTTTTTTTTCCTCTCTTGATGTTCCAACTCTTTCGAGTACAGAATTTTCATAGGCACGTGTTTGATTAATTTTCATTCTTTCAAAATTCCTTCTTTTTTTTTTTCTAGTAAAGTGTTGATGTTGTGTTTAGAATCAAAAGAATCGGCGTTTTTGCAAAAGTTCTAGAATTATTGGATTTACAATCTCGTTATTCAAATTTTCAATATTTATTAATTAGGTAAAGAAATATTTTATTTGAAACCCTTAATCAGCTGTCAATAAAGAAATACTCAATTTAAAATTCTTCATTAAAAACACCACAGTCATCGTTGATAGGGTTGAAATGAATTGAATTGTTTATGAATAACTCATATTTGACTTTAAAAAAAATTCTTATTTATATTCGTTTATTGAGCGAATGAGTAAAGTTTAGTCGTGATTTTGAGTCCTCAAATTCCAACTACAATTTTGTTGTTAAAATATGAAATCTCCTCTAATGCTTCACCAAAATCTAGAACTGTTTGTGATTGAATCTAAAATCATATCTTCTCCAAAAAAAAAAAAATAGTGATAAATCTAAATTCGTTTAAAAAATTCTGTACCTAAACACATGCAACAAAAGTTCTGGTTAATTTTCAATTTTATTTCCAAATCTTCTCGAAATATGATCCTCAAGAATGGTAAGAATCCACCCACAAGAATGTACTCGCTAAAATGTCATAACTCATACCAATAAATTTTAAATGTCAATTGCTGATTAAAGATTGTTTGTACGTATCTGTTCAAAAAAAAAAAAAAAAATTTGTTTGTACGTATCACATAAGTCCACCAATCAACAATGATAGTAAACCACACGGTCTTTAACGCCATTGGTTAATGCTATAAAGTCTTTAGTAATGTCCCCTTCTTTTTTCTTTTCTTTTTTGAGAAACAGTCTTTAGTAATGTCAACATAAAGAATAGAATGATTATTTCCACACGTATATGCATAACGTCTTTAGTAATCTCAAGGTGAGGTCTATGACACCTCACTCATAATAACTATAACTCAATCCAATATTTTCTAGTGAGAGGTGCTCCTATGGTCATGTCTAAGGAAATGAGTCACACGTGGTCACCCTCACCCTCCTTTTTATTCAGCCAAAAAAAAAAAAAAAGTCTAGCAATCTCAACATAAAAAATAGAATGATTATTTTCACACACACACATACATACATATATGTGTGTGTGTGTAGAAAAAGTAAAATTGATTGCGTGACCACCCCCCCCCCCCCCCCCCATTCTAAAAATAAATTAACAATATATAAACATTATCACTTATTTCTAAAAAAATAAAAATAAAAATAAAAACACTTTTTTTTTTTTGGTAAGGGTTATTTGAATGAAAGGGATCATCTACCCTAAAATAAAAGATAACTATCACTGTGCACTTTTATTGAGGTGGTCACTCCATAAGTATAAGTGCTTGTGGGATGTAGGGGACAAAGGCCGGAGTTCGAGTCTCCAAGAAGGAGTTTCACACACATATACATTTAGATTATGCTAGAATAGAAATTCTATCTTGTATTAAAAAATAAATAAATAAATAACTTTCCTGTTTTTTTTTTGGCTAATTTGGCCCCCATATTATAAGCCCCCTCTCTTCCTTTCTGATTCTAAAAATAAATTAATGGGTATATAAACCTTTCATTTATTCCCAAAAAAATTATCCAACGCTTTTTTTTTTTTTTTTGGGTAAGGGTTATTCTAAATGAAAGGGATGATGATATGTCCAAAAAAGAAAAAGAAAAAGAACATTCCTTTTTAGCTTTTTGTTAGTGTGATCTTGTTTTTATTTATTCACTAAGATACTAATTAATAGATTTAAAAATTTTATAATTGCATGATTTTTATTATAATTTATTGAAATGGTTAATTGTGATTAGAAAAAAAAAATGAATTCATAATCACTTCATCAAGTTATAAGTAGATTTTAGTTAGCTCAATTGATAAAATTTTTTATAGTTGAATAAGAGATATATGGTTCAATTCAATTCCCGCTTACATCAAAAACCAATTAATATATTGGTTTGATAATAAAAAACTACTATCATTATGAGCAGACATCATATATTAAAACTCTTTAAAAAAATAAAATTCACCAAGTTATAACTGACCAAAAAGGAATAAACTTAAAAGCTCAAATATCACATAAAAAAGGAGACCCATCTCCCTAGAGTTAAAAAAGAAGCTTCGAACTGCAAGTTTGCAACACAAGGAAAGAATGAGATTCCAACCATAAACAGAAACGAAAAAAGAATTCACAACAAGACAACAGTAGAGGAGTAAGCATGGGGCCAGACCCAATCCCATCCAACAAAGTTAATAAAACAGATATTTTTGGTTCCACTATGACTAGAAATCTAATAAATCAGCTTTTCCTTCTCAAAAAAAAAAAAAAAAAAAAAAAAAAAAAACAGCTTCCAAACAGTTCAATTTGTAAAGTATTTGTGAACAGTCTTGTACTTCAATTGTATTTCAAATGATTGGTACTTTGGTTTCAATACTGATTATTTTCTTTATGTTTATTGACTTTTAATAAAAGAAAAACACTAAAAATATAAATATCACATTTTAAATTTGTCTGAAATTTATTTTAATTTTCATTCAATTGAGTTTTTTAAATACTAAATTTATTCAATTAAGGTATTTTGTCTGATTCATTAAATTTGCCACTAAATATGTAATTAACTAATAAATTTTTCTTTAAAAAAAAAACTCACATAAAAAATCTAACAAATGTTTTTACTAATTATATATTTTTTCCATGTGAGAATTTTTTTTTATAGAAAATTGAAAAGAAAATCTGAATTGAATATATATACATATATATATATATATATATATATATATATTATTTTGGAGAAATTTCCCACTTGTCAATGAGACAAATGCTTCATAAACTGGGCGCAAGAGATACCTTTTCCTTCCCCTTTATCTTGATCATTGAATGAGAGATCTAAAATTTAAACTTAAACTTAAACAAAAAATCCAATATGGTCTTTAACACTAAACCTATCTAAAATCCAATAAAAAAACACAAATTAAAAAACCCACAAAAGAAAATCCTAACACTAAGAATGTGTTTGAGAAATGATGAAACTCACAATTTATTAAAGTTTTTAACTTATTTTTACTATTATTTATTAGTTTTATTATACTTTTTAGTACTATTCAATTAACTTTTAACTTTTTTTTTCTTAACTAAATTTTTTTTATCATCATAGTCTGAATAAGTTGTTTCTGAACGGAGTTCAGCCAATCTATAAAATAAATAGTCCTGTATATATATATATATATATATACACGAAGCCCCACACGTTACTCCCTCATTCACTCACCACTTTCCTTTTTGTTGAAAATCACCACACAACACCTCACCTCTACCTTCCCAAACCCCCAGCCGTCTCACCTCACTGCCTTTATTTTCTTCACAGTTCATTTCACTTCTTTCAAAACCCCAAAACGCACACCAAAAAAATAAATTCAAAAAAAATGGCTTGGCTTTGTTCTACTTTTCTCTATTATTCTTTATTCTCTATTCCCAAATATTTCTAACACTAAAGAAATTCAAAACCAATTTTTCTTTTTCTTTCTCTCTATTTATACTATTTCTCTCGCTTTGACTCAAACCCTAAAATCTCAAAAACTTTCAACAATGGGTACCACGACGACGACCAGCATCAACACCGGCGGCGAGGACCGAGTCCTCGCCACGGCACAGCAGATCGTGAACAGTTTGAACAACACGCCGAAGGAGGTTCGGCAGGACATGCTGTTGATTCTGTCGAGCTTCGACAATCGGCTCTCGAATATCACGAGCTTGATCGACGGCGACGGTGCGTCGAAGAGCGAGGAGGACCGGTTTGCTCTGGCGGAGAAGGTGATTCTGCGGTGGGATCCGAGCTCGGAGGGTTCGAGGAGGTCGTTGAATTGGGAGGACTCCGGTGACGAGGCGGGCGAGTATTTGTCGGCGATTGACGAGATTTTGAATCTGATGGACGAGTTGTCGGTGAGGTCCGATTCGGAGATTGTGGATCGGGCTTATTCGGCGATTCAGCACGCGATGTCTCGGCTTGAGGATGAGTTTCGGCATGTTTTGATTCGGAACACTGTTCCTCTTGACGCTGAGAGACTGTACGGCTCGATCCGCCGGTGTAGCCTTTCGTTCCCGGTCAACGGTGCGGGAATTATCGCCGGAGAAGATGATGATGAGGATGATGATGAAGACGGCGGTGAATTTGAGAGCTTTTCGGAGGATGATCGGAGCTCAAGGTTTCACGAGCGTGGTCCGAGCTTGGACGACAACGCTTCGGTTGATATGATCGATCCCAAAGCTGTGGATGAGCTCAGAGAAATCGCGACGAGAATGATTAGGTCTGGCTTTGAGAAAGAGTGTATTCAAGTCTATAGTACTGTTCGTCGCGATGCTTTAGATGAGTGTCTCGTAATCTTAGGGATCGAGAAGTTGAGCATTGAAGAGGTTCAGAAAATCGAGTGGAACTCACTGGATGAGAAGATGAAGAAATGGATTCAAGCTGTGAAGATTGTCGTCAGATTGATTCTCAGCGGTGAGAAGAGTCTCTGTGATCAGATTTTCTGTGGCGCCGATGAAACCAAGGAGATTTGCTTCAACGAAACCGTGAAAGGTTGCGTGATGCAGTTGTTGAATTTCGGTGAAGCTGTTGCAATCGGCAGAAGATCGCCTGAGAAGCTCTTTAGAATACTCGACATGTATGATGTGATGGCTGAGGCGTTGGCGAGATTGGAGGTGTTGGTTACTGATGATGTCGTGATCAATGAGGCGAGAGATGTGCTCTCTGGGCTTGGTGAGGCGGCTTGTGGGACATTTGCTGAGTTTGAGAACGCAGTTCAGAGTGAGACCTCGAAAAAGCCTATGCAGAGTGGTGAGATTCACCCGCTGACACGGTACGTGATGAATTATGTGAAATTGATTGTGGATTATAGTGAAACTCTGAACTTGTTGTTGGAAATTCGTGAAGATGATGATCACTTAGAGCCTTTACGAAACGATGATAGTGATAGCTCGAGATTGACTCCAGTAGCTAGGCGGTTATTGGTGTTAATAACCTCTTTACATTCCAATCTTGAGGAGAAATCAAAGCTCTATGAGGATGGTGCACTGCAGTATATTTTTCTGATGAATAATATTCTGTACGTAGTGCAGAAGGTCAAAGGCTCTGATCTTGGTGGGCTATTAGGTGATAATTGGGTTAGGAAGCGACGTGGGCAGATAAGGCAATACGCTACAAGTTATCTTAGGGCTTCATGGACCAAGGTGTTGCATTGTTTGAAGGATGAAGGGATTGGTGGGAGCTCGAATAATGCCTCGAGGGTGGCTTTGAAGGAGAGATTTAAGAATTTCAACGCATGTTTTGAGGAAATCTATAGGGTTCAAACTGCTTGGAAGGTCCCTGATGCTCAACTCCGGGAAGAGCTTAGGATATCTATATCAGAAAAGGTGATCCCGGCTTACCGCTCATTTATGGGAAGGTTTGGGAATCAAGTAGAGAGTGGAAGGCACGCTGGGAAATACATAAAGTACACAGCAGATGATTTAGAGAATTATTTGTTGGATTTGTTTGAGGGATCACCGCGAGTACTGCACCACATGAGGAGAAAAAGTACATAGGATAAAGGTGGACTCTTGTATCAGGTAAGAGCCCAGCTCTCATGAAGGACTAGATGGAGAAGTGTGCGCCTGTTAAATGTAGCTTGATTGTATGATGCTTATTTTTGTTGTTGTTAATGTTATAGACATGGGTTTTTATGAATGTTAATTGTCGTCCATGCTATATACTGTAATAATTTATTGTACATGTACATGTGCTATAGATTTTAGTTTTTGTATGTGAATCCCCATTGCTCTGAAGTAACTGTGTCTATACTTTATTGGGCGTCCTATGGGTTAATTACTTGACTGTATTCTTGCTGTTTTGGCATGCTTGTATTTTAATATCAATTTTGTTATTGCAATTCTATTGCTGAGTGTGTGCTAGTTAAAGAAAACCAGTCATTATTGTGTAAAATTGGATTTTACAAAAATTTAGTTCTGTAGAATGTAGATTACCTCTTCTTCTTCTTCTTCTTCTTCTTCAGTGTAATTGAATGGGACATCTGGCGTATGATTGGAGCCAGGTGATAATAATCAAAATGCACAATAATTTCTTATTATTTCCAGAAATATGAGATATTTGAACATTGATACTAATTAACAATTTATTGAATATGATATTAAATGAGTGCTGAACCAAGAAGGATAGAATAAGAGTTGGGTGATTTGTGAATTGTGTAGAGTAGCATTGACAAGATGTGAGGGAGTAGATTAGGAGGGTTTTGTCATGTGCAACAAAAGCTAATGATTGCATCGATATGGAAGTTATCTGACACAAGTTAAGGGCTCTCCCTGAATGAAAGGAAGGCCATTAGGCTAAGTTTGTGGGTAAAAATGAGGCTCACCTATTTAAGGTAAAAATGTTGTACACTATGATATGTAGGTTATTTTTTTCAACAGTAATAAAAATCATGTTTAGTGTTACTCTCTGCTTCCTAACTTGCACACTGTACTGGTAATGACAAATGTATCCATCTTCTAGTGTAATAGATTTCCAACAGAAACAGATGCAATGCACTGTCCATCCATCTAAAATTTTCAAAGTTGCTGCTCAACACCAGATGCTCATGTTAAAACTTTTTACTGGTTATTGTGTTGAGATTATGAGCTTTAAGTGCCTCAGATGCAGAGTCAGTCTTGGAGTTTGTGCAAGAATCATTTATCTTAAATATTTGTACTTCTTAAGGCATACTTGTTAAGCTTATTTAAGGCTCATAAGTACTAGTAAGAGGAGCATGAAGCCCTTTTGCATGTTGAGAAGATTTCTCAAGGGGTGTTGACGAATAAGGAAGCTCATAGGACTAACTACATAATTTTAAGTGGGTGTGGATAGCTTGGTAGACACTAGAAGAAACATCTGAAAATGATGGTGTGCGGTGTGCCACTATGATTACGTCAATAGGAGATGATTTTTTAGCAATATGGTATTAGAAATTTTAATCTTGTCAGGATCAGACTTCATTAGCAACATGGATTTTTTGAAAGGGTTTAGTTTTGGGCTGCATTTGTTTTTCTCTAACGTGGATGGCATTCTCGTCAAAGTGGCGACACAGGCATTAAGTCTTGTGTCTGCAAAGAGATATAACTGTGTCCAAACTTGCATCTATAGGCAATTATGCATCCCTTGGGAATGGCTTATCTGTTAGTGAACAAATATGTCTTATCCTAGAATTATAACCTTACTCAAAAGCTATATCTCTTTACGGAAACAAGACCACACCTAAGAAGCAACTCCATCTATCTAGTGGGTGTCATTACATGCATGAGGGTGCACCATATTATGTTGTGATCACCCATCAGGACCATACATCAACATGTACCATTGGGTTGCCTTCGAATTTGTTGATCGAGACCAAACTAACTTTTGAAGTTGCTTTCTATGGCGTTTGGATGGCACCAGTGATTATGAAAAGGTAGTATTAATTGGTTGCTTCTATCTTGAAGAAGCGTTTCTATGTTCTGTTCCAGAATATTTGAGATGATTCATGATAGATTTGATGTCAAGCAGTATTTTCAGAAAACTCAACAAAATAAGTATTAGGAGATAACTTCATTCTAATGGAATCCACTTGTTAAATATTCTCATCTATCTATAAGAGAAATCATTAGAAGTTACAAATCTAAATAGTTTCATAAACTAGTTTGTAGATGGGAAATTTAGTCAAAGGAGGAAAATGAAGGCAGTCAATACAAGTTACATGGAGAACAGAGGATTTGGTGAGTAGAACAAGTAATCAATATTTCCCACCTCCAGTTGATCTAGTTTCCTATTCTTTTCAACCTCTAATTACAGAAGTAAAAAATTACTAAATGTGCAGACTTGCTCCTACTTTGTAGTGTGAATTATGAGGTGTAATATTTTCCTTGAGTTTGTGTGTGGGGTGTGTGGGCGTATGTGTGTCACCTCTATGTACATAAGAAACAAAAAATCTAAATATGCAGAATTTCTTCTGCTTATTGGTGCAAGTTGTGTGTTATAATTTTTTTGTGGAGTTGTGCGTGCGTGTGCACTTGTTCTCCAGTATCCTCTAACTCAACAAGAATCTCCTCCTCTAAGATCATTGTGAAGAGTGTAGTTGTTACTTTAAGACCTATCTGTTGACACAAACACTACACATGCCCTAAAATGGTCGCATATCGGTACAGAAGCATTGCCTGTGTGTAAATTATCAGTAAAAAGCATGTACACAATACACACATCTGATTTACACTAGAATTTTGCAGCTTGGGATTATCATCTAATCAACTACAAAGCAATCAACAAGGAGGAAATCCAATCCTTTATTTGGTCTAAAATTCAATGAGTATTCTGCTGTGTTAACAAAATGCTTTAGTTATGAATGTATCGGACTTGCTCTACTATTTAAACTATGAAACCTTAGGTGTCACTACTGAAGCTGCTCCAAGCATATTTTAGCAGTGGATTGTACGTATCTACTGTTTGATCTTATCCAATAGCTAAGTCCCTTTTGCCAGTTTTGGCGGGAAACTATGGCAAATATGTGGGATTGTTGTCGTTTACTAGTCATTGATTGTTCTGCTCCTGGATGCAGTTTCAGTTGAAGGAAAGTACGGTAGGAATGAAAGGCACATTTCCACCATTGGTTGTGGTTTAAATGCAAATTATGTTTCAGTTATTTAGAGGTAACTTTTTAAATGTAGCTCCACAACTTGCAAGTAATGCTGCTACTTTTGGATAGATCTAAATTTGGTGATGAAGGATGAGCGGGCTCTGTCCTGTAACTACTTCCCAGCTGACAGTGTTCCCAAGTGATTGGAGTCAAATAACCCCACATGCTTCTAGACAAGCGTGATCCTAAAATTTCCATGTCTGGTCTGAAACTCATGGATCTTATATGAGGGTTTGGACTTCAATGTTAGTTGTCGACATCTTATCTATTCATTATCTTTCCTAGCCATTAGCTATATTGCAGGGCTTGCATGGCATGACCCAAGGGGGCCTCCTTGCTGCATTTGGCGTTCCTTCTATTATTGTAGGACTACGTTTGAGTCTAACAATTGTTTGCCTAACCATGAGCAATTACTAACATCTTATCTATTCATTATCTTTCCTTGCCATTAGCCATATTGCAGGGCCCGTATGGCTTGACCCAAGAGGGCCTCCTTGCTGCATTTGGTGTTCCATTATTGCAGGACTAGGTTTGAGTCTACCAATGGCCTGCCTAACCGTGTGCAATTACTAACATCTTATTTATTCATTATCATTCCTAGCCATTAGCTATATTGCAGGGCCCGTATGGCTTGACCCAAGTGCATTTGGTGTTCCATTATTGCAGGACTAGCTTTGAATCTACCAATTGTCTACCTAACCATGAGCCATTACTAATCTCATGGACCACCCTCTCATGTAGTGTTTGTTGCATTGTTCAATTGGGCTTAGGCAGAAGACCCTATTTTGGTCCTTATAAGAAACATAATTTTTTTTAAAAGAAAAAGGAACATAATCTTAGTTACTCCGAATCAGTTAATAATCATATTTTTGGGTTTTAGATAGATTAACGGTATAGTCTCTTGTTGTTGGTTTGAATACCGTCTAAAAAATATGGTGATAGTAAAAAAAATTATTTATAAGTTTTAAATTTTATAATATCTATTAAAAAAATTCAAATTTTAAAGCAATCAAATGAGAACCACCAAGGCATTATGAGGTCGTGGATTATATGCCCCCAATAATTAACAAAACACAAGGGAATGGTATGGAACTCAATTGTTGGTAGCCCCAGACATTAACCCATCAGAATTTTAGTCTATGTTAAAAGGACAATTTCCTTCATTCACTTAAATGGCAACTTAAAAGACAATTCATGTGTATTTATAGTCACATGACCAACTTAATGATCATGTCATGTGTTTAAGTGTTTTAATGAATGTGATTTAGTACACGAGAATTGTCTTATAAATTAACACATTATGGGTTGGAGGCTCAAACCCAATTTGGAGGAATTCTCAAGTGAAAGTTAAGTTTTGCCTTTTGTATCAAGATGTCTATTGAATTTGACCATCAAACTCTTATAGCTAGACAAGTCCACTTTTTTAGGTTTCTATCAATTTAGAACCTTGGACAAAAAAAATGTCCATTGAATTTGACCATTAAACTCTTATAGCTAGACAAGCCCACTTTTTTAGGTTTCTATCAATTTAGAACCTTGGACAAAAAAAAATGGCTGACTTTCATCTTCATGATATGGGTTACCCCATTAGGATATGTATTGTCTTTTATAATGATTATGAGCTAGGGTGTCTAATTGGTAAGGGAGAGAATTAAGTTTGATGCTAGTTTTTGTTGAAATTACGTTGTCTAGTTTGGTAGTTTCTAATGCATGCTTTGCTTACTACTTAGCCTTAGAATGCAGATTATTAATTTCGAGCGAAACTCGAGAACTAATTTTGCAACACAAACCACTGTTATTTCTTTGCAGACTAACCTCATAACCCTCTCAAAGGAATAGAATTTGTGCTGATCATGAAATACATAAGATAATTAGAAAGTCAAACTAAATTGTTTGGTTAGTAACTATCGATCATACATTTTTAGGTTGCATTGCTGCTAAATTAGAAGTGTGTGTTTTCTTCCACAACCAAGGAAAGCATCATGAAACTTTTTAGAAATTACCCTCAAGAATGATCTTTCAATGCAACTAACATCCTCAAGTGCATCAATATCCTCAAATGAACCAAACCATGCCTATATGGAGGTCTGTGAGTGTTGAATGTTCCACAATGACCATGAACATAAATTATTGTTTATGAGCTAGTTCAAAACTTTGGTAAATCCAGTCTCTGCAAACTCAACGATGCAACTGAGATCATCAGGGGCATCAACATCCATCACTAGTGCATTAAGAAATTTGTGTTGGGCTATTACTATTATCTAGACACAAAAATTATGATGTACTTTTACTACAAGAAACAAAAAAAAAAGATACAAAATAATGGATACAGCGAAAACATTCAAAGATGCATACTGTTAACATTGACATCCAATTGTCTACAAAAAGCTTTGGAAGCAGGGTAGCCCTCACAAATAATGGGCCAAGAATGCGAATAAAGCCCACACACCATAATAAACACCTGAAAAGAGAGATCCTCTAAGCACGAGGACTAGCATATACCCCCACAAGAAAGTTCCCTAGCTTTTTCGTTTTTTGTTTATCCTGAGTTCTGCCTATTTCAAATAAGACTAAAACCAAACCCCTGAAATTATTGACTGGACCACGATTACTAGCATCAACAATGGCGGCGAGACCAAGTCAGTCCCGCCACCCTCATTAATTCCTCATTCTATTTCTATCTTCCAAAGCTTCCTTTCTCTTTCAACTTCTCTCTTTGACTCAAACCCCAAAAAATATCTCTAAGACCACCATGACTGACATCAACACTGCTCCGCACATCGTGCAGAGCTTGAACACACCAATGAGGCCTGATGAAAACAACGAGGAGAATTTGATCGATCCAAAGGCTGTGGATGAGCTCAGAGAAATGGAGACGAGAATGGTTCGCCAAGTGTATAGAGAAAGAAGTATGTCATTAGTAGCAGGGTCATTTTTTCCATCAGCCATGTCGGAAGCTGGCAGTGGCAGTTGGGATTGGAATGAAACAAATCCAGACTCCCCTCTTAACATTTCATCCATCTTCCCACCCACCATGTCTGAGACTGATGGTAGTAGTCCAGAATTCTCTCGTTCCAATTCCGATTCCATAATGTCAATCTTCTTAACAGCCACGTCTCCAAAAGACAGTCCCGAAAACTATGAAATAATTGTTCGAAGTCGTTCCATACCCTCATATTCCATAATGTCAATCTTCCCACCCGCCATGTCTGAAATAGGCAGCCCCGATAATTGTGAAATAATATTTCGAAATCCTTCCATACCCTCATATTATCACTTCTTCCCACCAGACATGTCGGACTCTGACAGTTATGGATCATCAACTCCTAATCAACAGCTTTCCATACCCTCATATTATCACTGCTTTCCACCCGACAGGTCGGACACTGACAGTGATGGATCATCAACTCCTATGCAGTTCTCCATACCATCGTTACATTTCCCACCCAACAAGTCGACTATAAATAGTAGTTTAGTAATTAATGGAATTTCTTTGGATAGGCGGATCTTAGGAGGGATCGAGAAGATGGATAAATGTATTCAAGCTATCGATATTCTCCAAAACCATCGCGTCGTTGATCTGATGTTCAGTGGCACTGATGTACACGAAGAGATTCGCTTCAATAGAACCTTGTTGAATTTCAGTCGAGCCGTTGCGCTGGGAGGAAGATCGCCTGAGAATCTCTTTAGGATACTAGACACGTATGATGAGATGGCCGAGGCGATGGAGCAATTGGGCAACGGTCTTGAGTTCAATCAGGCAAGAGCGATGCTCACCGGGAGCAAGACACTTATCGATCTTGAGAACAAGGAGAAGAATTCGACCTGGAAGAAACCGATGCAGAGTGGTGACATTCACCCACTGACGCAGACCATGATGAATTGTGTGAAATTGATTGTTGATTATAGTGATACTCAGAACTTGTTGGAAATTGGTGAAGATGATGATCAATTAGATGCTTTACGAAATCATGATAGCAATAGCTTGAAAATGAATCCGCTAGCTAGTCAATTGTTGGTGTTAATAAACTTTTTAGAGTCCAATCTCGAGAAGGAATCGAAGCTCTATGGGGATGGTGCATTGCAGTATATTTTTCTGATTAATAATATTCTTTATATGAAGCAGAAGGTGAAAGATTTGGATCTTGGTGGGCTATTAGGTGATAATTGGGTTCGTAAGCAACATGGGCAGATAACGCAATATGCTATGAGTTATCTTAGGGCTTCATGGACCAAGGTGTTGGATTGTTTGAAGGATGGATGGATTGGTGGTAGCTCGAAGACTGTCTCGAGGGTAGCTTTGAGGGAGAGATTTAAGAATTTCAATGCAGGAATTGAGGAAATCTATAGGGTTCAAACTGCTTGGAAGGTCCCCGATGCTCAACTCCGAGAAGAGCTTAGGATATTTATATCACTAAAGGTGATCCATGCTTACCGCTCATTTAACGGAAGGTTTGGGAATCTAGTGATTGGAAGGCACGCTGGGAAATACATAAAGTACACAGCAGATGATTTAGAGAGTTATTTGTTCAATTTGTTTGAGGGAGTACCGCGAGTACTGCAGGGCTAGTTGGAAAAGACTCTGCCTGTTTAATGTAGCTTAATTATATGATGTTGATTTTTGTTGTTGTTAATGTTATAAACTTGGGTTTTTATGAATGTTAATTATCTTTCATGCTGTATACTGTGTAATAATTTATGTACATGTATGTGCTAAAGATTAATTCTAGTTTTTGTAAGTGAATCACCTTTGCTCTCTCTAAAATATCTGTGTCCACACTTTATTGGGCACCCATGGGCTACTTGACAGTATACTTTCTGTTCTGGCATGTTTGTGTTTTTATATCAATTTTGTTATTGCAGTTCTATTGCTATTGCTGAGTGTATGTGCTGGTTAAAAAACCAGTCATTATTGTGTAAAGTGGGATTTCATAAATATTAAGTACTGTAGATTAGCTCTTATTCTTCTGTTTAATTGAATAGGATATCTCCTGTATGATTGGAGCCAGGTTATAATAATCAAAATGCTCATTAATTCCATATGTTCTTTCAGAAATATGAGATATTTGAACATTGATAGTAATTAACAATTTATCAAATATGATATTAAATGGATGAATTGATGAGTGCTGAAGCAAGAAGGATACAATAAGAGTTGGATCATTTGTGAATTGTGTAAAGTAACACTGACAAGATGTGATGGAGTAGAATAGAAGGGTTTTGTCACTTCCAACAGAAGTCAATGATTGCATCCACGTGGAAGTTATCTAACACAAGTTAAGGGCTCTCCCTGAATGAAAGGAAGGCCACTAGGTTAAGTTCGTGGGTAAAGACAAGGATCACTTGTAAAATGTTGTACACTACGATATGTGGGTCATTTTTTTCAATAATAATAAACATCATGTTGATTCTACAATATTCATTCACATAATAAACGTCATGTTTAATTTTTCTCTCTTCCTAAACGTTTACACTGTACCAGTTAAGACAAACGTATCCATCTTCTAGTGTTATAGATTTCCAACATAAACATATACAAAGCTTTGTCCATCCATCTAGAATTTTCAAAGTTGCTGTTCAACACCAATTGTTCATGTTAATACTTTTTACTGGATATTGTGTTGAGATTATGAGCTTTAAATGCCTCAGATGCAAAACTAGTCTTGGAATTAGTGGAAGAATCGTTTGTCTTCTTAAATTTATGCACTTATTAAGGCAGATTTATTAAGCTATATCAAGAGATCATCCTCAATAATAATCTTAAGAGTTGATTCCACTTTGCCACCTGAATTATGGGTTTAAATTTAATCCAACACTAAACTATAAAACTAAGCAATGAGTCACTAATTGATTGATGATAGGCAAAATACTTCATGTTGTTAACAATTTCTGTCAAACGAAAAAAATCTGAAATCAAGCAATGTCCAAATGGTGAATTATGATCTTATGAATTTTCTATTAAAGTTTTGGATTAGAAAAAATTGTTTCACGGCACAAGGTATTTTGCATATTATCAATATGAGGAAATTGATTGCTCAATTTTATAGTCTGGTGGGGAGATTGAAGTTAACCCCATAGTTTAACTATGGGGGCAAAGCACAATTAACCCATAATCTTAAATACATAAATGTATCAACCAAATGATTGAATGCTTGGTTTATCATTGGGATTGTTGGAAAATATGGTTTTGTATCTCATACAAAAAACACAGCAGAAGTAACAAACACGGATCTACTTCAATCATGAAAGATAACATGTAACTATCAATTCTAGAATAAAGAATAGAAAGCGTACCTTGATGCAGTGAAATTTAAAATCATGACTTGATAATACATTTAATCTTCATCTCAATTTCACATGGTGCCCAAGATGTATGGTATCTCAATCAGTCTTTTGTACATATATTCTCAAAGAAAAATCTTCATCTTCTCCTTATGGAGAAAAAATGATTTCTTTTCTTTTTCATCATACGTACATTCTAACTACCTTAGTAGTTTCTTTATTTAATAACTCTTATTAAATAATGATTGATTATCTAATTGGGTTAGCTTTTTGGGCCTACCCAATTGGACTTTAGGTTATGGCTTGAGATGGGACCAAAGGGAACAAATAAGACTCTAGCTCCAATGGGTCTTGGACTTTTCTGTCAACTCTTGACAAGTCCAAAGTTACTATTAATTATATTCAATACCACTATAAGAATATAATTGCACTTTAGGTCTTATTAATAAATAATATCCCAAGACTTTATTATACATGCAATCCCTTCATTAAAATATTCGTAGTAATACAAAATCATGAATATAGACTGTCACTTTAAAGATTACTATATCTTAATCCTTGAGTACTTGGTTTAATCCTTTATGTTATTTATCATATATTTATGAAATCCAATTTTATAATATATACTTTAGTAACTCCTTACTAAAGTGGTTGGGCCTAACACTCTGAATAACTAAACCCATTAAACTTATCTCAAGGGAATATTTTATATCTCCGTTAAGAGATTATGAATTCCATCTTGAGAATATATGTTCCATCAATACTAAATGCAGCTATCTAACATATTAAGATTTTGACCGTAACTTATAGATCTCACTCTTGATATATCAAAGTAACATACATCTTATGATCAGGTCTATTATTCTCTCAGAATTTAAAGTTGATGTAAATAGAAGTCATGAGATTTATTATTCATTTGACAGTCGTTAGGAGAATAATAAATCTAACAGCGGTCCAGTTTAATATGTCTTAACTCTTAAAACGTATCAACATACCAACTAAAAGTCTCCACTTCCATAATCAAGACAAATCATCTTAGTTGATATGTTATAGTCTTCATAGATGAAAAACTCAATTTCATCACCGAACACGAACTATGTTTTGAGTTTACAAGGAACTTGTGATTTACATCTTCTGTGACTAAATCACATAAATCACATACAATGCATCTTATGGGCTATAATAATGTCTCATTAGTTTATATATCGATAGTTTTATATAATTAAATTATTTAATTATTTATAAATGCCAACAAATTGAATTTTAGGGTATAAACCTCATCAGGGATCAGCCATAACCATCAAAGCACTGTGGAATAATCTTTTTGATATAAAACATATACACTGGCTAGCTAACAGAGTATTGAGATTAAATGGACGAATGTAGATGAAGAAGGGATCTCTTTATTAGATTGTCACACTAGGTGAAAGGTTGAAAAGACATTATACTCAATCAATTTTTAAATCTGACATGAGGCGGTAACTGCATGGTGCAATGCACAAGATCCAAATCCTTCTCATACCTATGCCCTAAGGAAAAAAAAAGTTCCCATAGCCTTTCCAGTATCGCGAACCTTGTAAACAAATAAAATAGTTACGTGCCACGTGAGCTTAGGGGAAAAAGTACAGAAGGAGAATGACATTTAGATCACACAGATAACAGACCAAACCGATGAGTCAAGATTACGCCAATAAGGGTCACCGGGGGCAGGGGTGCTGGCCAGGGGTTCAACGACCTGGCAATTTTTGTTTTTATATATATAATCTTAGAAAAAAAAATTTGTTTTGACTACCTTAAAATAAATATTTAAACATCCTTATCCTAAATTTTGTTTAAATCTAGCTAAAATAAACATGAATATAATCATTTTAATATTACTTTTACAATATTTTCACAATAATTTCATAATAAAGGTTAAGTGACAAATTATAACTAGTTTTTATTTTGACCCATAATTGACATCACTTGTTTACCCTTCTTTTTTTTTGCTAATATATATATTGTAGGGACTCGATTTGGATTGACCCTGAATACGAATGGGTTTTCAGCCCAACCGGCCCAAACAATAAATTTATAGAGAGTGGATTGAAAGGTTTAGGTGCTGGCCGTCGATCACTATGCATAAACTTTTCTTATAAAAAATGCTAAGAGTGCATTTACAGATGGGGGACGCTCCTCGGCCCGTGGCCGAGGAGGCCTTATTGTTCTCTCTCTTTTTTCCCCCCCCCCCCCCTTTTTACTTTACTCGTTTTTCTTATATAGTCTTCATTGTCCTATCTTGTTCTTCCATATGTTGATCATCCATTTGTCTTTCTTCTGGCCGTCCGTCCCATCAGAGGCCTTATCGGTACTCAAGTGGTTCACTCTGATTAACGTTATCCTGCCAAGGGGTTATCTCCCCATTAATGCGGCCAGGGGGGTTAGTTGAATGCATTAAATGTGAGAGTGACAACTTACTTTGGGGTTAGTCTCTCCCCAAAATTACCTTCGTCAGGCCGAAGATAAGGTGGTCCTCGGTGTGGATTGGGAAGGAAAGGCTTTCCCTCACCTTGGCCCTGAATAGCCTGTGCTCCTCGGCCTGGGCCTTGGGCCTACTACATGATGGGCCGAGGCTATCAGGCCCATGGGCCCCACAATAGCCTCTCAAAACTCTGCTGCACGTTCCCTCGGACGGGGAGGAGGGTTTTGATACCTGTTGGTCCATTTGACGAATTGCCCCGCTTCGGTTTGTACTGATGTTGGCGGCTTTTTGACTGCCCGATGCGCGTTTTTAGCGTTTCAAAACTTAATGGGCGCCCACATTAAATTTTGGCGGCACCATGTTTCCCACTTTCAACGGCATGATCTTTTGCTTTTATGAGCAAGCGGTTACATTTGGGGAACCTAAGGGGGAGTATAAATACCTGTTTGAACCGCCTGGTTTCATCATTTTCGCGCTTACAATTATTGATGCATGTAGTTTGAATCTGGTTCGACTTGCACACTATCTGAAGAGTATCGTCATATTTCTGTAAGTCTTCTTTTTCTAGTGACCCCAAATTTCCTTGATTTCACTCTTCCTTTTCTCTTTTAGGACTTTTAGTTGTCTTTGGGGAATGGGTAAGTTTAAGAAGTTGGTCGAGTCCGATGAGATGATGAACAAATTCATTGTTGACTATGGAATACCCAATAATGTGAATTTAAAGTACTGTGAAGAGGAAGAGTGGTACCTTAGGAGGAGAGAGGGTGAAGTTGTGATCCCGATAGTTGCTTTCGTAGAAGGAGGGATGAGAATCCCTATGAGGCCGGTGACCCTTAATTACCTTAGGCATTTTCGCCTGGCCCCTACTCAGTATGCCGTGAATGTATTTAGGATATTAGGGTGTGTAGATACCCTGAATGAGAAAATGGGGCTGAGACTGACTCATCACGATGTGAACTGGTGTTACAACCTTCATCACCTGAGGGGTAAGACATATTATATGAAGACAAGGGACGATAGGGTTCGTCTTATCCAGTGTCTTCCTGATTCCAATAAGGGGTTGAACCAAGATTTCCTCATAGTGTCAGGAGAGTAGCACGACAGTTTTCATTGCCCAACGGTAGAGGGGGAGCCAGGTAGGGCATCCGAAATACAAGATAATCTAGGTCTCAGCATTTTCAAGTTCTATACCTGTATACTCGATTTGGTTGATTAACCATAGGAATTTCGCTTTTCTTTTCGCAGACCCACACGCTTTTGCACGTCATTTCCACTTGGTTAACAAAGCGGATTTGGAAACCGTTCTCAGGTCGGAACTTTTCTTAAACGAACCTGATAACCAAGTCAGAGCTGCTCATAAAATCCTCGGATGCGACCCAGCTCAGACGTTATTCCCAGTTCCCAAGCACGTAATTAGAGCTCGTGACCCTCGGCTTACGCAGATTACCGTAGTGGAAGGCGGTTTTGCTTTTACTGAGGGGTCTTATATACCTGAAGGCATTCCGCTATCAGGTCCCTCTTCATCCCGGCCAATAACGGTGGCCGAGAAAGGACCATATAAGAAAGCAAGGGAGGTGGTTGAACTGAGCTCTTCCGAGGACGAATATAGTGTGTTTGACTTAGTTGATCAGTCCGAGGATCCTCCCGGTGACCTAGGAGACCCCCATTTGCCCGAAGCCGATCTCTAGTCCATAAGAGTTGGTACTCAGGCTGAGATGGGTTTAAAAAGACAGCCCCAAACCAACTTTCTTGACTTGCTCGAAGGCAGTTTCAAGAAGGATGTACCAGGGGAGTTGCAGACCCAGCCCCCAGCACCTCAGCCCCAGATTCTAACCATGCAAACCAGGTCGTCCCTTGTTCCCACAGTAACAGACCCTCCTACCGAGTCTCATGACCCAAAGAGGAAAAGACTTTCCAAGGGTAAGGAGCCAATGGATGGAAGCAAATCTCATTCTTCGCCCGAGGAGGGTAGGTTTCGCAGACCTCCGAAGCAACTGAAGCTCGGTGATAAACAGAAAAGCAAGAAGGCCACCCAGCAGTCCGAGGCTCAAGCCTGGCTGCCTGCTGCCATACTCCACGATCAGCCCCTGATGGATAACGCGTCGATGCGGGAGTCTCAAGGAGACAAGGGGGCTCTCGTGGCCGAGGCCCTGGAGAAATCTCTTCTTCTTCCTACCGACATGGCGGAGTTAGAGAAAATGAGTGGCGTAGAGGTTGTCCTCGACCTTAAGAAATATCTAGGCATGGTAGGCCCTTTGACACCTATTCATTTTACTCAAAATTTTGTCGCTTAGTACCTTTCTTTCTCTTTACAGAGTTGCTTGTTTTTATTGGCAGGCTATCCAGGCCCTTTTCAGGTTGGGCGAAGAGGTTGATGATCATAGCAATGCCTTAGCGCAAGAACGCGATAAGTTCCTGGAGGCGGCCAATACTCTTAAGAGATCTGAGGCCGACCTGAAAAAGGCGACCGAGGATCTGGCAGAAATGGCAAAGGCCAGGGATACTGCTGTCTCTGACCTAGCCGTGGTCAGGAAGCAAGCTGAGGATCAAACTAACCGCTTGCAAGATGTTGAGGGTCAACTACAAAAAGCCAAAGAAGACATTACCTATATGAAGGGAAATTTGACCAAGGCGATCCATGAAAAAGGTGTTGCCGAGTATGCGAGGGACGAGCCTGTGAGAGCCAAAGATGAGGCGGTATTTGCGAAAATAGACGCTGAGCGCTCTATGGAAAAGGCAGAGGAGGATGCTTTCGCAGAAGGGGTGGCTAAAACTGAAGCCACCCTTCGGGCTCAAGTTCCTGCAGTGTGCAGGCATTACTGTTCTCAAACCTGGCATAAAGCCCTCAACCAAGCAGGGGTTGACGCCTCCTCTGATCTTAGAAGGGAGGACAGGGTGTACTACCCTACCGCCATTCGCGAGGTTGTACCTGCTGCTCCTGAGGATGGATCCTTATTACCATCGGTTGAAGGTCAAGATATGACCGCCGAGGATACGCCGTTAACTGATCAACCATCCGAGGAAGTTGAGCCCCAGATAGCGTTGGGGGACGTTGTAACTGAGGGTCACAAAGTACCGTAAGACGTGGCAAGTCCTCCGACAGACCTTCCGAGATCTAGCCCTTAAGCTTTGGCCCAAACTTTTTGATTTACTTACTGACTTGGTTTGCCTACTGAGTTGAGGAGACTAGTATACGGCCCAGGATAGCTTTGTTTATTTTCTCTTTGATATTATTTTGTTTCTTACCTCAGCAGCATTGTAAGGGAATTGTATACTTTCCGTTTGAACTGAATATATAATACTTTGCTTCCATCTAATGATATTTTCTTTTGTTTGCTTTACTATTTGTATTCTGCTCAATATTCGTATTCTATTCCGGAGTTAGCCTCATGAAACCGTCTGTTACCCTCCGAATATAAATCTAGAAATCGTGGTATAGCTTGATTCTAAGTAACGCTTTGGTTTTTCTCTAGATAGTTATTTTCTCTACGGGTTTAAGTCCGATGACCATGCAATACCTTGGTTCTGTCTAGTACCTAGGTATAATGGTGTGTGTAGTTTTACCATAGGTTTGGGTCCGAGGACCATGCAATACCTTGGTTCTGTCTACCACTTCAATTTTCCTGTAAGTATTAGATATAATGGTGTGTGTAGTTTTACCATAGGCTTGGGTCCGAGGACCATGCAATACCTTGGTTCTGTCTACCACTTCAATTTTCCTGTAAGTATCTAGTTTCCCCATAGGTTTGGGTCCGAGGACCATGCAATACCTTGGTTCTGTCTAGTACCCAGGTATAATGGTGTGTGTAGTTTTACCATAGGTTTGAGTCCGTGGACCATGCAATACCTTGGTTCTATCTACTACTTCAATTTTCCTGTAAGTATTAGATATAATGGTGTGTGTAGTTTTACCATAGGCTTGGGTCCGAGGATCATGCAATACCTTGGTTCTGTCTACCACTTCAATTTTCCTGTAAGTATTAGATATAATGGTGTGTGTAGCTTTACCATAGGCTTGGGTCCGAGGACCATGCAATACCTTAGTTCTGTCTACCACTTCAATTTTCCTGTAAGTATCTAGTTTCCCCATAGGTTTGGGTCCGAGGACCATGCAATACCTTGGTTCTATCTAGTACCTAGGTATAATGGTGTGTGTAGTTTTACCATAGGTTTAGGTCCGAGGACCATGCAATACCTTGGTTCTGTCTACCACTTCAATTTTCCTGTAAGTATTAGATATAATGGTGTGTGTAGTTTTACCATAGGCTTGGGTCCGAGGACCATGCAATACCTTGGTTCTGTCTACCACTTCAATTTTCCTGTAAGTATTAGATATAATGGTGTGTGTAGTTTTACCATAGGCTTGGGTCCGAGGACCATGCAATACCTTGGTTCTGTCTACCACTTCAATTTTTCCTGTAAGTATCAGATATAATGGTGTGTGTAGTTTTACCATAGGCTTGGGTCGCAATACCTTAGTTCTGTCTACCACTTCAATTTTCCTGTAAGTATTAGATATAATGGTGCGTGTAGTTTTACCATAGGTTTGGATCCGAGGACCATGCAATACCTTGGTTCTGTCTACCACTTCAATTTTCCTGTAAGTATTAGATATAATGGTGTGTGTAGTTTTACCATAGGCTTGGGTCCGAGGACCATGCAATACCTTGGTTCTGTCTACCATTTCAATTATCCTGTAAGTATCTAGTTTCCCCATAGGTTTGGGTCCGAGGACCATGCAATACCTTGGTTCTGTCTAGTACCCAGGTATAATGGTGTGTGTAGTTTTACCATAGGTTTGGGTCCGAGGACCATGCAATACCTTGGTTCTGTCTACCACTTCAATTTTCCTGTAAGTATTAGATATAATAGTGTGTGTAGTTTTACCATAGGCTTGGGTCCGAGGACCATGCAATACCTTGGTTCTGTCTACCACTTCAATTTTTCCTGTAAGTATCAGATATAATAGTATGTGTAGTTTTACCATAGGCTTGGGTCCGAGGACCATGCAATACCTTGGTTCTGTCTACCACTTCAATTTTTCTGTAAGTAGAGGTTTGTCCTGAAATCGCTTTACTGGAGATGATTCCTCTTTGTGTCAGATTATGATCTTTACACGTGGTATTTACCTCGCCTCCAACTCGAGGCCCCATCTTTTTCATTTATGAAACGCCCTTTGTCTGTTCGTATTCCGCGCTTGAAACTCCGGTGCGTGAAACGCGCCTTCATTAATGTCCTCGTAAATTAACACGAGTCCAACCGTCCGTGGCCTCCTTGGAAATTGGCGACTTCATTACTAACCCAGTTGATAATACTCTTTTCGAACTCTGCATGAATTAATTCTCACCAACCCCCATCCCCTATATAAATTGAGGAGATGGTTCCTCCACAACCCATGGACCTCTCAACACAAACAGAACAAAACATATTCTTCCAATCTCCCATGCCCTTTTAATAACCCCGCCGGAATTGTTACCGGGATTGGCAGAAACCGGTATGGCCGCAGCCCCCACTGGGCTTTCGGTGCGGCAGAATCTAGGCGTAACCCTGATGGCACCCTTCGAGGTGTCCCAGAGGGGTGTTGTTAGAGAACCTAATGTCTTTCCCCGGAGCACACCCCCGACGAGGAAGACGCGCGAATCCACCTCATGGGCGGTGCTAGAGTGTTGCCGTCTCCAACGGCCAACACTCGAGAGGGCCGGAGAGAATCGAGGGAACATCACGGGGGAGGGTATCCCGGAGCCCCTGCATCTGCTCCTCTCTTTGTTCCAGCTCCGCCTAGCCGAGGAGGGAGTTGTTAGGGGCCTGGGAGCATGATTGCCCTTCACCTCCTCCGCCGCGTGTCAAGCTCTCCCATTCTCTTGGTGCCAAATAAAAGCACGAGTTGACACTTCCCTCTGGCTAGCTTCTCCTTAGGGCGGCACCACTTGGGCCTCTGATTGTAGAAATGACTGGTGGTATTAGCTTGTAAATTTGCTTGTAAAACAGCCTACCTGAGCCTTTGATTGTAATCTGTAACCTTTCTTTTCATGAAATAACAATAATAATATCGAGGTCTTTCGTTTTTTTTTTTTTTTTGTCGAACCTTCTATATATTTTTTTTCAACCTACTGTAAAACGAACACTTAGAACTTAGAGCGCTTGCCTGGTGCGTCGGCCAACACCCTAATCCTTTCCCACAGACGACGCCAATTGTAGGGACCCGATTTGGATTGACCCTGAATACGAATGGGTTTTCAGCCCAACCGGCCCAAACAATAAATTTATAGAGAGTGGATTGAAAGGTTTAGGTGCTGGCCGTCAATCACCATGCATGAACTTTTCTTATAAAAAATGCTAAGAGTGCATTTACAGATGGGGGACGCTCCTCGGCCCGTGGCCGAGGAGGCCTTATTGTTCTCTCTCTTTCCCCCCCCCCCCTTTTTACTTTACTCGTTTTTCTTATATAGTCTTCATTGTCCTATCTCGTTCTTCCATCTGTTGATCATCCATTTGCCTTTCTTCTGGCCGTCCGTCCCATCAGAGGCCTTATCGGTACTCAAGTGGTTCACTCTGATCAATGTTATCCTGCCAAGGGGTTATCTCCCCATTAATGCGGCCAGGGGGGTTAGTTGAATGCATTAAATGTGAGAGTGACAGCTTACTTTGGGGTTAGTCTCTCCCCAAAATTACCTTCGTCAGGCCGAGGATAAGGTGGTCCTCGGTGTGGATTGGGAAGGAAAGGCTTTCCCTCACCTTGGCCCTGAATAGCCTGTGCTCCTCGGCCTGGGCCTTGGGCCTGCTACATGATGGGCCGAGGCTATCAGGCCCATGGGCCCCACATATATATATATATATATAACAGCCCCCTATATTTTGTTGTGAAATTTTTGTGTAAGTGTTGTGTCAATAACGCCACTCTTAAAATATTTAATTTTATAATAAAGAAAAAAAATGTTTTAAATTTTTGCTCCTTCGTTAAAAAATAAATAAATAAATAAACCTTCTATCTGGGACTTTGGCTTACTTTTCCATTGATTAACAAAACAAATTTGTTTTTCCCTACACTTTTCTTCTTCATTAACAATAAATTACATTATCGTTCCAACCAACATATCTATATTCATATCTGTGATTATTTCCATATTCTCTCTATCTCTCTTTCTCCCTTCTATATATGTTTTCTTAGCTTTTATCTTTGTTTAATCAAATAGTTTTCTTAGCTTTTATATCTGTTTGCTCCAATTCCAAGAGGGTGATCACGTGTATGGTTAAAAAATCATATACTTCAAAAGCAAAAATTTATATCAGTTTTTTTTTTTTTTTCTTAGTTTCACATTTACTCCTAGTCCTACTCCTAGGTTTGTTATTATTCTTCTTTATCATATATTTTTATTTAATTAATATTACATATAAATATAATAAGTTATTATGCATTCAATGATTGTTGTCTTACTAATCTTTTAACTATTAATAAATTTTTTAGACTATTATATAATATAGTTGTATCGTATACTAAATTGTATTCTTTTTAGATTATTGTATGTGGGGGGCAGAAACTTAAACTTATATATTGAGCCTAAAGCCCTATGTAAAAGTTATTGTATGTCCGAAGAGGCTAAAATTATTGAGGAGTACTCCGCATGAAAGAATGATACTTGGAAGTGAAGGAGATCCGTTCGAAGAGAGCACCAGCATTCCGAAGAGATCATTCTCCTCGGATGTAAAGATTCTTGGTCAAATAAATATCTGGGAGGTTCGAATGAGCTTACTAATGACTTCAGCAATCTGGATAAGTTTTGGACATGCCTGGAGATAAGAAGAATGGAAAAATATCTAAAAGGAAAAACTGTCACCACCATATTAAATGCACTGCATCTGCTTTTCTGGCCGCATTAATGTGGAAAAGACCCCTGAACAGTGTAACATCAGCTACCGCCGCTCACAAAAATCTAAAGAAGATACATGACATGACATACACTCGAGCAAGTACACAGATGAAGAACAAGTGGACGATGGGGCTGATGTGGAAAGATGCTATATAACGAAGAAGTGCTCCTGAAAAGGGGGGGGGGGGGGAGAGAAAAGAAAGGCTTGAAGATAGCTCTAAGAACTGTAATCACTATTAGATTTATCATAAACCTCTTCGGACTTCAATTCATTTCGTTTTTACGTATTACTTTATACTGGTTTATTCTTGGAGGTTGCAATCAACCGTTTTTAATTTCATAATCAACCTAGCTCTATCATCCACGCTCTACAAATTTATTTTTTTGGGGGCTTGGGCCACAAAACCTAACCCTACATTGTATATAATAAGGAAGTTGTATCTATATAAAAAATAATAATAATCATTTTATTTTTTAATTGCCCCCATGACAAATTTCTAACTCCACCACCACTAATCCCCTAGAAAAAAATCCTAGAGTTGCCACTAACCAAGGCTAAGATTGAGGGTTAGTCACTGATCAATTGACAGTGAGGGAAAGAAAGAGGGGAGTGATAATAGGTTAATTTTGCATATATATATATATATATATATCATTATTAGAAAGCATTATCATACTTGTTTTGAGTTAATTCATACATTTTATGTTTGGTTTTGAAATAATGTTGAATAATTAATTTCATACTTAATTGAATTTTAATGCATGAATATATCTTTTGTAGGAGAATATTAAATGAACGGATTTGTGCAAAGAAGAAGACTAATGGACTTTACTTCTACAAGGGCCATACTGAAGTTAAAGAAGGCCAACCCTATTAAATGTGAGTCCAATTGGAGCAAGAATTAAAGGAAATTTGCATCAAATCCAAGTTCAATTCGAATTAGGATTCTACCCTGCGCACCTGTTAGTATTTTGGGCATAACTTTTAAATTAAGCCTAAAAACCTAAGATTTTCTCCAAATGATAATTCAACTTATAATAGGATTACTTGACCTATTTAAAGGCTCTTTAGGGAAAAATTCAAGAGAACTGTTATAGAACGAAATTTAGAGTTTTATTAAAATTTCTTTACAGTTTTTAGAGTTTTACTTGATATTATGGCTTGTTAGAAGCCTTGTTAAGACAATTTTTTTTTTTTTTTTGGTTTTAATGCTTATGATCTTGTGTTATTGATTGATTTACTCATCTAGAAAAATGTTTAGTTTTGTATAATTCTTTGATTTATTGTAGACTTTAGGCACGTTAAATGCTTATTATTCTCTGCGAACTAATTCACTAGTTTTGCTTTGCTTTGCTTAAAATTAATGAATTTCATGAAACTACCTTAAAAAATTATTTCTTGAGTTTTTATTATTAAATCATTCGACTAAAATCCGATTGCCAATAGATGTGTTGTGTGTGGATCCCTAAACCTTAATACCTTAATATATTGTTATTTTCTCTCAATCTAAATTACATTTACTAAACCATCAAAATTTATTCAATTAAACTTTATTATTTTAGTTTTATTCCCTTATGATTTGCTAATTACTACTCGAGCAAAAGATGATGATTCCAAAGAGAGAGAGATCTCCATAATGAATATTTTTTCCCCAGTTCCGTGTTGCCTCCATGTCCCATTATTATTATTATTATTATTATTATTATTATTATCATTATTATTATTATTTCTCTCGTTAGATACGAGACACACGTGCAGGTGTGTCGGTGCAATATACTTGTTCAAGACAAGTACTTTGCCCAATTTGCTGCGTTTGTGCTTCAACATCCACCACAAGTGCACTTAAGAATTTTGTGTTCTTCTAAAAAAAATAAAATAAAATAAAAATAAATAAATAAATTTGTGTTGGGCCAGTATTTGAAGAACTTCAGCTAGACCAACATTTGATTTTACCTCAGTTATTGGACATAAGAATTATGATACTTAGCGCAAGAAACTAAAAATGCATAAAATAATTATTACAAATAAAACACTACATTTTTTTAATTATAATTCGATAGTTATATCAAGGGATGAGAAATTTGAACCTAAATAATTCCGTTTCTAACAAAAACAAAACAAGATGCTAATAAATTGAGCTACAAAATTTTGATTCCAAAGAAAACAGTGCATTAATGCATATTATCACACTTTAAATCCAAAATGGTTCAAAGCATGAGAAATATAACTCAAAAGTACCTTTATATTTTTTTCTTTTTGACAAATCAATCCAAATAATTTATAACAAGTACCAACATTAAGAATTTCCATAATAATTTCACTAAAGTTACTCCCAAAGTAAGTTAAAACTTTATGCAATAATTTTAAAAACCATTGGCTACAAAAGAATGAAAGTCTGAATAAATATAATTACATATTATTAACTTGTCTCATCAGTGGAAATAAAAGTCATCACACTATTAAATACAATAGAATGAGTAAAGCTTACTCTAAGATGAACATCATCTAAAGATCACCATCACAAAAGTCCAACCTCCATCAGTAGTTAGTCTAATTACTGCTAACCACCAAAAGCTTGTCTCATAATGATCATTGTCTACTCTAAAAAAGTTTGTAAAAGAACGGAATGAGACAAAATCCAGTAAGTAGCACAATTAATGGAGATAGGAGAAATGCAAGTTTCATAATTATGTGCATATTACAAACATAAAACAATATGAGAATTTCTAGTTGAAAAATGCAAAATCATTTTCAATAATAACATCATAAAATTGATTAAATAATACCACCCAAAGCTTCTCAAAAAGTGATCATCAAGAAACTACATAATATATATACTGTGAGCACAAAAACAATGTTCCAAAAACCTGAAAAGCCAACCCAAGCCACATGACAAGCCACTACAAAGACGGAAATATCACAAATACTTTATACCGCCATAGAGACAAGTCAGAACCCACAAACCACTAGTATTATATATACCTCTGGCATGTGGTTTATTGGCCTTGCCTAGCCTCACCCACACTCTCAAGGATTTACCTATTCCCCCATGGGCAGCAGGGGATAACGCGTCATGTAATACCTCTTTTGCATGTGGTCTCTTGGCCCTGCCTAACCTCACCCACAAACTCAAGAATTTACCTCTTCCCCCCATGGGCAATAGGGAATGACGCATCACACAGTACCCCTTTTGCACGTAGTCTTTTGGCCTTATGGGCAACAACCTCACCTACACATTCAAGGATTTACCTGTGTCATGCAAAATGGGAGCCTCCAACCTGACTCGTCATCACAAAGACGAGGTAATCACCAACATCATAGCACAAGGGCAAACCCACATCAAAAGCTCACAAGTTAAATGTATTCAAATATATAGTTTACTTCCTAGTAGTTTCAAAAGATATTTCAATAACCAAATGTCCACAATATTCTCAAATTCCTCAAAACCATTTCTTGTCAAAAATGTTTTGCATCAACTTTCCCAATTATCAAAGCATTTTTAAATTTTGCAAATAATGCAATAAATCCATCCTTAAGAATTTAATCAAAGATGCTCATATTTTCCATGTCAACAATTCATGCATTTTCCCATATACAATATTAAATATGAAGCACTTTTCATATATAATGAGATCACAACTCAACACTTTTTAAGAAAACATAATCTCACAAATAATTTTCAAAATGTGTTTGACCCAAAGACATCATTTATACAACATGGTTATTTTCCAAAAAGCTACTTACCTTGCAATCCACAAAAAGCCTAACTTCCAAAACTCCAAAAGGAGATTAGCTAGAAGTAGAACCCAAACAATACCAAGAAAACCTATCATAATGAGCATCAAGCTTGACATTGCATCTAGCTACGAATTAGAGATCGCTAAATAAGCAATTAATTATGCAAGTCTAAGTATTTAACCTCACAAGTAATGTATCCCACTTCCAAAGTTACCCAACAATTTAATTCATAAGACATAGACTCCAATTCATAAAATTAGCCAATTCAAGATCATCTCCCTAATATTAAAATCTTAACAATTTATAAGTAGTTCCCACAAAATTTACACAACATCATCAAGAAGCCCATGAAACCAAAATCACAATATCCTCCAATACCAACAATTTAAATCTTTAACTAGTTCCAAATGAACCCAATAGCAATGGAAAAATTAGATTTACCAACTATCACATGATATAACTCAAAACCCCTAAACTTCCACCATAACACCTTAGATTGCCACCATAGTAAAAACCACAAACCCACTCATCAAATAAGTCCACCAAATTAAAAACCCATATACTACAACCATAGAAGAGTTAATGCCATCGATGTTGATAGGCTTCTGTGCTCTCAGATTTGGAAAGCAGTAAAAAAGGGTAAGGAGACATTTAATAAAGGTAGCATGTGGATGATTGGTAGAGATAGTAATCTAAGCTTTTGGTTGGGTAATTGGACAAGTAAAGGGCCTCTTCATCATTTGATTCATGGACCACTAAACCAAGAAGCAACTCAATGGGAGGTTAAGGACATGCTGGCAAACACGGGCTTGGATTGAGACCGGATTCCTTTTGATCTCCCCTTAGAAATTAAGTTGATGATTCAAGCTACACTCTCTAATAGGTAGAGGCAGTGATAGGATAGCCTGGATAGGCAATCCGAGAGGCATTTTTGATCTTAAGAGTGCTTACTCAATTGCTATGGGTACTGATTTTATGCTTCCCATTAATGCTAGCTGGATTTGGAAATCTGAGACCTTGCCCAGAATAAAAACACTCTTATGGAGGTGTACTCATAACAACATATGTGTTAAGACTTGTCTTGCAAAAAGGGGAATTGTAGATGAGGATTGGTGCCCCATCCACCAAAGGGATTCAGAAACTATTTTGCATTCCCTTAGAGACTGTCCTAGGGTCAAGGAAGTGTTGATTCAACAAACCTGTATTTGGAAGAGAAAGAACTTTTATGTTTTCAACAAGAAAAATAAAAATCCACATCTTTCAATAGAGATTGAAAACCAAACCTTGGAGTTTATGTATTGTGTGACCTCGCCAAGAAACCCAATCAGTAAAACTAATACAAGAATCCGTTGGTAGAAACCTCCAGCAGGGTGGAAGAAATTGAATACCAATGGATCTTCCATGAACAGCTCGGAGCAGGATGGTTGTAGGGGTATCGTTATGAACATGGTGGGTGGGTAGTAGGCTTCGCCAGGCATATTGGATCAACAAACAAGCAGAGCTGTGGGGACTTATGGCCTGTTTGGATGTCTAAAAAAGGAGGGGGAGTAGAGTAGAGTGAGGGAGAGTAATCCAATTACCTTATTTGGAAGTTTTTAAAGAAAGAGGGGGAGGGGTTTGAGGGGGTTTGGAGGGGTTTCAACTCCCTTTAACTCCCCATTTTTAATTCCCCAAAATTGGAGAGATTTGGAGGGAGAGTAAAGTAGATAAATTATTGTCCAAATAAATTCTCTAATTTATCCTTTCTAAATTAATCATAGACCAATGTTGCAAGTCTATTTTCAAATATGGGTAAATTTGTCTATTTTAATCATTTCCTCTCCTCTCCATCCTAATTTTTAAAACATCCAAACAAAGGGAAAGGCTAATTACTCATTTCCCCCTTACTAATTTTAAAAACATCAAAACAAGGTGGAGGGGAACCATTCCCCTCTACTCTCCTCCCCACTACTCTCCTCTCCTCTACTCTCCTCCCTCTCTAAACTTCCAAACAGGCCATTAGGGATAGGCTTGTGCTTTGTTGTAATATGAATATATCTTGCCTTATTGTTGAGATAGATGCAAAAGTGGTTGTGGATGTCTTTAAAAATCCAGATTATGTAAACCATGTAATCTCCTCTATCTTGGGTGATTGCAAGCAACTGGCTTCCCGAATTCAGCGAATTTAGTTTATTCATTGCTATCGTCAAGCTAACTGATGTGTTGATATGCTGGCTAGAATGAGTGCTGCCCAGGAGTTCAATTTTATTATGTTTAATAGTCCACTTGTGGACTTCTTTAATGCTTTTGAGGATGACTTTGTTGGAATGCATTTTAACAGGCTGTTTCCTAAACTTGATGTAGCTATTTAGTTTTTAATGTATTGTCCTTTAACAAAAAAAAAAATATCATTATCAAGGCTTTGATTAAAATAATCTTAAGCAAAAGCATTAAACATACCAAAAAGGTTAAGAATTTTTACCTCAAATAAAAGGGATGAGTGAGCTTTAACTTTTTTTCTATGGAGTTTTTCCAATAAACCTTGCTGGAAAAATGGTGGAGGTGGCTATGAGATGGGCACCAATGAGAGAGTGAAAGAGAGAGGTAGAGAGTAGTGTGTGTGAGTGTGTTTGTGCTTTAGTGTGAAATTAAAAGAAAATGAAGGCATCCCCTTCACTAGCCGGCCAAGGGAGAGAGGGAGATATTTTGTGAGAACGAGTGGTTGGGAAATAAGGGGTAGGTGGAGGCCTCCCGTGGGTCTCAAAATCTGGAGTCTTTTGGCTAAATATTGCTAATTCTGAAACATATTTGCGTTATAGATATTGTTACAAGTTATTTGGGGATTTGAGGAGAGAGATTGAATTTTGGCAACAGTGTTGCCGAAATTCCAAGAAAAGTAGGAGAGAGAATGAGGGAAAAGGTGGAAAGAGAAAAATGGTGAATTACGGCAACACTGTTGCCGTAATTCGCTGCTCAAATATCTGCCCAGGCACTGTGAGACGAAGTGCTCTGAGTGGTGCCCCAAACAAACTAAAAAAAATTTGTCCCTATTGTGGCAATGCCATTGCCGAAAATGGGAGTGGAAAAAAAAAAAGTAAATACCGAAATTTGGGAGGAATTTAAAAAAAAAATATAATGTGTTACGTACAAAATATTTTTACAATATTTTTACAACAAATCGCAGGTAACTGGTTATTATTAATTCAAATTTAAATTTAACATTGAGATTACTATTTAATCCAACAATAACAATAAGTAACAACCTTACACTTAGAATTTTTTGTAAAAATATTGTAAAAATTGTGTGCACTTCATTTCTAAAAAAAAAAAAAAATTCCCAATTGTGTGGCAATGGTATTGCCGAAATACCATTGCCACAATTGAAAAAAAAAAAAATTTCCCAATTGTGGCAATGGTATTGCTGAAATTGTGGGGAAAATTTTCCCCATAATTTCGGCAATGTCATTGCCACAATTGAGATTTTTTTTTTTTTTTTCAATTGTGGCAATGGTATTTCGGCAATACCATTGCCACAATTGGGAATTTTATTTTTTTTTTGTTTTTTTAGAAATGAAGTGCATACAATTTTTACAATATTTTTACAACAAATTCTAAGTGTCAGGTTGTTACTTATTGTTATTGTTGGATTAAAATAGTAATCTCAATGTTAAATTTAAATTTGAATTAATAATAACCAGTTACCTGTGATTTGTTGTGAAAATATTGTAAAAATATTGTGTACGTAGCACATTATATATTTTTTTTTTAAATTCCTCCCAGATTTCGGTATTCACTTTTTTTTTTTCCACTCCCATTTTCGGCAATGGTATTGCCACAATAGGGACAAATTTTTTTTAGTTTGTTTGGGGCACCACTCAGAGCACTTCGTCTCACCGTGCCCGGGCAGATATTTGGGCAACGAATTACAGCAATAGTGTTGCCATAATTCACCATTTTTCTTTCTCCACCTTTTCCCTCATTCTCTCTCCTACTTTTCTTGGAATTTCGGCAACACTGTTGCTGAAATTCAATCTCTCTCCTCAAATCTCCAAATAACTTGTAACAGTACCTATAACGCAAATATGTTTCAAAATTAGCAATATTTAGCCAAAAGACTCCAAAATCTGACCACATTCTCCTTTTTCTTTCTTCTTTTTTTAAACCTGGGACGTTACACATTTTAAGTGCATCATACACCTAGAGTATTCTTGACATCTAATGCAAATTCAAAGATGCTGTCAAAGGTCTGCATTGATGCAATCCTTGATTGTTCTTGCAACTTCACCTGGTCCATCTCATATTTTATTTCAAATATTAGTTAGCTAGCTTTGTCTTTTAGATCATGATCTTTTAATTGGGTCAAAAGAAGCCGTAACTCTGCTGCTCATACAGCAGCAAAGTTCTTATTAGATTCTATGTTATCTTGTTTTTTCTATTCGGGTAATCTTCCACCTAGTATAGCTGCTGTTTGTTTGGAAGATGCCAACAATTGTATTCCCTCGTCTTGATTTTATGCATGGCAAATTCAAAAAAAAAAACAAAAAAAAAACAAACAAACAAACAAAGAGTTTTAGCTGCTGTCGTATTCCCTCGTATTGATTTTATGCATGGCAGATTATAAAAAAAACAAGAGTTTTAGAAGCAGCCATTCACAAAAAAGAGCACTAGCACTAGTGAAGCTAAGCTAAATAGCTATATTGTTATTTTAGTTTCACCAAAATACAAAAAGTGCTCTACAACAGTGAAGATATAGCTAAATATTTTAGCTTGGGAGCTACACTACATAGCAATTGTTGACTACATACTGTAGCTTAAAGCTAAACAGAAATTTTTTTTTTTTTTTTTAATTTCCACTTGCATTAAAATAATGTATTTCTTTCTTTCTTTATTTAATTCTTGTAGGGTCAGTTTTTGTAGCCCGAGTCCAAAAGATATGGGTTAAAGGCCCAACGAACCCAGAACAATGAATTTGTAGAGAGTGGGCGCAAGAGCTAGGCTGGTTATGAAGTAAACAATGGTTGACTAGGTTATTTGGCATGATGATACCATGAAATGATGCTTAGTTAACTCTGTGAAAGAATATCCGAAGAGGTGTTTTATTGAGTGAACAGTGATTACAACATTCAGAGCTACAGTAAAGCTTCTCTCTCCCTTCTTGTTCTTGCTCCCTCCTCCTTATTAGGGACCCTTCTTTTTTATATAGCATCCTTTCCCATCATCTCCACCGTCCACCTGTTCCTCATCTGCGTATCCACTCAAGTGCACGTCACGTCAGGTGTCTGCTTTAGTTCTTGGTGAGTGGCGGTAGCTGAGGTTGCACTGTTCAGGGGTCTTCTCCACATAAATGCGGCCAGAAAAGCTGTTGTAGTGCATTAAATACAGTGGTGGCAGCTTTTCCTTTAAATATCTCATCGTTCTGATCATCTGCAGACCTACCCAGAACTTATCATTATCATTGGGGTCATTGGGAAGATCGTGTGGACCTTCCTCGTGTTTGTTTGATTAAGACTATTTGTTGCCGAGGAGCAAGATGTCTTCGGACAAGTGGTGATCTCTTCGGACAGTACTCCCCCTCTACTTCTGGGCTTCTTGCCTTCAAGTGGGTCATTCCTACCCAACTATATCTCTTTGGAAATATGATACTTCTTAATATGGTGCCCTGGGCCCATTAAGTAGCTCTGGGTTTTCACCCCCCACAATTCTTTTTCTATTTCTTTTCTTTCTTTCGTTTATCACACAAAGACAAGGCTTTCATCTCTTAGCTTTCTATTTCTTTTCTTTCTTCTCTTCTTAAGCTCTCAGCTCTCACAATGCTGAAACTCTCACCGATTCCCATCATCCTCATCCACAAACTCTCATTGATTCATTAGCCTCCTCAATGCTGCCACCAAAGCTCACTCACCATCGCTGACCCACGCACCATCGCCGACCCACAAATTTTCACCCTTTTTTTTTTTTTTTGCGTTGCGTGAATTTGATTTGTGCTGAGTGAAATCAATGGGAAATTTCTACTGTTGTTGCTGTGTGCAATGTGTTGTAGGTAGTTCGTGATGACATGGTTGCGTTTTGGGTGTTGATCTAGGGTTGTGTTTGGTTGCTGGGAAAATGTGGGATGAGAATTTTAAACTTTTGTGAATGAGAATTTCCTTTCTTTTTTTGGGGGGGGGGGGGGGGGGGTGGGGGAAGAGTTGAGCTTCTTGGTGACCAAATAATAGTTGGTTGTAATGAATTGAGGTTAATCTGTGTGTCAAATTGAGTATCAGTGTGTGTGGAATGTTTGATTGGTGAAATATTCTTAGTGTTTTTTATTTTTCTAATGATGAATTGTTTGTTTGATTTGCAATTGTGGTGAACAAACTTGATTCGTGAATTCAAGTATCTGTTTGATGAGTATCAGTGTGTGTCAAAGTGATTGCTTGGTGAATCTTCATAGTGTTTTTTTTAATTTTTAATGAGGAATTATTTATTTGATTCATAATTGTGGAGAACAAACTTGATTTGTGAATTCAAGTATTTGAATGATGAATATTTAATTGGCGAATCTTTGGAATTAATTTATGAGGGATAAGGGAAAATGGTTATTAAAAAAATTACTTGTTAACACTAGACGATTATTTGCTATCATGTGGCGGCGGTGGCTGTAGTAACGGCAACGTTAGTAGCGGCAGTAGCAGTTGCAGTAGTTATGATTGTTGTTTATTGTAATAGATATATTATTTTATTGTAGTAGATATTTTATTTTATTATGATATTTATATTATTTTATTGTGTTGAAAGCTAAAATAGATCCACTGCTGCTGCTGAATGTTTTGTAAAGTGAGTAGATAAAATAGATAAAATAACTTTTTGTAGTGCAAAATAACTAAAAAAATAGCACCACTATTGTGGATGCTCTAATAGGCCAGTAATACAAATAAAGCCAACACACCTTAATAAATGCTAAGAAAGGACACAAAAGTTTACGAAACTTGCTATAGTTTGATCTTTGGAAACACTGCTGAAATTCGCAGGGTCTGTTTGGATACCTGAAAACTAAAAACTGAAAATACTATAACAAAATAAATTTTAAATATGTAAATAGTGTTGTGAAATTCAGTTTTAAAGTTATTTTTTTTTTTAAAAAAATTACGAATCCCGTAAACAGTGCACGAAACTCACACAGAAAACACAAACATGTGTCTGCTTACCTTTTCAATGCAATCCAAATGTGCACACAATGTTAGCCAAAGCTCAATCAAAGTTTTCAGCCAAAAAATTAATTAAAAAAAAAAAAAAAAAAAAGGTTCAATGTGTTTGGAGTCTTTGCGGGTCCGTGGAAAGTGCACAGGACTCACACACGCAGACACGCGTCTGCTTACCTCTTCAGTGCAATCCATACGCGCACGCAATGTTAGCCAAAGCTCAGTCAAAGTTATAAGCCAAAAAAAAAAAAAAACCAAAAAAAAAAAAAAAGTCGAAGTGTTTGGAGTCTTTGTACGGGGAGTAATTTCTGTACTGGTTCGGAACACTCCCAGAAATTTTCATGCCCAAAAACCTCTTATAAAGTTCCCGCACTTGACGCTCTCATCAACACACCATTTTCCATTCCCTTCAATTTTCTTTTTTCTTTTTTGAAAATCACCGCACCACATCTTCCTTTTCTACTCAGCTTCCTCGAAACAAAACCATTAAAAATTGCCTGGCTCTTTCGTTTTCTGTCTATTTATTTCTCTCTTTGATCCAAATCCTAAAATCTGAAACCTATGGCTACCACCACCACGACCAGCTTCTTTGACAATAATCGTAGCTTGCGGCTTAACGAGCGTGGTCCGAGCTTAGACGACGACACTTCGGTTGACTTGATCGACCCAAAAGTTGAGGATGAGGTCAGAGAAATCGCAACAAGAATGATTCATTCAAGCTACGATATCAGGGAAAGAAGTGTGTCACTAGTAGGGTCATTTTTTCCATCAGCCAAGTCGGAAGCTGGCAGTGACAGTAGCGTATCGAACAGAACAAATCCAAACTCCCCTCTTAACATTTCATCACTCTTCCCAGCCACTAAGTCTGAGACTGATGCTAGTTCACTATTTTATGGAACACCTTCAGTATTCTCTCGTTCCAATTCCATAATGGGAATCTTCCCACCAGCCAGGTCTCAAATAGACAGTCCCGAATATTATGAAATACTTGTTCGAAGTCGTTCCATACCCTCCTCATATTCCATAATGTCAATCTTCCCACCAGCCAGTTCTCAAATAGACAGTCCCGATTACGATGAAATTATAGATCAAAATCGTTACATACCCTCATATGATCACTTCTTTCCACCACCCAACATGTCGGACACAGACAGTTCAGTGTCTAACGTATCAACTCCTAAGCACATTTCCTCACCATCATTATTATTACCGCCCAACAAGTCAGAGACCGATGATGGAACATCTTTGGATGAGCACCTCTTGTTCTTAGATATCAAGAAGTTGAGAATCAAAGAGGTTCAGAAAATCAAGTGGAACTCACTAAGGGTGGAGATGGAGAAGTGGATTCAATTCGTGAAGATCGTGGTTAGGTTGATTCTCAACAGCAAGAAGAGTGAAAGCAAAGAGATTCGCTTCAATGAAACCATGAAAGGTTGCGTGATGCAGTTATTGAGCTTCGGTAAAGCCGTTGCAATTGGGAGAAAATCGCCTCAGAAGCTCTTTGGGATTCTCGACATGTATGACGCGATGGCTGAGGCATTGGCACAATTGGAAGGGTTGATTACTGACAATGTAGTGATCAATAAGGTGAAAGATGTGCTCACCAGGCTTAGCCAGGCAGCCAGGGGGACATTTCCCAAGCTTGAGAATGCGGTTTACAATGGAACCTCTGTGAAATTTATGCAGAGCGGTGAGATTGACCCGTTGTCGCGGTACGTGATGGGTTATGTGCAGTCACTTCTGGATTATAGTGATACTCTGAACTTGTTGTTGGGAAATATTGATGAAGATGATGATCAATTAGAAGCATTGACTCCGTTAGGTAGGCAGTTGTTAGTGTTGATAACATGTTTACAGTTCAATCTTCAGAAGAAATCGAAGCTCTATGGAGATGATGATGCATTGCAGTATATTTTTCTGATGAATAATACTCTGTATATAGTGCAGAAGGTGAAATATTTGGATCTTGGTGGGCTCTTAGGTGATAATTGGGTTCATAAACACCATGAGCAGGTAAGGCAATACGCGACGAGTTATTATAAGGCTTCTTGGACGGAAGTGTTGCTTTGTTTGACGGATGAAGGGGTTGGTCAGAGCTTTTCTAATGCCTCGAACAAATTTAAGAATTTCAATGCTAGTTTTGAGGAAGTATATAGGGTTCAAACTGCTTGGAAGGTCCCAGATGCTCAGCTCCGGCAAGATCTTAGGATATCTATAATGGAAAACGTGATCACGGCTTACCGCTCATTTATGGGAATGCTTGGGAATCAAGTAGAGAGTGGAAGGTATGCTGGGAAATACATAAAGTACACAGCAGATGATTTAGAGAGTTATTTATTGGATTTGTTCGAGGGATCACCGCGAATATTGCTGAAAAAGTACATAGGATGAAGGACTAACTTGTATCAAGCTCTAATGAAGGATTAGTTGGAAAAGAGTGTGTTAAATGTAGCTTGATTATATGATGTTTATTTTTATTGTTGTTAATGTTATAAACATAGGGTTTTATGAAGATTAATTGTCTCCCTTGCTATATATACTGTAATAATTTATGTACATGTAGGTTCTAGGGAAAAATCCATAGGACAAAGTTTCACGAGCTATAAAATTGATTAGAGTTAAGGCCTACTTTAATACTTCTTTATTAGGGGTGAAATTTGATAAATCCATCATTGAATTATATCTTTTTTTTATATCTTCTATGCTTACAAAATTTCTAAAAAAAATTAAAGATCAATAACTATGTTATCAACAAATTGTTTAAATTGCAAGTTTTTGCATTTTAAAATTATGTATAAAATATAAACTTATAAATCATATAGTAAATAATATTCAATTGACACAAATTTTTTCATGTACATTAAGGGTGTAAAGAGCATACAATTCAATGATTAGATTTTCAAAATATTTAATAGGCGTAAATGCACTTTTAGTCCCTATATTTTGAAGTTTTTCCATTTTAGTCCCTACATTTTATTTTTTCCACTTTTAGTCCCTAAAACCAATTTACGCCCTTCACTTTAGTCCTTGAAGCTAACTTCCGTCACTAATCTAACGGGAACACTGACGGATGAATAAAATAATATTTTATAATATTAGATTATAATTTAAAATATTTATTTTTTAATTTTAACAAAAGAAAAAATATGAGTTAAAAATTAAAAAAGAAAAAGAAAAAGAAAAAAGAACACACAAACATAAGAACAAGAACAACTTGTTCCCCACCCTCTGGACCGCACTGTCCCATGAGTAGACAGACCTGGGCACACACATAAGAGTAGAGAGGATGGTGTCAATGGCAAAGACGATGGCTTTGTCCTCGTTGGCGAGGTGGCAGATGACAGGGTCACCACACGTTCAAGACGGCGCTCATTCTTGGAGTGATGCGGTCAAAAGATCGATCGTAGAACTCAAGAGCGTCGCAGAGGAGGAGGTCCTCAGGTTCAAGGACGGAGAAGGAGAGCTTGGAAAACTTGAGAACTAGTGGTGGCGCCGATGACATGGAGCTAGTGATGGGTGGCAACGGTGAAGGGAGAGCCAGTGATGGGTGGGTTTGTTCTCTCCTTTCTCTGTCTCGGCCCATCTCTCTCAGATTGGCGTGGAGGGTGTGGGTTTGTGGGGATCAGCGTGGTGGAGGGTGTTTGTTTGTGGAGATCAGCGTTTGTGGTGGACATCAGCGTTTGTGGTCGAGGTTGAGGTGTGGGTCACGGTGGTTGCTGGGCTGTGGAATCGATGAATCGGTGGTTGGGTTATGGAAATCGGTGATTGGGTTGTGGGAATCGGTGAGTGGGTTGTGTGGGTTTGGGTTTGTGGGTATGGATTTGGCAGTGGTGGCGGTGGTGCTGTTGTTGGATTTTAGGTGGTGTTGGTGGTGGTGGTGGCTGCTGTGCTGTGGGTTTGATGTCGTTACTGGGTTTGATGAGAAAGAGCTTCATTTAATTTAAATAAAAAATGACCAATTTGCGAATATGGAAAATGTCGTTGCTGGGTTTGCTCTTTGATTCTGGGTTTGATGTTGTTGCTGGGTTTGATGTTGTTTTTGATGTTGTTGCTGGGTTTGATGTTGTTGCTGGAGATTGATTATAGGGAATAACACAAAGAACATGAACATGTTCTTCATGTTCTTCCCAAAAAAAAAGAGAAACAAAATTAATTAAAAATCTTTTCTTTTCTTTTCTTTTTAAATTTTATTATTATTTTATTTATCCGTCAGTATTCCCATTAGATTAGTGACGGAAGTTAGCTTCAAGGACTAAAGTGAAGGGCGTAAATTGGTTTTAGGGACTAAAAGTGGAAAAAATAAAATGTAGGGACTAAAATGGAAAAACTTCAAAATATAGGGTCTAGAAGTGCATTTACGCCTATTTAATAATATTTATTTTATTGAGTAAAGTTGTAATCTTAATCTACAATCAATTTTGTATTTAACTTTATCCAAATCCATATAATCTTAGTTATCCCAAATCAGCTTATAATCAAAATCATGAATTTCAATTAGATCAACGAATAAAATCTCTTATGGTCAATTTGAAACCCACTTACAATATATATATATATATATATATATATATATTGACATATTCACCTCTAAGACCATAAACAAATAAGTGTCTGTTTGGTAAATATTATTTTTGCCCACTTATTTTACTATTCAACTTTTTTTTGCTACTATTCATAGATCACACTATACTATTTCAGCTAACTTTTACCTTTATCTACACTACTTTCAGTAAAAAAAATTCAGTTTCAACAAAATAATCAGATCCCAAACAAACCCTAAATCTTTGACTATTCAAGGCTACTTATGTTCCTAGAGACTTCCAATACAAATTGACATTATCCTACAATAATCATCCCTATAAGATATAAAGTTGATAAGATAAAAAAGTTAAAAAAAAAACATTTTACTCAATCATAAATCTCACATGGCACGGTGCAATAACCCTAGTTATGGCATTGGATCCAACTCTTTCTTGTACCTATGGCTAAATAAGAAAAAGAAAAAAAGTTCCTAAAGCTTTCTAGTAAAGCAAGCCATGTAAACAAATAAATTAAAAAAGTAAAGTGTTATGTGAACTTAGAAAAAGAGCCAACTCTTTCTTCTACCTATGCCCAATTAAGAAAAAGAAAAAAAAGTTCCTAAAGCTTTCCATTAAAGCAAACCATGTAAACAAATAAAAAAAAAGTAAAGTGTTGTGTTGTGTGAACTTAGAAAAAAAAGAGTACATAAGGAGAATGAGGATTGAGATTAGGTGGGTATTGCTTCTGATATAATTACTTTTAATGGTTGAGATTGATAGTTGTAAAAAGTAACTTTCAATCTCAACCATTAATTAAAAAGAGTAAAGAAAAACTTTATGAAAAGTAAAAAGTAAAAATTAAAAAAGTAAAAAAGTGAAATTTTTTTACACCGGATCCTAATCTAGAGAATGACTCAAATCTCGCTGACAGCAAGTCAATGATCCATACAAGATGCAGGAAATCATGTCGGAAACATGTGATTAACATGAATATGTCACCCAATTTGCTGTGTTTGTGCTTCAACATCCATTACTGGTGTAACAATATTTTTAACAAAAAAAAATTCATTTTATCATTTCAAAGCTATTTTATCATTTATACTATACTATTTTATAATGCACCTAACATTTTAACTTTTATTTTACCATACTACACATTAAAATAATTTAAAGTAAAATAAAAATAATATAAAAATATTTCGCACTTCTCTCTCTAATCTCTATTTTTCTTACTACACATTAAAAAAGTATTATTTAGTTTTACAATTGTGCTACAGTACCATCACAAATTTGTAGAATGTTTTTGGAGTTTTGATGCTAAAACATACCAATATACAGCATTTGCAAGACCCAATGTGAAGAATTTTGTGTTGAGCCAATATTTGAATGACTTCAACTGGATTGACATTTGATATTATCTTAATAATTAACTAGACACAAGATTAGTGCAAGAAACAAAGAATGTACAAAATAATGGATACAAATAGGGCTGTAAACAGCCCACCTTAGTCGAGTAAGAAAAAATCAAGCTTGTTCAAATAAATTTGTTTTTAGACACAAGCTGAGTTTGAGCTCATCATCACCAAACAAAATTTTATATTCAAACTTGACTCATTCTTTTGTCGAACGAGTTCGAATTTGTTCACAAGTTACTTGATTAACTTATTATTTTTCTATATATTGTGAAACCTTGATTAAACCATTATATGGAGTGATCTAACCCAAGTTAAGGGCTCTCCAAAAATGCCCATAAGGGCATGATGCGATGGTAGAAGTCCTAAACTGGGTCACACCTACGGGTCCAGGAGTTGCCTATTCGAGTCGTGCATTTCACAAAAATGTTGTGTCATGACGTGAATAACCCTAATGCACCTAGGGGTGTCTCACGCCATGAGTTTTATGGGTTCAAGTAGACCGATTACACATGTGAAGCCCTTTTTTCGTTCATAAATAAATGGACAAAATTGGAAAATGCCTCGTTTGAGCAAAAAAACTAGTATTATGCTCTCTTTTCCAAACTAAATAGGGAAATGCCTCTCTTTTGAAAATCGAGTTTCTCAAAATCGATTTAGGTCATATAGCGACGTTTTTTAGAAGCCTATAGTGACGTTTTTAGGACCTATAGTGGCATTTTTTAACTCGATTTCTATGAAATCGAGTTATAGGTAAAAAGAATTAAAAAAATTGCCTATAACTCAATTTTATGAAAGTTGAGTTACAAAACGTCACTATAGGTCTTTAAAAACGCCGCTATAGGGCTCTAGAATTTTTTTTTTTTTTTTTTAACTCGATTTTGAGAAAATCAAGTTACAAAATAAGGGCATTTCCCTATTTAGTTTGGAAAAGAGGGCATAATGCTGGTTTTTTTGCTCAAACGGGACATTTCCCAATTTTGTTCTAAATAAATAAATAAAAGGGCTTTCCAAGAACAAAATGATTGAGGTTTGAGTTAGAGACGAGGCTCACCTATTTGAGGTAAAATGTTGTACACTAGGATATTTAGGTCAATTTTTTTTTTTTTTTTTAACCGTGATAGTCACTCATCGTGTTTCCTAAACATGCACACTGAACCGGTTAGTATTAATGACAAATGTATCCATCTTCTAGAGTATTAGATTTCCAACAGAAACATCTACAAAGCTTTATTTATGCATCTAAAATTTTCAAAATTGCTGCTCAACACCAATTGCTCATGTCAAAACTTTATACTCGTTATTATGTTGAGATAATGGGCTTTAAATGCCTCTGATGCAGAATTAGTCCTGGCGTTTGTGAAATATACACTTCTTAAGGCTCCTCTATCTATATAATATATAAAAGCTAAGTATATAATTTATTCTTGTTACACTTCTCTTAAGTCATCTCAATGACCATATTATTATTTTCTTTCCATCATTATATATGTGTGTGTGTCTGCGCATGCAATAATGCATTATGCCTTTACACATTCTCAAAATTAATTGTAATTTACTAATCATGATAAGACCATCACTTTTTTACCATGACTTTATATATTCTTGAACCTAAAAGTGTAACTTATAGTAGAAAATACATATAATAAAAAACAACTAGAGTGGAGACACCATTTATTTAATTTAGTTTATACTGACTCGGGAAAAAAAAATCACATTCCACCACTGTATTATAATATTCATATGCTAATGTAGTATTTGAGGCCAAGTTGAAGGGTTAAGTTCCGCTCCTACTTAGAGAACCATACATCACTTTCATCAGCTTCAAGAGATAGAGATAATAAACACCCACTTCAATCCAATTTGATCCATTTCAGTCCAAGTAGGTCCACATCTATCTATTTGGTTCAATTCGTCCACTTTCATCAAGTTTTGTCCAATTTGGGTGAGTATAAACTATAAAAAAAAAAAAAAAAAAAAAAAAAAAAAAAAGGTTCTTATCTTTATTTTCTCTCTCAAAGTTAATGAAAATAACATATGGCTTTTTAAGTGGGAGTGGAAATGGACCCTTCAACCTAGCCTTAAATACTACATTAACATACAAATATGAATAGAGTGGTGGGATATGATTTTTTTTTTTTTTTTTTCGATTGAATATAAACTGAAAATATATAAAGTTATCTTTTTTGCTTTGATTGTTAGATATGATTCTATTTTATTATAAATATAGTATATAATGATATAATTTTATTCTATTATATAGCATGACTTGGATAATTTGGTGTTTACAACTATACCTTTTAATTTGAATATTCTTTTCATTATATTTTATTCTATAAATTTGTTATTCTCTCTTATATTCTCTCCTAGAAAAAAAAAAAAAAGAAAAAAAAAGTGATTATGCTCTCTCTCTCTCTCTCTCTCTCTCTCTCTCTCTCTCTCTCTCTCTCTCTATATATATATATATAGATTTTTAATTATATCTTGCAAATCTACTTTAGGTTATGATAATTTTTTATGTTTTTTTAATATCTCTACTTCAAGTTGATACGTTTTGGTGTTGTGTTTTTTAAGTTCCCCATCCCAAGTCCTCTCTCCCTTTTATAGATTTGGTTTGATCTTTTTTTGAGTTGATCCTTCGTTAGTTTGGAAGTCAAAATTTAAATTTATATCAAAACACAATTTAGGGCTCATTTGGTAAGAGTATTTAAATATAGTTTTTTATTTTGCAATCCATAAAATGGTAGGTCCCACACTTGAATTTATTATTTGGCTAATATTTTTTAAATACAATTTTTAAAAAACAGTATCCTATTTTCCTAGTTTAAAACATGATTTTGAAAACGACTAAGAGGGTGTTTTCAGGATATAGAAAATGTTTTTAATAACATAGTTGTAAATAAATTGAAAACAATGGACCACACATATTTGTCCAACCTCTTTTATCTCTTAAATTAAGGAGCTTGTCTTTATCATAGAAAGAATTCCCACATACACTTCAAATTTGAAACTTATCATTAAAAAAAAAAATACATCATAAGATCTATTCCCTTATTATTATCCACAAAAAAAAAAAAAAAAAAAAAAAAAGGTAATCTACTTTTTGTATATGTTACTTTTTGTAAATTTTTTTTTTTAAACCTCAAAAATAGAAACGGTCTCCTAAACAAGTATTTTTTTTTTGTTTTTAGTATTTTGAAAATTTTTCTTAAAAGTGGGAGCCAAACATGTATAATATAAAAATCATTATCTGAAAACTAGTTTCAAGTTCAATTTTTTGAAAATTGTTTTTATACTGTTTTCAAAAAAAAAAAAAAAAAATCCTCCTACCAATCAGGCCCTTACGTGGTTATGTATTTAAATGAGCATATCACTTGTTTCAGTAATATTAATTGAAATTATGTGATAAGTTTTGATTATTATAATAACCTCCTTAAAAGAATGAGAAATTTGAATAATAAATTTTAAACTTAAAAATTTTAGTTCTATCAAAAGAAATTAGAAAAAATTATAATGCATGATAGATAGAAATTACTTTTATAAATTGTTTAATTTTTAGAGAGAACAAATTATTTATAATAAAATTTAGAGAATATATAATACATTATACCGCATCTCAAAATAATTATATATTTCTCATGTTGTCGCATGGGTCTGCTATTAGTAAGTGCTAATAAGTGGAGCATGAAGCCCTTTTGCATGTTGAGAAGATTTCTCAAAGGGTGTCGATGAAAAAGGAAGCTCATAGGACTAACTGCATAATTTTAAGCGGGTGGAATGGTACTGGAATGGTTGGTAGACACTTGAAGAATCAGTAGACACTAGAAGGATCATTTGAAAATGAAGGTGTGGGGCGTGCCACTATGGTTATGTCGATAGGAAATGATATCAAAAAATTTTAATTTGTCAGGACAGGACTTCATCTGCAACATTAAGTTTTTTAAAGGGTTTGTGTTTGGGGCTGCATGTGTTGATCCCAAACGTGGATGGGATCTTGTGTCTGCAGAGAGATTTAATTGTGTTCAATCTTGTATTTATATTATAGGTAACTATGCATCCCTTGGGAATGGGCATATCAGTTAGTGAACAAATTTTTCATATCAAAGAATTCAAACATTACCCAAAAGCCACATTTCTCTACCGAAACAATACTTTGCATGTGAAGTAACACCATCTCTACCAAGTGAGTGTCATAGCATGCATGAGGGTGTACCATATTATGGTATGATCACCCATCATGACCATACATGCATGTACCATTGGGTTGCTTTTGAATCTGTTGATTGAGATCTAACTGGCTTTTGAAGTTGGCACAGGTGATTATGAAATGGTAGTATTTATGTGGTTGATTCCATCTTGAAGAAGTTTTTCTATGTTCTGTTTCAGAAATTTTGAGGTGATTGATGATAGATTTGTTGTCGGGCAGTATTATCAGAAAACTCAACAATAAGTATTAGACAAATACTTAATTCTAATGGAAACCACTGGTCAAATATTATCATTTGTCTATGTGAGAAATCATTAGAAGAGTTTCATAGACTAGTATGTAGATGGGTAATTAGTCAAAGGAGGAGGAGGAAATTGAAGGCAGTTAATACAAGTTATATAGAGAACAGACCATTTAGTACGGAGAACAAGTTATCTAAGTATTTCTCACCTCAACTTGGTCTTTGTTTCCTATTCTTTTCCACCTCTACTTAAGAAGGAAAAAATTATTAAATATGCACAACATTCCCACTTTGTAGTGGCATGAGTGGTTAGGTGTAATATTTTTCCTCACTCTGTGTGTGTGTTTTTCACCTCTACTTACAAAAGAAACTAAAAATCTAAATATGCAGTGCGAGTAGTGAGGTATAATTTTTTTTTTTTTTTTGGGTGATTTGTGGGTGTGTCGCGTTCTCCAATCTCATCTAGCTCAAAAAAAGAAGAGATCATCCTCAATAATAATCTTAAGAGTTGATTCCACTTTGCCACCTGAATTATGGCTTTAAATTTAATCCAACACTAAACTATAAAACTAAGCAATGAGTCACTAATTGATTGATGACAGGCAAAATACTCGATGTTGTTAACAATTTCTGTAAAACGAAAAATTCTGAAATCAAGCAATGTCCAAATGGTGAATTATGATCTTATGAATTTTCTATTAAAATTTTGGATTGGCAAAAAATTGTTTCATGGCACAAGGAATTTTGCATTAACTATGGGGGCAAAGCACAATTAACCCATAATCTTAAATACATAAATATATCAACCAAGTGGTTGAATGCTTGGTTTATCATTGGGATCAGGCTATTGATGATAACCATCAAAGCACAGTGGAATAATCTTTTTACTATAAAACATATCCACTGTCTAACAGAGTATTGAGATTAAATGGACAAATGTAGATGACGAAGGGATCTCTTTATTAGATTGTAACACTGGAAAAATATACAGAAAAGTTAACTCAGTCACTCTGGGGTAAAATTAATTACAAGTGCTTGCCTATGTTACAATCAACATAATCAACCCATCTACAAGAAACCAAAGGACAAGGAGAGATCATTACAAGAAAACAAAACTAGCAAAAAAGGTGTCAATCGATGTTATTCTTGATGTTAAACCCTGCTGTTTTGGGGCAGTGGCAGAACACCATCAAAGAAATCGCCAAAGTAGCCATAGGGCTCATGTACTAGCTTTGAGATAATGTCTCTCAGTGTGATAACTCCCTCCAGATTCCCATCATTATCGACTACATATATCCGGTGAATCTTCTCAGAATCAAGCAGCTGAATCAATTCTTTCATTGTGTGGTCCCTTTTGCACGTGATCATGCCAGTCACTAATGGGCAGTTCTCATGATTTTTCTCTAAGTAGCTTCTAACGGCTGTCAGGAAGTTCTTTGCCGTGATAGATCTGTTATACATGTCAAATGAGTGCAACAAGAGTCATATTGATTGAACACTGTATGGAACATAGAACTAAGAGCCTAAATTTTTTTGATGAAATTGCATACTTTCCTAGCCTAATTTTTTTTTTTTTTTATCAACAACTTCGTATTAATGTTTGATTTAAGAACAAGATTTATGATACACAAAATCGACAATTGGTCAAATTTATAGGCCAATCATGTACGCAAACAAATGAACTAAATCATGCCGCATATATCAAAGGATCATGGAGGTTGGCTGGTTTTGAGGGTTCCACAATGACCATGAACATGACTAAGTTTTATTGTTTATGAGCTCCTTCAAAACTTTGGCAATCAATTATGTTGTAATGTCATTAATTCTAGGGATTGCAAGAGGGCAGGTAGAGTTATTTAAGTAACCCATCTTACTGCCATCACTAATCATTTCCTTTAGAACCTCAAGGATCAAACATAAGACATAACAGTAACAAAAGACACACAATTTTGGAAATTAGCTCAGCTACAAACCTATAATCATGGTAGATTTCTGGAGCAGTTAACAAGAACTGAACATCTCTTAAGCTTATATTACCCACTGCCCTGCTACTACCCTTTTCAATAACAGGAATCCCTCCAATCCTCTTTTTCCTCATCAGCTTAAATGCCTGGAGCACTGGTTCATCCTCATGGACCTACATTAAAAATTAATCTTATAAGAGAATTTATTAAGATGTGAACATGCGTCTAGGCTAATCTTCATCCCAATAATTATCAAGTGTCCTGACCATGAATATTTCTAATAGCTCAAATATCATTGATAAAACATAAAAGACATTTTCTTAGCAAATGAAGGCAAGCAATCAAACCCTTTTTCACCATGGAGAATTTTTGTAGACCAAGTCAGGACAAAAATAAAATTGAAAATCCTCACAATTTATTTATTTTATGACAAGTGCAGATTACGGGACAAGAAAGCATATTGAGCTAACAAACCATCCCATGAATGCATATTGAGCTAACAGACCATAATAAACACTAACAAAGCACAGAGTAATTTCTATCTCATCTAGTTACATTGATCTGCTTTTAAAATCCTCACAATTTATATAACTTAAAAGTTTAAATGTATCAACAAATACCTTAAGATAAATGTAACTTCCTTATTTCAAATATAGAAGTAATGTTTTAAGATTGATCTCTTAATGCATAAAAAATTGTATAATTATGGCTTTACAAGCAAAGGTTAAGCATTATGCAGTGAGGATGAACATAACAAACCTAGTATTACAACATAAACTGAGAAGAGAAATACACCTTGATAAGATGATTTGGTGTCATCACTGGAAGTCCGAGCTCAGATAATCTCTTGGTTCCCCAACTTTCAAACCACTGAAGTCCAGCACATTCTGCTAGCATATGAATGACAGCAGATTGTGTGATGATGTTTTCAATTTTACCTTCACCCAAATCAACCACAGGAACGCTTTTCATTTTGTACTTTGAAAGCAGCAAGAGCATAGTCAGAAATGAGTTGGATGTTTGCAAAGCAAGAAATGGGGCCCAGCGGAATGACCCAGAGATGTCTCGAACCTGTATGCTAAGTAGTTAATAAGCGTTCTGGGATTTTATGCACAACATGCTAAAAAGGAAAAACAAGTTGGGATGGCCAAAGCTAGTTTAAGTCATAAGAATTAAAACCTTTGTGTTCTTATAAAAGTCAGAAGAAGTCAGAGCTTCAAAAAAATTTCCATTAGTTGATGCAGCAGATTCAGGGCCTAGGAACTCAAATTCAGCATTCACTCCATTAGTTGCTGCTGCAAGAGCAGTTGCACTGGATGGACTCCTAGGAGACGGTGGTTCAGACTGTCAAGAACATAAATTGTCATATTTTCATTTTTGAAACTGTGAAGATAGCCAACTCAGAATTATACATTAATGTTAAAGTCAGTCCAATTATTTGTTGTAAAAGCCAAGCAATTTTGGCCCAAAAAAAAAAAAGAACATGTAGGTTGGTTGGCATGCTAACCTGACACAGAAGCCAAAAAACAATTCCCGCAAACTCAACAATGCCAATGTATCTATCAATCCAGCTAGCATCCTCAGGGGCATCAACATCCACCACTGGTGCACTAAGAATTTTGTGTTGGGCCAGTATTTGAACAGCTTCATCTAGACTGGCGTCTGATTTTATCTCAATAGCTAGACACAAAAATTATCATATACTTAGCACAAGAAACAAAAAAAAAGGTACAAAATAATGGATACAAAGAGAACACTACATTAAATTAATGCATGTTATATGCATCATATGCAAAGGCATTCATAATTTAACATTGACTTGCAATGCAAATATAAACATGGAAACTGTTGATACTAGACAATTGGGGACCAATTGTCCCAAAGAACTTTGGAAGCGCAGCAGCCCTCACAAGTTATGGGCCAAGAAAGCATATCAAGCCAACACACCACGATAAACAATAAAAAAGCACACTATAACTTCTACTTCATCTAGTTACATTGATCTGTTTGACTATCCAGAATAGCCCAATAAATGTAAAAACTTTTTCCATACGACCCAAAAACACATCCCATCAAATTCAAATAAAAAAAATTTCTTTAGTCTAGTTTTTTTTCATTTTTCTTTCCTTCTTTACAATTATTTTTTCCTCCCTAAATAAGAATAAATCATTAAAGTTCAGAAATTTCTTCACTTTACTTCCCCAAAAACTTTAAAAATCTAATCACAGAAGTATCAAAGTTACAGTTACCCTTCTTTACTAGCTTTATCAATCCCTCTCTTCCAATTCTTTTGTATTTCCTCATTAACAGAAGCCTTGAGAAATTAAAATCCCACCCAAAAAAAAAAAAACCGTATTTTTGTCAACTGGGGTATTAAAATTTTCTAAGCTGATCATCAAACTCTGCCTAAAATCATTATATCAAACATTAATCGCATGTGAGATTCTCATTCACCATCAAACTCATACATGATTTTCAATATAAGCAACTAGCATGATGTTCAATATTAACAACTACACACCAACAACAACAACAAACAAGCCATAGTCCCAAAATTTTAAACAAACTAATCAGGGTCTGTCATGTGTATTATTTTCCTTTCATTTTATTCTATACAAAATTATACTCTATTTTACATCCGTATACCAATAAACATATAGAATACCTTGATTAGAAGGAGCTGGAGGGAAAGCAGAAACAGGGATGCTCTCAAAGCAAGCATTAAGTTTCTCAGTAGGACTTAGCTGTGGCTCCATTATGTCCCACAAATCCTCCACTCTCATCCCCAACTTAGCTTCTGGACTCGACAACCCACTCCTCGGACTCCCTTCCATCGTTCCCATCATCCAAATCTCTCTCTTTCTTTCTTTCTCTCACTCTCAAACTCTCTCTTCTGTAAAACTCAAAGCCTCAATTATTGTCTCTCTTTCTCTCTCTCTCTCTCTCTGTCTCTCAGCACTCAGACCCGACAAGCGTAGGATCTTTATAACATAAATAAACTACGAAATATAGGAACAAACTGACATGTATCAAACACAGCTATTAATCTGGGCCTTTGAAATTGTTTACTTTGAATGAAGTTTTTTTTGCACGATGTGAGTTTCTGTGTACACGTTGGGTGTTGTGAGATTTGGATAGGCACATTGCTTGAAAATGAAGTGGCATGGTCAACCGTGTCACGCTTTGTTCGCTATGCTTATCCGATTTGTCTTTTCCCGCTTTTTTTAATGATTATTTATAAAACAAACAAACAAAGACAAGTCTTATCCGGTTTTTACTGTTGGCCACTGGTGTGCTACTCTAACGTGCACCGCTACGTGTTTTGCGCACTCTTCTCTTCTCTTCCCTTCTATTATTTGTGACTCGTGTCTGCCCTTCCCTATATTATAGACCCTTGTTTTTTGAGGTGATGAATTTTTTTTTTTTTTTGGCTGAATTGTGCTAATATCATTTTTATTTGAATGATTGAATTTACTATTAATATCATTTTTATTATATTCAAACTCAACTATATTAATTCAACTTTTGCGAGATTTACTCTTACTAAAAAAAATCTATAAACGGACATATAAATCAAATGTGATTGTTGTCAGTCTAACAACCTAATATATAAATGGCAAGATTACTTTTTTGTAATTTGCTACACATAAGTTTGACTAACTTAGTAAAATCCATATATTCTTAATATCATTCTTATTATAGAGTTTTGTCATTATTGTTAACACTTTTAAGTTTAGATGCTCTAAAATTCTTAAAAAAGAATAAGAAGAAAATGTAATCCAACAATAAAAAATATAATATGTATATATTGTTATAACCAAATAATTATAAGTTTCCAAAAAATAGTAGATTACTTACTTGTTAAAATCAAGACGGCTCATGCTTGTCATTTGTTCTAGCTTTCACTATCTTAACTAATCTAGCAGCAATTTTTTTGTTTGTTTTGTTTGTTTTTTTTTTCAAATGTAGTTGTTGCCTTAAAGGTAAGAAACCACTCTTTTCAATATCCAATCAATTTGTCGTTTGCTCATGCTTGTAATTTATTTATTAAATTATGTTCTTAGGAACAATATAAGGTGTTCGTTAATAACTTAATATATAATTTTTTTTCAAAAAATCTCGAAATATGATACCTAATAATGGTAAGCATCCACCCATAAAAGCAACACTTCGACCATTGCAATGACATATAACATGGGTTGTGCTTATTAATGTCAAACCATTATTATTTTTTTTTTTTTTTATTATGCCGAGTTAAAGATTGTTGGGTACATTCTCAAAAAAAAAAAAAATTGTTGGGTAAATTTCACTTTAAACTCTATAGTTTAGAGCCTTAGAGGTAACCTAAATTAAACTCTTTAGTTTTGAAAGTATTAAATTAAACGTTGAAATTTTGAAAGGTGACAAATAACATATTAAAACTTGAAATAACCTAATAGAAATCTGCTCAATCTTATGGACGAAAATCCAAGTGGTGATTGGCAACCTTCCAATGCAAAGGAAGTAAGGGCTCTATCCTTTTGAGTGGGTGCTATACTTGGTCAACTCCCCATAAAATTGAAGCTATGAGTAGGGAAGTAAGGAGATATCCTTGTCCTAATTGCTATTTTTTTTTTTTTTAAAACTAAGTTTTAATTTGTTGCCGTTTAAAAGTTCAAGGTTTAATTTAGACTACCCATAGGAGGTTTAAAGTAAAATTTGCTTATAACTCTACCCATTATAGCACTACACATGACATGGAAGGAGTAAAGAAAAAATCCTCAAGGCCCAAGCCCATCACACCACATAAAGCCCGTTGGGCCAGCGCACTTGGCCCAAAATCCAAATCCTTTTTTTTTGGGGGGTGTGGGGGTGTGGGTTGTTAATCCCACGTTATCTCATCAATGAGGCATTGACCATGCTCCAATGTCCAATCAAAATGCCCTAGGGGTACATTCGTAACTTCGACCAATAAGCTCCTAGAGTTTGGTTACAGTGCTCCCTTGGACCGCAATAGGGAAAGTGTTTTCATCCATTACAAAATAGTGGCATTAAAATTATAAATATTTATTTGATCATAATTTTTGTTGTTGTGAATTTGTGATATATTAGGTTCAACATGTTTGAATCCTTTTAGATACATATATCTATGTGCTTGTAGTGATAATAGAATTATAAATATGTCTTTGTAAACATCTTATTTTGTAGCAATCGTTTAACTTGAAATTAAGGATAAATGGGTAATTTACAATGTAAGGGTAAAGTTGTCATTTTGACATTAGATGGACAAAATAATAATTAAAAAAAAAAATTATAATGTGTAACAATCAAGAAGATATCTTGAGTGTGAAAATCTAAAAGCTAAAGGTACTATAAAAAAAATAAAATAAAAAAAAAAAGAGGGAAGAAGAAGAAGAAGCTAAAAGCTTATCTATCAAGCCACATTAATGTGGTGTTTGATACAGGATAATGTTTTAGAATTCCTAGAAATATTTAAAGATTCTCATGTTTAGTTGCAAATCACACTAGGGAATCTAGATTCTCCCTTTAACCCCCTTTCAATAGAAATGTGAATTCCTTTTAAAATTGGTGGGTATTCAGATTCCCAAACTTAAAGGAAATTTTATTTTTTATAAATTGACAATTTTAACCCATTTTTCCTTATCATTTAAGCAATTGAGATCAAATATATAACAAGTCATCAATATATTTTCTTTTGTCTTTATCTCTTCCCGCCAAAATAATATTATCTCTTCCCACCAAAACAACATAAATAGGATAGAAAACTTTGTTGATATATTCATTAACAAAATTCTATTTATGTTTCATGTGTGAAAAAAAAAAAAGTTTGAAAGGGGATTCTCCATTTTTGCCAAGTATTCACTTTTATTGTTGTGTGTGTTTTGCTCAACAAATTATTAATGGATCTAATTTAATGAAAATTTGTTAATGTATCTATTCCTATCTCAAATCTTGGTTTTGTTTTGTTTTGGTATGACTCTGTTATTCAAGTGCTCACAAATGCAAGGGTGAATACATTATATATGTAATAGATCGCATTTGTTTCAATTTTTATGAACTCTATTTTTATTTTTATTGCTACTTCTATGGTTTTATAGACCTAAACATTGTTAGGTTGTTTTGTTATTGATTAAGCTCTTTTAAAAATTATTATTAAGAATAAAGCATTTGAGAATTTAAATAGTCATTTTTGTATTGCATTTTGAAATGTTAGACTACAGTTTTAATGAATTTGTCATAATTTACAGTTTATATTTTGTTTTTCATTATTTATTTAGAGGAAGATTCTTTTTTAAAATGACTTATATTGGATTTACAAATCTAAGGATAGAATGAGAAAAATAAATAATTCAGTTAAGATTCCTAAGAATAATATTATAATCTCACATTCTTAGGAATCTTATTAGATTCTCAATTAAATCAAACATAGTAATAGTTACATATCTAGGCATCGAAATTGTAAGACATCACATTCCTAGTCATCTTGATGCTAGGAGTAATATGGATTCCCCCGTACCAAGTGCCACATAAGTTTAACGAATGAAATGAATTCTAAAAATTAAGGTTAATTATATTTGATTATCTTTTCTTTTTTTTGAAAGATAATTTTAATCTATGGTGGCTGCTCTCAATAATAGTTATTTATTATCAGACCAAGACACCAATTGGTTTTGGTGTAGGTGGGGATTAAACATCAGATCTCTTATTCAACCATCAGAGACTTTACTAGTTGAGTTAATTGAAATCTACAACTATATTTGATTATCTATTGATTCTATACTACTATTTAAGAGATTTTTCTTGTTTGTGATCCTCAATTTAAATATTCAAAATACCTTCAAATTCACCCATTTAGAAAGGTTAAATAATAGGGTTAGACTCTTATCCAAAAAAAAGTTCTAACCACATTTCTCCCTCATTTCTTTGTCAAATTCAAATTTAAAAATAAAAACCTTTTTTTAAAAGAAAATATAACAATGTTTTTTTAGATAGTTTCAAACAGTTTTTTTTTCCTCCCCTTCTCTCTCACATTAGTCAAATATAATACAACTTCTTATTCTTTTTTTTAATAAAAATAAAACAAAACTACTTTTTTTACTCTACCTTTCTCTCACGTTAGGGTTTTAAAGAGGAGGGGAAATTTTGTACTTTTTAGTTATCACCTCTATATAATCAGTTATAATAAAATGACGCATCTTTTTTTCAAAAAATGAGCATACATTATCTTTATTTAGATATATCTTACACACGTTTAACACTTTTTTTCCCTCTAAAAATTAGTACACGCCATATCTATTTAAATATATCACACACATGTTTTTCCTAAAAATTGGTTTGATATTGTACATTTCTCTTCTACATTGACAATTCTAAAGTCAAATGTTGAAGAGGAATCATTACCACCAATATTATTGTGTTCATATTAAGTTCATGTTGAGCTAGTTTGATGTATTCATTTATTTCATTTTCAATAACTCACTCTATACACCTTTACGATTTGAGTGGAACCATGGAAGAGTATTATTTTTTGCAATAAATGGTCAACATGTGAGTGGAAAATCCCCAAAATAAAAAAGAGCCTCATCACATAATTACCTATCAACATCCAATTGGTCTAAACTTAAAAACAAGAATGTACATGAGTACATTGGGAAATTTCAATACATAATTAGGTTTCTTAGATAATTAATCTATTATCTTATAAAATAGGATGATTAATTAAAACTAAAATTCATAACTTTAATATGTTTTCAATTTAGACTATTTAAACTTGCCCAAGATAAGATTTATAATTAAATTATAATTATACTCCATAACTTTGACATTTTTTCAATTTAGTTCTTTATGCTTTTTTATTTTTATTTTTTAATTTCCATTAATTTTCAATGTAGTCATTTTGTCCACCTCTATTCAGTCTCCATGATTAAGTTATATACTAAAATGACATTGAATGGAATAATAGATAAAATGTATAAATTAAAAATAGATTAAAGTTAAACAATTGAAATGGAAAAGAAAAAATTTGAGAATTGGCAATAAATATATTATAATTTAACTTAATAACTAAAATGTTATTATAAAATTTTAAAATTATTATAAAAATATTGTGAAAATCATTTTTTTTATTAAAGAGGAAAAAAAAAAAAAAAAGTCCACTCCCGTATAAATAGCGAAGTGGAGAAGACGTGTGCTCAAATATTTTGTCCCATAATAAGCACTTTGGACAAACTTGGACTCACTCTCTCTCTCTCTCTCTCTTTGCTATTAGATTTTTCTTTTCTTTTCTTTTTTGGCTTAAATTTCATTTTTCAGGCGCCTATGGAGGGCTCTACCTCACAGCCGTCCGATTCGAATCCAACGGCTCCTGGCGCTTCCGAATTCCTCGCCGGCCTTCCCTCCCGTGGCCTGTTCTCCTCCACCGTCATCTCCTCCAATCCGGTGAACACTCTCTTTAAACCTTCTAAACCCTTCAGATTTTTTTATTTTTTATTTATTTTTATTTTGGTCTAAATTTCTGTTTGGTTGCCGAGAAAGTATAACCGAGAAAATTTTAGAATTTTGGTACTATGGGGCCACCAGAAATTTAAAAAAGAGAGTCATTTACTACTTAGAGGGTTTAGGGTTTAGTTTTGATTTAATTTTGCTGTTAGTTTTATTTATTTTGTTGCTTGTTAAGAAAAAAAAATTCTGTTTGGGAACTTTGTTGCTTAGGTTGTGTGTGAAATTAGTTACTTGTATAGTTATGGGATAATGGGGTTTTTTTTTTTTTTTTTTTAGTTTTGTTTTGTTTAGCATTTGATTTGCTGAAGTGATTATCTTTTGGGACACTTGAAGGTTGAAAACAATGCAAGTTATTTCAATGTGTGTTGTGCAAATTGTGAGAACTGGGTAGGTATGGGTCTGTGAGAATGAGCGAGCATACGGGCTATGTTTGTGAATTGATGGGAATTGGTTTAAGTAAGATCTGGTTGTGAATTGAATTGGGCTTTGACTTTATAGAATAAGCATTGAACTCTGCTGCCATTGTTGTTGGTATAACTTCACTGAAGATTTTGAAAAGTGTTTTATCTATGGGATATGGTTTTTGAGTAATGGAGATGTTAGAGATTGAATATAGTCTTCTTGGTGAATTAGAGAATAGAGAGGGTTACTTTCTCCACTTCTTCTTTTTATGGTTTCTTGAGGCCTTAAGGCCAATTAGTTGATTTTGTTTCTTTTATTGGGATTATTATTGAAGAATGCAATTCTTGCACGATTGAACCTCCATCAAGAAAGGTGTAAATATGATTTTTTTTTTTTTCTTTTCCCAAAGCATGTTTTGCTGAGATGCGTCTTGCGCAGTCAGTCACGGTTCTTTTGCTGCATAGTTGCTTTCCCAGTGTGACTATATGAGCAGGCTTTCAAGAAGTTGGGGAATTGGTTGGATCCTAAGACTTCTATGCATTCTTTATTTGGATTTTTTTGGATTTGGTACTTGTAAGAATTTTATATATTTTTGGTTGTTCTATGCTTCTAGCTTTATTAGTTGTTCTGCTTAAAAAAGATGGGGCCTGCAGCACCCAGATGTTAAAACATAATTATAGTTCCAATTAAATTTTGCGACAAATATCATAAGAGGTTGGGAAGTAATTTTATAGAATCTATTATATCACAAAATCTAGAACATCAGTGTTAGAAGGAAGAGGGGAAATAGAATAAGGGAAGAAGTGGCAGCACCGTGCATTCATGAAAATAAGTAAACTATGCTAATAGAGTCTTGTCCCTTGATAATTCCAACGGTGAAGCTCACAAGTTATATGACTTAAGGACCAGCTTCTCACATCTATAAAGTGGATACTGTATAATCAATACATGTCAATTGAGCTATTTCCAATAGCACTAAAGGGGAGTTGCTTCAGGAATCTGCAAAATTTTGCCCAGTTCTCAATGCACTCCCCACCTAGGTTCTGAATACTGATTAAGGTAACCTTCAACTAAGTTCATTTTGAGACTGGGCTACAAGCGAGAGAGAGAGAGAGAGAGAGAGAGGGCTTTGGAGGGGTTGCCACTTGCCTAAAGAGTTTGCTGATCTTTAAGGGATTATGGGGTGTAGTTATGCATGGACCTGATGTTGCTTTTGGTATTCTTTTTTATGGAATTAAATATTAGGAGTATATTTTAAATAAGGTTATGGTTGAGGTGCTGGGAGAAGAATCTGGCCTTGGTTTTGCCCAATCGTCAAATGTGTGAATTAGTAGAAAGCCTTTTAATGTAGAGTCTTTAAAGTCTACTTTTTGCCACTAGAACCGAACATCTTATAATTATTTTCTCTCTCTAGGTCCTGTTTCTGATTTGATGGTTAGTTCAGAAGTAGAACTTGAACTAGCTTGTTTCTCAAGTAAAATCATGTGTTTTTTAGTACTTCCCGCACTTAATTATAAGATAAATAAATTTGAATGCTAATGCATTATGATGGTACTTTCAGTTTCTGCAATTATTCATGTCTTTTTATTTATAACTTCTTGTTGTTCTGGTATGGTTCTTATGTGTACATATTTTGGTCATTGCTACAATTTTCCTCTTAAATCCATTAGACTTTCGCTTCAGGAGCATTGAACTTGTCTTTACGTTTTGTGCAGGGAGGGATGAGAGTATATATTTGTGACCATGACACCGCACCCCCAGGTCTCTTCTTCCTCCATGTTTTCTATATGTCACATTACATTGGTGATGAAATTTTAGAAGTTTGAAATAAGAAATCATTAATGGTATTTTGAGGAGATTTCGTTCTACCAATATTAGAGATAAGAGAAATAAGAAATGGATGCTCTAACTAGAGTTGCTTATATCTATAGCTCCATGCCAATAAACTCTAGATCAATCAGCAACTCCTCCCATTATAAGAGCAAGGTGGAGGGTGAGGTTGTGAGATCAAGACCCAAAGGGTGCTTTAGTAACTTACCATCAAAAATAAATAAATAATCGTAATTACAGAAAATTTTAGACAACATGTTACCAAGATGATGTTTGATCTCATATATTATTTCTATATTCTTCATGCCTTTTTATTTATTTAATTATTTAAACAAATTGAAAGAAGTAGAAAATAATATATGCTGAAAATTTATTACGGTCCTCTGGATTGTTGTCTCTTGTTTTCATCCACATTTGACACATCAACATCTAGATTCTCTGAAAAAGTGGCTGTCAATATAATTTTACTTCATTTTGAGATAGATTTTATCATGATGTGAAAGTTCTGACTCACTTTATTGACATACAGAGGGTCAACAGATAAAAACAAACCAACAAAACATATTGATTAGATCACTCATGCTTAGGAAACAGAAGGGCGAAGCTAGTTCAAAGGATGTGAAGGGTGTAGCTTCAAGTGAGGCTTCTAGAAAGAGGTATTACTACCACCTCTCTTAGATGAATAATATCTGTTGTGTCTTGATAAAAGTTACTCATGTTGTGTGTGTGTTTCCTATTTAAATTTTCAGATATGTCTGCCATTTTTTTGAGGATATTTTTTTATACTTTTCTAATCACTTTTGCTATTAACGCTCTGTTCGTTTCGATGAAAAATATTTTTCCAATGTAAAATATTTTACATGTAAATATTTTACTTGTAAAATATTTTACTGTAAAATATTTGCAAGTGTTGTGACCTAAATATTGCAAATATAATTTGGCCACCACCAGCCACCACATACCCAGCCACCACGAACCATTGCAAAAATATACCCACTGTAATCCCCTTCCATCAGCCACCACCATCTACCCAAACACCCAAGAGCCATCAGAATCACCACCAACCACCAAATCACCACCAACCATTCAAAACACAGCCATCAAAACCACCACCAGCCACCACCAAAGCTTCAAAAAACTGCCACCAACTTCCAAAAAAAACAACCATCAAATACCAAATCATCACCAACCACCCAAAAAACAACCATCAACAACCCATAAATCCATATCAGAAAAGCTAAATCACCCATAAAACCAGATCAAAAACCTGAAAAGAAAATCCACAAACAAAGAATCTAATATGAAAATCCAACAACCCAGCAAATCTAGCGGCAGCAAGATCAAAACAGCCACCAGCAAGATCAGAGCAAGATCGGAACAGCCACCAGCAAGATCAGAGCAAGATCGGAACAGCCACCAACAACCCGATGGACTTCGTGAGAGAGACAAGAGGAGGGAGGAATGGGAGTTAGTTGGTGGTGGCGCCAAAGGTGGGTGGCGCCGCTGGGGGCCAGCTTCGGTCGGTGAGTGGCTCCAGTCGGTGGGTGGTGCTGCTGTTGGGTTGCGCCGGTCAGTGGGTGGCACCAGGTTTTGGGAGAGAAGGTTCAGGTTGAGAAGGAGAGAAAATTGAGAGGGAGGGAAGAGATAGCATGAAAGGGAATGAATAGCTAGCCTGAGAGTTGTTGGGTGAGAGTTAGAGAGAAATTGTAAAATATTTTACCAAAATTTTAAGTGTAAAATATTTTGCACAAATTTGCTTAGATTGATTTAGTTGACTGAAAATATTTTACTTTTGACTAAATGTTTTACTGCAAAACAAACACGGTTTTCCTGCAAATATTTTACATCAAAACAAACGGAGCATAAATGACATTAGTGATTATCACAATGCATCACTTACTCATGCTTGGTTACTGGTGTGCAAATTCGATCGTCTTTAGTGTGATCGCCTATCTTCATTTTATCATTTCAGGGTTGCTGAAAGACCTTCAGACAGCAGAACTTCAGCTAAGAGAGCCAATAGTCAAGGTGGTTCTCGACAAGGTAAGCTCTGGTGCCTCTTTTATTGGGTCATCTATGTATGGTGGATTTGCATATGTGTACCCCTATAACCAGAAAAAACACTGTGGCTTTTGATATTGGCAAGTTATATGAATTCCATATTAAGTTAATTGTCTCATTATTCATTCTTATCATAAATTTTATGTCTATTGGACTTACAGAAGGATCAAACAGTCAAGCATCTAATAGGGACTTCCAGAACTTCACAGTGGAGAGGCTTCGTGCCCTTCTGAAGTCAAAAGGTCTTTCCCCTAAAGGAAAGAAGGCAAGTTTTAATACAATTTAGTCTGAATCCAGCTTAGAATTCTCCCTTGAAATTTCATCTTGATGCAAGAATGGGTTGTTTATAGTGTTTGTTCCATTGGCAGTTGTGAACCCATCATATGGCATGCCCTGGTTGATGGTTATGCTACCATGTCTTCATTGATGCATGAAATTACATGTGCAGGATGAGCTGATTGCGCGCCTGAAAGGGGCAAGTTGATAAGCGCATAGTAGGAAGGAGAGAGAAGGGATGAGATTGGAGAGACAAATCAGCCCTCCATATTTTCACATCCAGAGCAAGTAGCTTGTTTGTTCTATTCGATGTAACATAGGATTAGCTTATGATGGAACTAGTTCTGATCTATAGGTAAATCAGCAGACATTGCATTTTGAATGGTGGTGTATTTTTGCTTTTATTCCAAATGTTTTTGTATAAACTACCATGTGTGTACTTTTTGTTCAGTTTTTACTAGAAATTTGATACATAGAGATCTTATCTAGACAACTAAACAAATTGATAGAAAAGGTGTACAACTCTTACCCGTCTTTTAATGATTTTCAAGTACTTGGATCATACCGTTTTCAAGTTTATTTATAAGTCAAGCAAGCGCCAAGTCTGATGCCTATGACCGCTCAACTAGAACCTCTTCCCATTTAAAACGGGATGTTTTTTTTTTCGACTCATGGAAGCTAAAATTACATTGAAATATAAGACCCCAATATGAAGAAATTAAGAATAGAGGGGCGAATTTGCATATCCAAAGACACAATCATAAGTCCACGATATTTATCTATAATCGACCAAGGGGAGCCAGGGTAAAACCGAGGGCCCACATTCACATCTCCAAAGCTCAAGGCCCACTCGAAGAAATTTTTTAGAGAAAGTATATGTTTGATAATGATTGGTTGCAAGACTGATTTTTTTGAAAGATAAGGAAAGAAGAGACGCTAGATGGACATACGTAAAAATTTCATGTTTTAAAGGTGATGAAATACTATTTTAAGTGAGATAAAGCCATAAAGGGGAAATTTTGTAAAAATGTCTCTTCAACTTAGCTAGGCTTTGAAACTTTCCAAAAAGACAAAAAAGATCAATAGGTATGTGATATAATTTATTTCAAATTTTTAGATCAATATAATAATGTAATATAAGATCAAAATTATGGGACCCTCATCTATATGGAGACTTAGGTAATTGCCTCAATTGCCAAAAAGGTGGAACCTGTATTGCGTAAATTCAAGTAGCTCTTCTCTTTTAGTTTATCAAAAAAAAAAAAAAAAGTAGCTTTTCTCTTTCTCATTGTGTGTTAAGAGTCTTCTCGTCAGAGAGAGAGAGAGAGAGAGAGAGAGAGAGAGAGAGAGAGAGAGAGAGAGAGAGAGAGAGAGAGAGAGAGAGAGAGAGAGAGAGAGAGAGAGAGAGAGAGAGAGAGAGAGAGAGAGAGAGAGAGAGAGTTGAAATTATAAAATGAGATAATTGATAAGGAAATCTAATAAATAAAGAAATGGTAATTTGATACATAAAATGGGTAAGGGACACATTTGGATGAGTGGGTCGGTTTGATTGGTTTTGCTCACCCCTAACCCAAGTTTGATACTTGATTTTATTTTCATAATGTACAAGACTCGTTCATTGCAAGAAAAATACTACAAATATTAGATATAACTTTTAAGAGATACTTTCTTTGACTTTGTTCACAAACTATATGCGTTATGCCTTATAAGTTGCAATGTTACTTGAATTGCCTTTAGTTCCCGTTCTAATTTCATCTTGAACTTGAGTTTTCAAATTCTTTTAATCAAATTTGTCCTCTCTCTCTCTCTCCCCCTCTTTGGATGTGTGGTGGTGTTTTGGGTGATGTGTTCGTTAGGTAGGCTTGAACCCACATTTACAATTCTGTCGGTCACTAAAATAACACATGATCATGGTCCTTCTCCCCTTGAAATGGTAACTTGTTTTCCTCTCTAGAAAATGGTTGAGATAGTGAAAATCTTGGAAGAGAGCGACTGAGCAAAGAGAGACAGAGATGGAATAGAATTTTGTTTTCGTTTCAACCAAAGGTCCAAAAATGTGCTTAGTTTCACATATTTTACACACAATCAAGTAAAAAAATGAAGACTTTGGGTGACAAAACAAAATGATACTAGCCGAAAGTCACCATCTAACCCATCATACACACATGATTAAGTAACTGACAAACATTGGCATGTTCCAATATGAAAAATGACATAATGTTATGTTATATACTTATAGTCATGTGATAGCTAATTAGTAATCGATGAGATTTTTTTTTTCTTCAACAGTACAATTTTGACATTATGTACAGTTAAGTGCATGTCCTAAAAAAAAAAAGTAATAGATATGCGATAGTTACGAGTATTTTTTATTTGTCTAAATTTTTTCTTTGTAACTCATAAAATTTTTAAACTGTTTGTAAATAAGTGCATTCTTAGGCTCTGTTTGGTAAGAGAAATTTTGTTTTCAAAATAATATGAAACCAATTTTAAAAAAATTGAAATTGAAACTAGTTGTTAAATAATAATTTTTACATTATATGTGTTTGGCTCCCACTTTTAAAAACAATTTTCAAAATACTAAAAAAAAATGATATTTGGGAGACCATTTCTATTTTTGATTTTTTTTAAAAAGAAAGTTTACAAAAAGTAACGTGTAGAATTTTTAGATTACTTTTTTTTTTTTTTTTTTTTTTTTTTTTTTTTTTTTATGATGATAAGGGGATAAAGCTTTTTTTTTTTTTTTTTTTTTTGTGGATAATGATGAGTTTCAAATTTGGAGCATGAGATTTTTTTTTTTTTTTTTGGTGATAAAGATAAGCTCCTTAATTTTAGAGATAGAAGAATTTAGGCTAATCTGTGGGATCCATTATTTTCATTTTATTTACAATTATGCCATTAAAAATATTTTCTATATCTCGAAAACACTTTCGTAACTGTTTGCAAAATCCTAGTCTGAACAAGAAAAATAGGATACAATTTTCTGAAAACTGTATTTAGAGAAAATCTTCCAAATAATATATTCAAGCGTGAGATCCACCATTTTATAGTTTGCAAAAAAAAAAAATATATATATATATATATATTTAAATCCTCTTATTAAACAGACTCTTATATTTTTTTTCTTTGTAACTCATAAAGTTCTTAATCTGCTTGTGAATAAATACATATAGACTTTCTTTTTCATCTTCTTTTTCTATTTTTAAAATTTTAAAAAAAAAATCCCAAGAGATAAGAAAGAATTTAAAAAAATATATATTTTGAGAAGAAGATAAGAAATAATTAAAATTGAAGAATAACATGCATCAAACTAATTATACGATGTTTGAGAACTGAAAAGACAAGGTTTTGGATATGGAATCTAGGTTTGGGCCCGCAGCCCATGACACCAACTGGCGGACAAGTTGCTAATTCTACAGAAGTAGATAGCAAAATAGACTAAATAGTAGAAGCATGGTGATGGTGGTACGCGTGTCAGCATTACGAGGCTGTGCCCTTTTCGCCTGTTATCACATTGTGGAAATGTGATACCACCCAAAATATCAAAATTTTCCCTTTAATTCCTTGTTACGTTTTTAAATCACTTATCATGATTTTTTTTTTCTTTTTTTTTTTCTGGCTCATAATAAGTGGGCAAGGAATTTGAATTCAAGGTTATCTTGGATTCAAATTCCTTTTCCCACGTGCTGTAAGTAACACAAAAATCTTGAGAAAAGTGATTGAGAAACGAAATTTATGGAATGAAAGGGAAATTTGGATATAATGGGTGTCATGGTATAGAATGTTATTGAGTCATAAAACTCAACAATCCTTTTGTCATTATAATGATTCAACAATGGTTTAAATAAAAAAAAAAAAAAAAAAAATTGACGGGTCTGGTCAACGTCATCATTAGAATTTTGTAAGAATGAATTGGAAGCAATAATTATGAAACCAAAAAATCCTTTGTTAATGGAAAAGTTTATGATTACATAATTTTTCACAACTTCTTATTATAACTGTGGCGTGGCAGAGTGTAATTAGTAAAGAAAAAATAGTAGGTCCGTGTGTAAGTGATAGTTAATTACTTACAATCTGCCACGATAGAGTTGTAGTAAAAAATTGTGGAATAATTTGTAGTCCTAAATTACTCTTTGTTAATTGTTATAGTTAAAAGATTAAGTCCAAAACATTCTCAAAATATAAAATTTTTAATAAATTCAAAGTAATGCATCCACAGCATTTTCATAATATTTTTATAACAAATCTTAGGTGGTTAGTTGTTATTAATTCTAATTTGAATCTACCACTTCAATTACTTTTTTACCCACTCGAAATAGCCATTAACTATCTACCATTTAGAATTTATTGTGAAAATGTTGTAGATATAATATTTCTCAAAATAAATACATATCTTCTTAACTACAAAGGTAGATATATTTTTTTTTCTCTCCATCCCTGTTTTTGCATTTTGTTCACAAGAATACCAATAAGAAATTTATTGTTATTATTATTATTATTATTGAAACCACAACACTTACCATGAAAATTTAATATATGTCCGTTAGGAGCATGGTGCGTTGGAAAAAGTTTCAAACTAACGTCATGTGATGCTTGTAGGGGTGTGCTACTTCAAGTCACATGTTTCAACGAAAAAAATATTGTGTTATGATGTGGATAACTCTAATGTACCCAAAGATGCTCCCCACCATGTTAATTTCAAGTTTAAGTGAGCAGAGTTAGTGACCACATGCACAAGACCCTTTTTTGTTTATAAAAATTATATATATATATATATATATATATAGAGGAAATGCAATTGGTATTAGTTTATTAATTCCACCAATAATAGAGATATAAAATTTTCACAAATGTTTTTATTTTTATTTTTTATATATAGATTATAATTAGTGCATAATAAAAAAAAGTGAATGAAAGTAATCAATTTAAAATTTACAACCTTTAGTAAATTGTAAATTAATATTAAACAAAAAGAGTTTGTATCAAGATAAAGTAAAGAAGAAGAAAAAAAAAAGACTTTTATATATTTATTTGTTTGTTTGTTTTTGTGTGGTTGGAAAGATTGATATGATAGTGAATTGCAATTAAGAGTTATGGCCCAAGTCACCTCAAGGTTTTGAGACTTTTGGGTTGGGATCATCTTGAGGTCCCTAGTAGTTATCACGCTTGAGTTGATTATGGCTAGAACCTTCTTTTGTCTCTGACTCTCAATAATTTTAAGTTGTCCACTAGTCCTCTCCTTTCTCTGTCATAACAGCTCCGAAAGTAGGGCGCCGAAGTGAGACAGAGGAGTCAATGACTGATAAGGAGGTGTTAGACGAGTGGTGGAACTGAATACTAGCAGTATTTTCTCATTAAAATAGTCCCACGTGACTGTTAGCTTACACACGGCACATAATTCCGGCTGTTGATCATTTGGACCATGGAACCGACATTAATGCATGGCTAGATAAGCTTCTATCCCAAATACGATACGGATACGGACACGGACAGAGTTTGGATATGGATTCAAATCATATCGTATTGCAAAATTAAATGTGTTTGGCATGACTTTTCTTCTTCTGAAATAAATTTAAAAAGTTCGGATTTACTTATATATTGCTTAAAATTTTAGAAGAAGAAATACTTTCTGCCACTTAAATTTATGAAAATTTATATTTTGATTTCCTAAATATGGGATTGGTTTCATCTTGCTGCTCAAAATATGCATTTTTAGCTTCTTAAAAATGCTATATTTAAAGGAGCAAGAGGGAAATTTAAATGTGTTTCGCATAATTTTTTTCCTTTTGAAAATCGTATTTTTGATCTTAGAATTTGGGATAAGTTTGTAAATTTAAGAAGTTCTGATTTACCTATGTATTACTTAAGATTTTAGAAGAAGAAATAATTTGTATCGCTGAAACTTACAAAAAATTTTATTTTGATTTCCTAAATATGGGATTGGTTCCATCTTGCTCCTCTAAATATAGCATTTTTTAGCTCGTTAAAAATGCTAATGTAAAGGAGCAAGATGGAAATTTAAATGTGTTTGGCATAATTTTTTTCTTTTGAAAAATCATATCTTTGACCATAGAATTTTGAGATAAGTTTGTAAATTTAAAAAGTTTGGATTTACCTATATATTGCTTAAGATTTTAGAAGAAGAAATAATTTCTACAATTCAAACTTACGAAAAAAATTTATTTTGATTTCCTAAATATGGAATTGGTTCCATCTTGCTCCTTTAAATATAACATTTTTAGCTCCTTAAAAATGCTAATGTAAAGGAGCAAGATGGGAATTGAAATGTATTTGGCATAATTTTTTTTTTCAAAAAAATCATATATTTGATCTCAGAATTTGGGATAAGTTTGTAAATTTAAAAAGTTTGGCTTTATTTATTTATTGCTTAAAAAAATGCTATATTTAAAGGAGCAAGATGGAAATTTAAATATGTTAGGCATAATTATTTTTTCTTTTGGAAATCATATCTTTGATTTTAGAATTTTGGATAAATTTGTAAATTTAAAAAGTTCAGATTTACCTATGTATTGCTTAAGATTTTAGAAGAAGAAATCATTAATTTCTATCACTAAAACTTACGAAAAAATTTATTATGATTTCCTAAATATGGGATTGGTTCCATTCTTGCTCCTTTAAATATAGCATTTTTAGTTCCTTAAATATGTGCTTGATTATCTTTTTAAAATTTTAGGAATTAAAACTTGAAAGGGACTAAAAATGAACTTACACTAAATTTTAAGGACCACAAGAATAATTTACCCTAATATTTTTGTCACTTTCATTTATACAAGAAGAAGGAGATTCAAACTCAAATTTTGGAAAGTAACTCTACATCACTAAATCATAAATACTATATATATATATATATATATATTGTGATGACCTGTACTGGGCAGTGAATCCACTACGTGAATGGACTTAAGCCCAAGAAACCCAAAACAATAAATTGATAGAAAGTGGGTTGAAAAACTGGACTTTAATTTATCAAATAGACATTGGAATAAATTCAAGTAGGAGAATGAAAAGAAATGGGATTATATTGAAAGAAAATCTGTCCTCAGCAAGATCCGAGATGAACTGTTCTTGTTTATTATCCTCCAATTTGGTTACAAATGTGGTTCCTCAATGTTCTAGTCCTTTCTTTTTCTCCTTTTTCTCTCTTCCATCTATGAAGGACTTCCCTCCTTATATATCTCCTTCTAAAGCATCTTGATCTTACACTTGTTAATCACCTGTACTACCACTTGAGTGCTTGTCCTATCAGATATCCTCTCTGGTTGTGTAGGCCTTGAGGTAGCCAACTTTGTACTATTCAGGAGTCTTCTCCACATTAATGCAGCCAGAAAAGTAGCTGCAGAATATTAAATGCGGTGGTGATAGTTTTCTTTCTAAGGTATCTGAAGCCTTCTCTCGGTCTGATGTCTCCACAGTATCTATTCATACTAGTAGAATTTTCTAGTAAGTTCTCTTCTGATGAGACATTTATCCTCGACTTATCTCACTGAGCTTTTATGGCCAAAGATAACTATTTTATTATTTACTCCCTTCATCCCATTTTTTTTTTTGTCCTGTTTGAAAAGTCAAATTTTTTAAGGGAACATCATTTATTATCTTATTTACCTTTTAAAAATATATAAGTTTCCAAAACTACCCTTAAAAAAATTTATCAAAACATTGAATTAGTAAATTAATAGGGGTATAATAGGAACATTAGTAAATTAATGACTTTTATTTTTAGAAACAGGACAATATTTTGGGACATTTAAAATGCAATAGAGGACAAAAAAAGTGGGACGGAGGGAGTAACACAATCCCCAATTACGGAGATTCTTTCTCCTCAGACTAGTCCTAATCCTCGGCTTGGGCCAAAGGCCCATTAATAGGGATATAATATGAATATTAGTAAATTAATGATTTTTATTTTTAGAAATAGGACAATATTTTGGGATATCTCAAAATGGAATAGATGACAAAAAAAGTGGGACAGATGGAGTAACACAATCCCCAATTACGGAGATTCTTTCTCCTCGAACTAGTCCTAATCCTCGGCTTGGGCCAAAGGCCCAATGTACAAAATGTATAATGAACCTTCAGGCTTAATACCCCTACATATATATATATATATATATATATTTCATTTTTAAGCGAAAAGATGTTATGGTCCCATATAAGCACATATGGGCCGAAATGGTCTCCCATTTGTTTAAGAAAGAAAAAAGGTGCTCTATGCCAAAGATCTGGTAGTTGAATTGGTACCTCTCTAATCTCTATGCACAAAGTGCTTAGAGGTTTAGGGGAGAAAATGTTCGAGCTGCGGGGTTAGCAGCATGTTGTAATTATTTTTCAAAAAAAAAAAAAAAAAAAAGGTGCTCCATGTTTTGGTAAGAAAAAATGTCTAGTAGCTCTCCTTTCTCAACCATTTATTTAACAAAAACTCAGTCCACCGTTTCTTCTCACTCATACCGTTTAACCCTTTTGAGGTCGTTTTGTCAAACAATAATTAAGAAAACTCTTCTTTTTTATATATATTATAAGAAAACCAGTATAAACTTATTTTTTAATAAAAAAGAAATGTTATTTGACAAACCACCCATAAATATAATACCTCGCCTCTCCCCATAGTTAGCCAGTGTCCATTGATTTGATTGCCACTAGTGAAGAGCTCAATCCGTCTGAACTGCCATTCCTTATTAGCCGACAACGTACAAGTTGAATTTTCCTCCACCCAATCTAATCAGGACGGGTACGGATTGAGAACAAACCAGCTTGACTCGACCCAAAGACACTCCTAATGGTGAGAAATAAGAAAAATTATTCAACATTTTAGAGGCAATGTTAAATGTTTTTTTCCATCACATGAATGATGAGTGTCTCACCATAAATTTAAATTAGTAGAATTTATTATTATATGAGATAAGAAAATGCTACTTATGGACAGTAAGAATAATTACTTAATTTTGAGATTTTTTATGGATCAGTTCGTATAAAAGTTGCGTAAAAAACTAAAACGGCTGCTGATAAGTGAGAACTGAAATTGGTATTGCTTTGCTGTTAGCATCTGGAATTGTAATAAAGGACTTTGGATCATAGCTCGTATTCAACTTTTTTTTTTCCTATTTTGGCTGGGTATCTTCATTGTTGAAATTTAAATTAGTTTATGTGTTACAATGTAATATTTAATTGCTTTGTGCCATCCATCTTTAGAAATCGCAAACCAGATTTACATATATAATTGTTTCCATAGACAAAAACATCCCAACTAAAGCAAGATGTCAGTGTAGAAAGTGGACCATATATAAGAGCTGGTCATCTAAACCAGCCTGCGTAATTGGACAAACAAACTATATAGAGAGGATGAGGTAGGTCCAGTTGAATGGAATCCAATTTTTTGTAATGAATGGTGTCCAGTTATTCCATATGAGATAGCTCTATTTTATGATGAGAAAAACGTGTGCTATAAAAATCCTCACATGACGATTTGGATTTACGGCGAAACTGACAAGTCATGCGTAATTGGTCGAATTGTGATGTAAGTGATGTTCTCAGCTTCTAGCTCGATCAATTATCATGGATATGGCTTGTGTCCAATCCACATCTAACGTGTTCAGTAAGCATTAATGCACTGATAACACAATTCCTACTCATAGCTTACAAAAAGCTTCAATTCATATATCAAATACTTGAGTGTTTGGTAAAGTAGTTTGAAAATTGTTATTTGTAATTTTTTGAAATATGTGTTGATTAAAAAGTGTGTAATATTATTTAAAATGTGAAAATGTGAAAATGTGACATTTGGAAAACTAATACTTGAATTTTTGGTTGTATTTATTTATTTTTTACTTAAAATTAACACCTATTATGTGGAGTTCAAAACCTACCAACACCATAAACCAATTGGTATTGTTGAACAATTATCATGAAATGGCACACACCAAAAAAAAAAAAAAAATATATATATATATATATATATATATATATATATATAAGACCTGTCTTCGTTTGAACACATTAATTGTGCGCCTATACCAACTTATATGCATCTTCAAATTGCTTGTTTCATGTATGATACTTTTTTGATTCTCTTAAAATGTATGCTACTTTTGAAGCTTTTGAAAAATAAACAAGCACGCTAAAATTAAGCCAATTTGTGAGAGGAATCAAAATGCGTGCAATGATTATGGCAGAAATCAAATAATAGTACTAGGTTTGATTGATAGTAGAAATCTTGCCCTACGCTGGTAAGTGGTAACACCAAGTACTCAAAAACCATATTTACCTTTTACATTTTTCAGACCCCACAAACTGCTTCCTTAAAAGACAATCGTAATGTGACTGATCACTATGTATTGCACAAAACATTTTTGTCGTTGTTCTTGTGTCAAAACTTTCATTGATCTTTAGTTGATAAATCATAAATGTGTCAATTGTTGCTGTCAAATACCTACACTAGCTTGTTGAGTTACAATTATAAAGTGACTTGATTTTTACCCCCCTTTCTAGATATATAGAAAATGGTTCAATTATATGTTGAGCTAATCAGTAAATCATGCAATGTAGGAGCAAGTTCAACAAAATATAAAATTTTCATTCTTTTATTTTTTGTATTAAATATTAAAGGTGTTTATGATTTGTTTATATATGGAACTATTGATTCAGAAAATATTGTATTCTTTTATATAAATATATATATTAAATAAAGAATAAATTTAAATTCAATTAAAAAATATAAATTGGAATAATGACATGTAAATTTATAAGGTGGTGCCAAAAAAATATTATGAAATCAACAAAAAATCAAACTCTTCGAATTTATATTTTTCTTAGAATAAATCTAGGGATTCATCATATACCCAATTTTACAATATATTGAAGTAGTCGACTCTAAGTGGTGGGCACTTTTTAGCTTTCTACCCACGTTTTTTTACATTGACCCATGACTTTTTTCCACCACCTAAAATTGAAAACCTCAATAAGTTGTAAATTAGAGTGGTGGTGTGTTTGTAGTATTGTTGACCTAATTAATCTTTAGGTAAGTAGCATGGTTTAGGATTGGTTGGTGCTAGGGGTAGGAGAGTTACTCAAGGCTACATGATAAGAAATCATGAGTTTGAGTAACCATTTGCCCTACCTCTTACCTGTTAGAGTTACAATTTATAATGTGTATAAAATTCTTAGAGATTAAATTTTATAAGGATGTGATGTAAAACCCAAGTTTTACATTCTCTAATCCCAACATACCACATCATCATATTATATATTAAAGAATTGTTAAAACCATATCTAATCAATTCTAATACTCATCTGGAAATTTAACCCAACTAAGAGTTTATTGAGATATTATTAAGTGTGATAGGATATATAGAGTTTTTAAGTAAACAACTAATGTGGTAATCTTTTATTAGATTGTGTAAAATATGGATTTTACGCCCCTCATCCATACCAAATTCAGGCTCTCTTTCTTAATATAACACTTTTCATTTTATTTCATTTTTAAATAACCAAAAAAAAAAAAAATGCAAAGTGTCAATTATATCCTCAACTTATAATTAATATGTGTAGAATTTTACTTTTTATTTTTTATTCCTTAAAAAGGTAAAATTTTATACATTTTTATTTAATTTTATAGTATTCTAAAATTTTTAAAGTATGAATATATGCTACAATCCCTAATTACTATGATTAATATAATGAAAGGTTTTTGTTTTCATTTTTCTGATTTTTATTTGATACTAAAAACTCCAATGTGATTAGAGTATTCATATCAAGTATCTCAAAAAATATAGCCTTTAACAACTCAAAAACCTATTTTATCAATTTTAACTACCCACTTTACAATTCATCTCACATCAAAGTTTCTATTTTTTTTTTTTTTTTTTTACTATTTCATTTATAATAATATATACAACTTGTGGGGTCATAAAGCCCAAAAATATGCGTCCACCTTCTATACTGGGCTTGAAACCCATGACGAGGCCCATAGTTGCATATGAGGAAAGCAATGGTAATCATGGCCACGTAGGAAACCGCACCGAGGACAGGATGTCCTCGGCTAGCTAAGGTCAAAGCTGATATAAAGAGACTTACCAACAAAAATAGTCTTCCAAAGTACTCCAGGAAAGAATATAAGTACAGCAAGCAAGCACTATGGAGCATAGCGGCAGAGCAATTCTAGGAAAAGTCACAGCCTCTACATTAAATGCTCCACAACTAATACTCTGGCCGCATTAAATGTGGAAGTGATACCTGAGCAATGGCTTTTTAGACTCACAGCTACTAACTAAGAGGTTTAGGAGGAAGGTTGATGTGACAAAGATCAACAACAATAAATCTGACATGCACGCATATAGTGGAGATGAAGGAGGAAAGTAGTATATAAGGAGGAAGGAGCTCTGAGAAAAGGGATCAGAATTTTAACCAGAGGAACACCGTAGCAACTTGAGCTAACTTTGTAACCATTGTCACTGTCAGTTAAGAAATAATAAGTGGAAGCTGCTCGGACTAGACTCGAGGATTGAATTACTTGCCTAAATCCATACTTGTTTTAATTATTCATTCCTTAAATCACCTTCAACTATTGTTACACTCTTTAAAGCCCAATTCTTCTACTTACTCTCTACAAATTTATTATATTAGACTCGTTGGGCTTGAGTCCACTTATTCCCAGGGCAAAGCGCTCAAATCCGGCCCCTACAAAATAATAAAAAAACAATCACCACAAAAACCAACCACCATAACCAATCACCACAAAATCATTAAAAAATGATAACAAGTTGCTACAGTGAGCTCTCATTTATGGGAGTTCATTGTAGCAAGATGTCAAATTCTTTTAGATATGGCATCTTTAATGGAGCATGATTTTTGTAGTTTAAGATGCTAAAAATAACTTTCGAATAGGTTTGACACCCTTGTTGTGAATGCTTAGGAAGGTATTCGACACCCTCAAATTCAAGTTGAAGAGCCTTGCTAGGTAATAATTATGTGGTCGAGGATGCCTACCGTATTAAGAAAAGAAAAAAAAATCTAAAACACCCCCACGACAATTTTGAATTTTTGTTATAGGAGAATTTTTTTTTTGAGAGATAATTACAATATGCTGTTAACCTTGTAGCTCGAACTCTTTCCCCCCTAGACCCTAAAACACTTTGTGCATGGGGAGGTGCCAATTCAGCTACAAGGCCTTTGGCTTATGGGAGACAATTTTGAATTTTGATTAACATATAAAAGCAGTTCATTGCATTATATAAGGTAAGTTAGATTCGTATAATTATTGAGAGATGCTACGTCTACAACATTTTTACAACAAATCACAGGTGGTTAGTTGTTATTGGTTTAAATTTGAATTTAACACTAAGATAACTTTTTTGCCTCAACAATAACAACCAGTAACAACCGCCACTTAGGATTTGTTGTCAAAATGTTGTAAATATATCATTTCTCATAATTATTCTATGCTCAACAAATGCATGCTCCTCTTCTCAAAGAATAATGTTAGAGATACAAACTATTTTACAAATTACTGATGTGGTGAGTCTAGATGAAAACCAATAAGATATTGACCATATCAACATTTTGTAAAAATGTTGTAAAATAATTTGTGGTTTTACCACTACTCCTTTTCAAATAAATAGTGAATCCCATCATAAAAATAATTAGTTGGAAAACATGAATTTATTGTGAGATGGAAAACATGCATTTATTGTGATCTAACGCTGAATAATTACTCATTAAAGGTAATAAATTTGCATAATAGTTTCCAATTTCCTTGTATAAATGATTTCCATGTGAACACTCCTTAATAAATCTGTCATGTGATGTGATTTGTGGAAAAAAGTTGCACTAACTTTCCCTAATATTTACTGTTATTACACTCACCTTCTTTTAGTTTAAAATAAGATTTTGGTTTCTTCTAAAATGAAAACTATTTATACTGATCTCCAAATAATTGAAAAAAAAAAAAGAACTTTTGAATATATTTTTTTTTGAGATACAAACTATTTTACAAAAGAACTTTTGAATATTTTTTTTTGAGATACAAACTATTTTACAAATTATTGATGTGGTGAGTCTAGATGAAAACCAATAAGATGTTGACCATATCAACATTTTGTAAAAATGTTGTAAAATAGTTTGTGGTTTTACCACTACTCCTTTTCAAATAAATAGTGAATCCCATCATAAAAATAATTAGTTGGAAAACATGAATTTATTGTGAGATGGAAAACATGCATTTATTGTGATCTAACACTGAATAATTACTCATTAAAGGTAATAAATTTGCATAATAGTTTCCAATTTCCTTGTATAAATGATTTCCATGTGAACACTCCTTAATAAATCTGTCACGTGATGTGATTTGTGGAAAAAAGTTCCACTAACTTTCCCTGACATTTACTGTTATTACACTCACCTTCTTTTAGTTTAAAATAAGATTTTGGTTTCTTCTAAAATGCAAACTATTTATATTGATCTCCAAATAATTGAAAAAAAAAAAGAACTTTTGAATATTTTTTTTTGAGATACAAACTATTTTACAAAAGAACTTTTGAATATTTTTTTTTGAGATACAAACTATTTTACAAATTACTGATGTGGTGAGTTTAGATGAAAACCAATAAGATGTTGACCATATCAACATTTTGTAAAAATGTTGTAAAATGGTTTGTGGTTTTACCACTACTCCTTTTCAAATAAATAGTGAATCCCATCATAAAAATAATTAGTTGGAAAACATGAATTTATTGTGAGATGGAAAACATGCATTTATTGTAATCTAACACTGAATAATTACTCATTAAAGGTAATAAATTTGCATAATAGTTTCCAATTTCCTTGTATAAATGATTTCCATGTGAACACTCCTTAATAAATCTGTCACGTGATGTGATTTGTGGAAAAAAGTTGCACTAACTTTCCCTGGCATTTACTGTTATTACACTCACATTCTTTTAGTTTAAAATAAGATTTTGGTTTCTTCTAAAATGCAAACTATTTATACTGATCTCCAAATAATTGAAAAAAAAAAAGAACTTTTGAATATTTTTTTTTTGAATTTCTTATTAATGGGCATGTGGATGATAGTTTAACTCAATGGTAAAATAGAAAATTTAAAGATTTTTTAAAAATGTTTTTTAGTTATCTATCAGAGGTTAGTATAATTAATTTGCATTTTAAGGGGAGATGAGTGTATTATTCTAAACTAGAGAGGATGTAAGTGTAATAATAAATTATCTCAAAAAAGATTAGTGTAATTTACCTTGTGATTTCTATAAATGAATCCTTTAAAATTGTACTTAATCAATTTATTTGTATTCTAAAAAGAATTTAATTTATTTGCATAAATGTTGTACTTAGAATATGTTAAATCTAGTTTCTCAGAAGAAAAAAAAATGTTAAACCCAATTTATTTTTCATCAAAAAGAAAAGAAAAGAATATGTGGAGATATTTTAAAGGTGTGAGCTAGAAGCATAATGGCATGTAGTCCTAGTCCTGGTAAAGCTACTGCCATAGATTGGGCTTTGTAGCTGGCCAGAGATGAAAATTTTCAAAGTATAATTGTTGAGGGTGATTCTAAGATTTGTGTTGATGCTTTAAATAAAAATTTGGAGGAGACATATTGGGAAATTCAGTCTCTTTTGTGGGCTGTTGTTTTTGTTGTAATTGTGTATAGTTTCCTCTCGAGAAATTATACACTCACATGGTGGACCACGTTACTTGTCCACCATTCTACTAAAAAACTTTTACTTGTTTAAAGAATTGCTGAGTTAGTAATCAGTTTCTATTTTAAAAAAAAAATTCTATCTCAGTAATTTTAAACAGGTCAGTAATTTTAAACAGGTAAGAGTTTTTTAGTGAAATGGTGGATCACGTCACTTGTCCACCATGAGGACCTTATAATTTCTCCTTCGTCTTGCTGTGATGGAGGAATAATTGGGAAAGAGATATATCTCTTTTGTTCTTTCAATAAAAATTTCACTACATTTATAAAAATAATAAAAACCAAATTAATTTTTCACAACAAAAACAAAAACAAAAGAAAAAACCAAAAAGATTCCAGGTGTGACGACGAAATTTCAGCCCCTATTTCATTTCAGTCTTTTCAGCCCCTTCTTCCTTCTCTTTCTTCTTTCCTTTTAAAGCTCGAGAACCATGTGCCGCAGTCTTTTTCTCCTCAACTAAACCCTAATCCAGCAAAATCATAGCCTAACCGACCCTAATGGTTGGCCCCGCTCTCTCTCACATAAACTTACACTAAGTCCCATATTTTTATATATACCTCTTCAAGCTCCTATTCTTCAACACAAATTCCCTCATAACAACAACAAAAATATAAATCAAACCAAACCAAACCATGTTTCTCTCTCTTCTTGTTTTCATCCCACTAGGGTTTTTGCTTCTCTCATCCTTATTGTCAATCACTTTACAAGTTCATTACCATTACAGCAAATCTTCCACCACTTATGGCCCTCCTTCCTACCCAATTCTTGGTTGCCTACTGTCTTTTTACAAGAATCAGAACCGTATTCTAGACTGGTACACAGATCTCTTGTCAATTTCACCCACAAAAACCATCAGTGTCAAAAGACTCGGTGCAAGACGCACTATAGTGACAGCAAATCCAGACAATGTTGAGTACATACTCAAAACCCACTTCAGAAACTTCCCAAAAGGCAAGCCTTTCACTGAACTCCTCGGTGATCTTCTTGGCTTTGGCATATTTAACGCAGATGGTGAATTGTGGTCTACGCAACGCAAACTCGCTAGCCATGAGTTTAGCACGAAGTCCTTAAGAGATTTTGTTGTCAAAACTCTTGAAGATGAAGTACGAGACAGACTAATTCCAATTCTTGAATCAGCTGCTGAGAGTAACAAAGTCTTGGACTTGCAAGATGTGTTGAGAAGATTAGCTTTTGATGGTATTTGCAGGGTCGCTTTGGGCATAGACCCTTGTGCTTTGGACCTATCTAGCCCTTTACCGGTCCTTGCAAAAGCCATTGAAACTGCATCGGAGATAAGTGCTAAGCGTGCAACACAGCCCTTGTATTTGGTGTGGAAGATAAAGCGTGCACTGAATCTTGGGCCAGAGAAAAAACTCAAAGAATCAATTGCAATTGTACATGGTCTTGTCTCGGAGATTATACAAACCAAAAGGCAAACCGCGTGTGAAAACCGTGATTTATTGTCACGGTTAGTACTAGCGGGGCACGATGAGCAAGTCATAAGAGACATGGTGATAAGCTTTATCATAGCTGGACGTGACACAACATCTTCAGCCTTGACATGGTTGCTTTGGTTGCTCACTAAGCATAGAAACAAAGAGGAACTCATTGTGAAGGAAGTGAATCATGTATTAGAGAATCAAAAGGCATTGGATTTTGAAGCTTTGAAAGAGTTGAGATTTTTACATGCTTGTTTATGTGAGTCCATGAGGTTGTACCCACCTGTTGCTTGGGATTCTAAGCATGCAGCGACCGATGACATTTTGCCAGACGGCACTGAGGTAAGGAAGGGGGATAGAGTTACTTATTTTCCTTATGGAATGGGGAAGATGGAAGAGCTTTGGGGTAAGGACCGGTTTGAGTTTAAACCGGACCGGTGGTTTGATGAACCGGGTGGTGCAGATATTGGTGGAGAGTTGAAATATGTGAGTCCATACAAGTACCCGGTTTTTCAAGCTGGTCCAAGGGTGTGCATTGGGAAAGAGATGGCTTTTATACAAATGAAGTATGTGGTGGCTGACATATTGAGGCGGTTCGAGATCAAGCCGGTTTTTGAGGTGGATGAACCGGTTTATATCCCTTTGTTTACTGCAGAAATGGCTGGTGGGTTCAAGGTGATGATCAAGAAAAGGAGTGGTTGTTATGATTCCATGACTAGTGCTTAAGATAGATTTTTTTTCTTTTTCTTTTCAAGTGCTTGTGTTTAGAGCTCTTCAACCACTTGGTTAAAGCTTAAGATAGATTATCTTTGAATGGGCATTGATAATTTGATATTACATTCCACTCACTTGTGCTTATTTTCTATGACTAGTAATGTTGGAATGTAAAATACAAATGTCATATTGTTTTGTAATCTATTATGGTTGATTTTTGTATGTAATCTTCATTATGATAAACTATCCATGACTTATTAGTATAATTTTCATTATAGATATAAATTTAATTGTAATATACTATTTATGAATAGAGTATGAGACCAAGAATCTTGTACAATTCAGCTAAATGGTACTTTTTTTATGTCTCCAACAGGTTCAAATGGTTTATTTTCCATTATATAACTATTGAAATCAATAAAAATATTTGACTCTTTTTTGGTAAATATAAACAGTCAAATTAACCAAATTAGCAGATAAAACTTTAAATTCTTTTCTCTCAACTTTTCTTTGTTGCTCTATCTCTTAATCCCAAATCACTACAATGGTAAACTATTAGATCTGCTATATTTTCTTCCAAATAAAAAAAAGATATGTATATGTTCAATTTAAAAAATTTTACGAGGGCCAATGGGTAAATTTTTTAAGATGCACAAAATCCGCTTGGGTAAAATCGCTTTGACTTTCACATAAAAGAGAGCATATATGAGACAAAATAACATTAAAATATACAAACTTAATGGTTTTTTTATTAAAACCAAAGTTTTATAGAAAAATGCTGCTTATTATTACTGTGAGTATAAAAGTATAAAAGTAATTTAGTGATGAGTTTAAATTTTAGTATTAAGTTTAAATTAGAATTAGTAATAACTTACTAATCAATAATTTTAGGACAAAGTTTGATTATAAACTTGGTTGTAACGTAAAACTACATCTCCCACTAATTAAAAAATTAACATAATTACATATTTTAAAAATCTAATTCTAATATAATAAAATTAACACAATTACACATAATTAACCGTTGCAAGCATGGAAATATAATATATATATATATATATATATATATAATTCAATGATGGATTTGTCAAAATTTATATTTAATAAAAAAAAAATATTAAGTAGAGCTGTAGTCTTAGGCTACAACCAAGTTTGTTACTAAATTTTGTAAAAAAATTTAAATACCTTTAGGTTAATAAGAAAGCTAACCAATATCTTTAGGACAAAATTTGGTAACAAACTTAGTTAATAGCCTAAAGTTACAACTCTACTCAACATTTTTTTTATTGAATGTGAAAAATTCACCATTAATTGGATTCTATTTTCTTCTTATATTCTTCATACTTGCAAAATTTCCAGAAGATCAAAGATCAATAACTATATCATCAATTAAATGTTTAAATTTCAAGATTTTATAGTTAAATTATTCATAAAAATAAGTTTATAAATTAAATAGTAAATAACATTCGATTGACATATGTGTTAAAATTATAAAGAACATGCAATCCAACAGTTAGATTTTTCAAAATATGTAATTATGTTAATTTTTTTATTGGAAGTTGAAGCCTTAGACTATAACTAAAGTTTTTTTTTTTTTTTTGAATCAAGTTACAACCAAGTTTGATTCTAAAAAAAAAAAGTCACAACTATCTTTGTAACCAAACTATATTCTATGTTTATTATGTGATGAAAGGAAATATACCATCTTGACCTATGAATTTCTTTAGATATGAGATTATCATTTTTTTTTTATTGGGAGTTATAACCTTAGGTTAAAACCAAGTATGCATGTGTGTGTGTGTGTGTGTGTGTGTAATCAAGTTAAAGTTACAACTAAGTTTATTCTCAAAAAAAGTTATAACTAAGTTTGTAACTAAACTTTGCTCTATGTTTATTAAGTGATGAACAGCGATATATCATCCTAACCTATGTATCTCTTTAGACATGAGATTTTCATATAATTTGTAAAAATATTATAAAATAGTTTGTAACCTATGTATCAACAGTTTGTATCATATACCATCCTAACCTATGTATTAACAGTCTGTAAAAATGTTGTAAAATAATTTGTGACTGTAACATTGCTCTTGAACTTAATAATTCTTTCATGATGAATATTTTAAAATTAAATTAGCCTTATTAATCCGAATGGAAAGATAGCCAAACAACCAAAACTTTCCTCACGGTTTCCAATTGTATTCTTGCTACCCAATTTTACCAACTTTGGCAACCTGCCAAAATTGGCGCAAAAGTAACGTTTGATATAAATAGAGTTCTTGCCATATTATCAACTTTTCAACATTGATACCAGGAAAGAAAATTATATGCTCCTTTTCAAACATATCTTAATACCATTCTCTGCTAAAATTATAAATAACCACAGCAAATCCAAACCCGGATTAAATTGTATTCCACATCAATGACCATCTCTTATTTTCGGGTAGTTATAAATGCGTACTCTCTCCTCTCACATAACTATGGCTCCCACTATTAAATTTAGAGAAATGATATGTTTACAACATTTTTACAACAAATTATAAGTGGTAAGTTGTTACTAGTTATTATTGTTGGGGCAAAAAAGTAATTTTAGTATTAGTTTCAAATTTGAACCAATAACAATTAACCATCTATGATTTGTTGTAAAATTGTTGAAGACGTAGCATCTCTCTTAAATTTATGGTGAGATCTACAATTCATGTGAGAGAAGAGAATATACATTTATAGTACTTCCGAAGTATTCAATAATTTTTCCTTCTTTTCTTATAGTCATTTTGCACCAAAACACATAGGGTCCATGAGAAAAATGCTTTTAATGGTTAACCATTAATGCAATAATTTTGCTAAAGAGTTTTAGGGTGTGTTTGGATACCGCTTATTTTGTTGAAACTAAAAACTTATTACTGAAAGTACTATAGATAAAGGTAAAAGTTAGTTGAAATAATACAGTGAGACCTATGAATAATACTAAAAAGTACCGTGGAGCACATGAATAGTACTCAAAATTGCATGAACAGTACAAGAGACCCATCATTTTTTCAGCAAAATGCAAAAAAATTTCATCGTAATGCATTCCAGACGCGCTTAATGGGTCTTTAAATTTGAAATAAATTGATTCTCTAAAAAGTACTGTGGAGCACATGAATAGTACTAAAAATTGCATGAACAGTACAAGGGACCCATCATTTTTTCAGTAAAATGCAAAAAAAATTCATTGTAACGTATTCCAGACGCGCTTAATGGGTCTTTAAATTTGAAATAAATTGATTCTCTTAAATAAAAAAAAATTCTAAAAACAGTTGTACCAAAAAGTACCGTGGAGCACATGAATAGTACTAAAAATTTCATGAACAATACAAGGAACCCATCATTTTTTCAGCAAAATGCAAAAAATTTTCATCGTAACGCATTCCAGACACGCTTAATGGGTCTTTAAATTTGAAATAAATTGATTCTCTAAAAAACAAACAAAAAAAAAAAAAATTCTGAAAACAGCTGTACCGCTAAAGTTAAAATTTGAAATATAGATTTTAATGCACTACTATTTAATGTAAATATGGATATTTAACGCACTATTTAATGTAAATATAGATATTTAATGCACTATTTAATGTAAACATAGATTTTTAATGCACTATTTAATGTAATTTTTCAAGCACTTAAATGCTAAAGAGCTTTTTAATTATATAAACTCTATATTGGAATTGGAAAACTTTGCTATAAAAACTCTACAATTGAGACTTTGTTTGGTACACCATTTTAAACACATGTTTTCAATTTTTAGATAATATTACCCGTATTTCTACACACTTTTTTATCCAGATGTTTTTCCAAAAAAACTGAGAACTATTTTTTAAACACAGTACCAAACGAATTCCTGAAAAATCTACCACTCGTATACACAACACTGGAAACAATGAATAGTCCTTTTCTACAACTTAATAAGGCAGATTGAAAACATGGATCCTTGAATAGTAGCACAATTTTTAATTATTTAGTATGACAATTATGTAATGCTTCATTTGAAGGAGACTAAACCACTTGTTCATATCAATTATTAAGCCTTTGAAGTAATAGTATATTTGCTAGTTGTTCATATCATTTTATTTCAGTATCTAATTATAAATGAGAAATGTTAACGAGTGCCCTTAGGGCACTGGTTAATAATCTATTTTATGAAAGTTTTGATATCACTTTTATGAGAAATGAAAAAAGCTGTCAAAATATTATTTACTTTTTTTTTTTTTTTCCCATAAAAACTTTCTTTAAATGGATTATTAACCATACCATAAGGACAGTCGTTAGCATTTTCATTATAAATCACATTTTGGGAGACACCATTCCACTGAAATATATATATATTTTAAAGAAGGGGTAAGTGACTAAATATAACTTTTTTTTAGTCAAGTTTATAGTATGTCTTTGTATTTGAACTACATTCCCTCTCTCTTGCATGTTCTAATCTCAATGAAAAAAAGAAAAGAATATGTAGAACTATCACTCTAAACTTATCTTTTCTTATGTTTGGGTTTCTCGAATGCTAGCAAAAAGTATTGTACTGCACAATTAATGCTAAACCTGCAATCCCATTATTAATAATTTTTTTGGTAGAAGCCATTATTAATAATACACTATATCATTTATCTCAAAAAATAATACACTATATCATGTATAATATTGTTCAAAGTTCATATGAAATCATTTCTTTTAACCATTGCGTACGCTGTGGCCGATTTGGCCATACAATCCAAACAATTAGGACCTTAGCACATTTGTTCCTTTAATATATGGTTCAGATCTCAAAATCCAAATTCATTCCCTAAAAGCTCACATGACCATATGTTGTAATATAATTATCAACATGCTCATCAATATGTTACACACGAAAACATATATTAGAATCTTCACAGCGCATATTCTGGTTTTGATGTTCTCCAAGATACGCAAAATCTGCCATAATCTTTTTCTTTCAGTATCTAATTCTTAATCACATTTTTTTGGGACACCCATTCACATGGAAATTGTAAAGTTGCATTCTTCTACTGCAAAAGATACTCCCATATCAAAGTTTGTGTGGTTCAAAGTTCACACAGTTGTCAAAAAGATGAGAAAATATGAGTATGATTTGGTAAATAAAAATTAGTTGGATTTGATGTGGTCGATAATTAAAGCTGGTTGAACTGACATCCCTTTCATTTTCATACTCATATTACTTTCATGCTTATCTGAAATGATGTATCCTTTGCAGTTTTTAGAGCAGTCACGTTTGATATCCAAAAAAAAAAAAAAAGCAGTCACGTTTAAGTTGAAGTTCCTGCAAACACAATGTGGTGGACTTGTTAAAGGAACACAAATTTTCTTTGTGCCATAACTCACTCACGTGGCAAGTTATAAATAGTAAAGAGGTGATAACTACTGAAATGATATGTTTTGATTAATATATAATAACTATGATGATAGCAATGAGACTACGTGAAAGTCACGTAATTACAAATTAAAGGTAAAGATTTTTGGTCTGAAAGTTAATGATAAACTAATAATATTATTATACTACTTTAATTACTTCAACAAAACAAACTCTTAAGACAATTATGAAAAGGTAAAAATCCTTCAATAATCTACGCATCTTTACAATTCTTCATGGAGACAAACCAAACAAAGAGAAATTTCACATCTTATTTTATGTCCAAACAAAATAACTTCCCTATTAATTTATACACATATGTATAAAATGGGTAGCTTTAATGGCCCACGTTTTGCATCATCCATGCTAAGTGCACATTCAAAAAGTATAACATGTAGTAGAAAGTAGAAACTGGCTTCTTAATTTAGCAAATTAGCCAAAGCTCTCCCTCCAAAGCATAGCATCTTTATCTTTTTATATAATTGGCCTTGGAAACATAGTTGATGGACCACACAAAGATCAAAATCAAACGTGTTCAAATTGCATTCACAAAGCATTAAAGGAAAGATGTTCCAAGACCCAAAAATAATAATAAACAGGGGTAGGAGGAAGTTACCATCTTGAAGTAAAAGCTAACTTCTTAGTGTCTCCTTGCATATTTTGGCTTGATGTGCACACATAAATGTTTTGGTTTCATACACGTTCTTGTATTCCAAGAAAAGCCAGACATGAATTTCGCACCATATAGATAAAGAGAAGGCTATATAGGTCCTCAACTGTAGTATATTACAGCTTCAAAAGTAGCCTTCCAAGCGAGCAAAAATAACTAGATCCAGTTTCCCACATGCCCATGGGCTGCAATATTATTGCTTGATTTTCCTTGTATGAGCAATGTACACAAACATGTGCTACCTGTGACAAGTCCTTTCAAATTCATTCATCTTGAATCCTTGATATCAAACAACAAACATAGCAGTCCCACTACCTGGCTATCTAGCCAGCCAGTGTAAATGAAAACTGTGATTCAGTCAATTAATAAGTCTGCTGGTATAGAAGTTGGCTGTTAATCGTTTTTGCACATATGTATATAGAGGTGGTGGCCTGGTAAACCTGTTAAAAGAATGCTTCTTTTATGAAAAGTGCATTAAATTTCTCTTTCTTCCTACTAAGGATTATTGCAGTAAAATGCTATACAGCAATGTTTGCCTATTGTAGAATCCTAATGGACCATTGCTTAGTGACAACAGGGATAGGATAATTTGGAGCTTTCCACTCAGAGTCAAGAGATAAATTAAGCCAGAATAATGCTTTAAAAGAGGCTTCATTGAAAGCTGTTCTATTCTAACTTTTTGGGTCTGATTTGGGAACTCCATTATGCACAGCTATGAAGGAAGTTTTCATATATGAAAAAAGAATTGGATATAATTTTTCTCCACCCCAACTTAGAAACAAGTTCCTCTAATCTACTAAGCAACGACTTAAATGATCATTTACTACTTTTAACCACGTGATAGTGTTAATAGAATGTCGTGTAGGTATGTAACTTAGCTGGATGACTTAATTAGCTATGTAATTAAAATTCTTTTGAAAAGTTTTCATATATGAAAAAAGAATTGGATATAATGTTTCTCGACCCCAACTTAGAAACAAGTTCCTCTAATCTACTAAGCAACGACTTAAATGATCATTTACTACTTTTAACCACATGATAGTGTTAATAGAATGTCGTGTAGGTATGTAACTAAGCTGGATGACTTAATTAGCTATGTAATTAAAATACTTTTGAAAAGTCTTATGAACCTTCACATTAGCATTTACTACTTTAATCACTTGACAGTGTTATTAGTATGTCGTGCAAGTATGTAACTTAGTTGGATGACTTAATTAGTCGTGTAATTAAAATACTTGTGAAAAGTCTTATGAACCTTCACATGATGTGTTGCAATTTTAAAGGATATTTTTTTAAAACCGGTTTGAAAGAAAAATTTGTACAAAACAAATGTTAGTCTTAATAATAGAGTTGTGCTTGTACACTTTTGATGAGTAAAGCAATTGAATTCCTTGAAGCATGAAATAATTGATGTGAATGGCCTTCTTTGTATATGTAATTTGACAATTCTTCTCATTGTCTATCACTTATAAGATTATTTACCAAATGTAGAACTTGATTGCTACCAGTGGAGACCACAAAGTGTTGTTGAACATAAAGGATGAGCTCAAAATGTGCCACATTTCCATACTTATGCTAAGTAAAACCTTCTTATATATGGAATTTGACAATTCCTTTCTTTGCTTGCTACATGTGAGATTCTGCATCAAATGTAGAAAATGATTGCTACTAGCAGAGACTACAGCGTGTTGTGGTACAGAAAGATTAGCATGGAAGGTGCCACATTTCCGTACTTAAGTAAAACCTTCTTATATATGAAATTTGACAATTCCTCCCTTCCTTGCATGCCACACGTAAGACTCTGTATCAAATGTAGAACTTGATTGCTACTAGCAAAGACTACATGCTGTGGAGAATAAAAGATGAGCTAAAAAGGTGCCACGTTTCCAAATCTATGCTAAGTAAACCCTTCTTTATATATGGAATTTGACAGTTCTTTTCTTTGCCTACCACATGTAAGATTCTACACCAAATGTAAAACTTGATTGCTACTAACAGAGACTACCTCTAAGCTGCGAAACATAAAAGATGAGCTCAAAAGGTGCCACGTTTCTAGACCTAAGCTGAGTAAGACCCTATGCTTTAGGACTAGGGGAAATAGGTCCTACTATTTGAGAAGCACGTAACGAATATTGCTACAATGATAAAGAAAAGACCAATAACAAATGACAATGGGCTCAAGACAATTGCCGACAGTCCCCGAACAACTGGATATAAAATGCAATTATTGCACGAGTCCATAATAAAGTCCCCTCATTCATATAGACCTAATGTTCCGAGAAAGGTTTATGTTTTGTGTCCTGTGCTCACAAGGATGCAACCTGAGGTGTAATGTCAACTTATGGAGATGCATTGCATTCCTAGGTTCTGTCATCTCCACAATGCCACAGGATTTCGGCCTTAACCAGTTTTTCTTGTATTGGACATATTATGGATAAAGCTCAAGATTGGTCAAGAAGTTCTTGATGCAACCTATGCAACTTTGTAAAGTTTCACTCATTTTTCTTTTCCTATTTTTTTTAGTACAACTATCCTTTTATGCAGCTTAATTTATGCAGTTTATCTTTTAAACCAAATAAATCAATGAAAATAAACTATCCAATCCAGCTTAATTTACTCAGTTTATTTTTTAAACCAAATAAACCAATGAAAAAAACCTATCCCAATCAAGCATGTGTTTGGCCTGAAGATGCCCCTAACTTCCGTATTACTTGGTACTGGAGATATTACTACATTTTAAGAAAATTGCCGTCCCCTTTCAATTTACTATCTTTCCCGGCACCTTTCCCTCTCTTCTACTCTTCCTTCATCTTATTCAGTTCTGTTCTAAATATAAATGAAGGTGACCTCTCTTCCACTCTTCCCTTCATTTTCTTCTGCTCGGTTCTAGACATAAATAAAGTTACCTTCGGCTAAGAATTGCCAGCGGCTAGATGTAATGATTTACCAATACTAAAAAAGGACTACTATTTTGGAGGTTGGCAATGGTACCCAGGTCAGGAATTCAAATCAAATAACCTACCTTCAATCACATCCATTATGTCCCACAGATTTCAGGGCAAGTAAATAAATACTACATGTATCATGTACATACAGTTACTGATTTATACAGGCCTATCTATGCATGCATGCACTCATACAACCATGTGATGTACATATAAACGTTCTGGTCCTAGAAAGATCCTAGCATCATCAACCTCACTCCAAACCGATGAATGAGTGTTAGATTTGACCTTAAATCGTAATGGGGGAAAGGATTTGACTGGCCAATAGCAATTACTGCAATAGGGTTTTCTGGAGTTTTGAGTATATCTAAACCCATGAATAATGGGAGAGTACAAGTAATAGGGTTTTCTGGGCATTGAATTAGATTTCAAAACAAGTAACAGATTCAAAAGTAACCAAGTACTTCTATCGTGGAGTTCAAAAAAAGTCACCACCCAACTGTCTAACTCTCCAAAATAGGAATTGAGAAAATATACTAGCAACCAAATTTACAAGCAGTCCAGGATTTCGGTATTGAGCTGTATATAGAAGAGGAAACTTTTTTTTCATGGGAAATAATCACCTCCCTTATAAACCCAATACATTTGATAATACTATCTAGCCAAGAAACCACTGAGAATAGTTTTGACTACTAACATCCAATACATTCCTAGCAGAAAATGAAAAGAATTAAACACGGGGGTGGGGGGGGGGTGGGGTGGTGTTGGAAGGGAGTGAGAGATAGAGTATCCATTACCATTCTACAAAAAAAAAAAATATAAGATGAATTATTATGTTAGAAGTATTGACATGCAAACCAGATCTTAACAATTCAACAAATCCTCACTCAAGTGCTACCAGGAGCGTCACTAGCAGCAGATTTGCGGTTCAGGTAACGAATAACAGCATCTTCAACCCTGAAGATTTCACCAAAAACATAAATAGAAATTCAGAAGACTGTTAGATAATGCTTTTCATGGAAGAAATATAAGAAAGGGAAGATATCAGGTGGACACAAAAAATTACTTATCATTATTTAACCTTATTTCTTTGTGGCTATATCATAAGTCAAAGCAGATTTGATTTGCTTTTGTAGGTAAACTAACACAAGAACATTATCTTTTGTTGATTTTATATTTAGAATGAATAAGTAAACATGGAAAACCAAAGACGTGGAGACCATAAACTGATGAATATCAAGCACTGTGACCAGTTGGCATCTATTACCTATGAACTATCAACTCGAACTACACAAGTTACAGGCACTGCAAATAACAGTACAACTTTTTTTAAACAGCAATCGAAATGATTCTTTTCAGCACAACCATCAAACTACAATAGAGTAGGCACAAAATTATTTTGATAAGTATTTACAACTTCTGTTAAAAAAGACACAGGGCTTGATATTCATAGGAACCTCTCATTCAATGTTTTATCTTGTTGATCAGAGTCTCTAAAATGAAATCTTCAGAACATTTACTTTGCAATTCTTTTCTTTTTAAGGAAGAGCAAATGCAAATATGATATTAAAATTCATTCAATCAAATATACTTTATGCTGCAAAACTGAAAGGGATATGATTGTGGGTCACAATCCTTTCTCATGTTTTTATCATTTTGTTAAGTTACAATCATTTCTGAAGTTCACATGGAGAACTTTATTTGTAAAAAGAGAATACTGGTATCAGATACACCTGACATAGGGATCAGTTTCCAAGGGGAAGCTAGGTAAGCCTCTATAATAATTGTCTAAGAAATTTGTAGGAAAACAATGGTCATTGAATTTGAATGCTTATATATATTTCAATTTTCATCTCTCTTAGTTGAAACTTTCTTAGTTGTAGGCACACATTAAACCAAAAAAAAAAAAACCATATTCCATTGGCAGGCTTCATTTGGGAGAAGAAGCCAGTTTCTAACACATTTACACACAAATAGCAATAACAAGAAACAGAACAAAAGCTTACCATGGTTGATTATAGAAATCAGAACGGCGCTCTTTTTCTGCATTACGGCTAGCATCTCCAGCAACAAGCTTTAGATCCTTGCTCTGAGAAGCAATCAAGGCATTAATAAATTCTGCTGGAGACTGACTAAACCCAAGAAAGAAAGCCCGCCTCCTACGATGCTCATGGATCTTCTTTATAGAAGCACAAATCAATTCATCACAGGCATCAATCTCTTTGTGCCTTTCGATGTTTGCCAAGAAGGCAGACATTTCCTTTTCCAATTGAAAAGGCACATCAACCAGCACATCGTAACAAGTATTGCCAGCAGGAGAATTTCCTGAAAGCTTGATTTTATGCTCCAAATGTATAGGCTGTGGAGGAGTCAAATGCACTGATATCTTCTGTGTTACCATGGCAAATTTCATTTTCTCTTCCCCAAACACTTTCTGAAGAGGTGGATCACATGTAAAGAAGGAAGGGTCATTAGGGCTCTGCAACTTCTTAGCCTTCACATAGTGCCAAATTGCTGCGATAATCCTTGGGCGGGTCTCTACCTCAATTCCAAGAATTTCAGTCAGAGCCTGTGAAAGTTTGAATTTCTCTGGTGCATAATTCATTTCCAGTCTTATTATCGCATTGAATTCCTTATCCCCTTTTCTCTTCACCTCAAATCCCTCATGAAGAGCAGGTGAGCGAGCACTCTCCCATAAGATTACATGGTTATCCGGGTAGAGGTTCTGGTCCAAGTATATGGTAATTTTCTTGAAAAATGCTGAAAACTTTGGGTAAGAAGAGCTTGGTCTCTGCATCATTCCAGCCACCACAGGATCCCTTCCATCTTCCAATATCCTCCCAATCATCTTAAGGGACCAAGAAGGGGGTTCTGCATTCGTGCTATCAGGACTTGTTTGTGTCTGATTTGTGAAGGTGTTGAAGACATAAATCCGGAGTGTTTTCTGAACACGGGGAGGGCTTTTAAGGGACTCCTGAATGTCAGTCTTCTTTCTTGCCAAAGCAGCATCAACCCGAGTCTCCAATTCAAGCATTTGAGTATAGAGAGCAGACTCCGGCAGAAGTGCAGCCACTTTATCTGGTATTTGCTTCTCAGGTTGCTTCCGCTTCTTTCTACGAGCAGCCGGTGTCAACTCCATAGTCTTATACGGTGACCCCGTGTTGGCATTGGATGAACCCGGAGGCCTAGAAGGCGGCTTTTGGGAACTCCTCTTGGCACTCCCAGTAACAGGGGTCACAACAGGAGGCGACGACACACCTACATTACTAGTATTCCCACCATGTAACTGGGCAACAGTCTGCGCCTGAACTTGAGCTTGAGCTTGAGCTTGTAACTGAGCTTGGAATTGAGCCTGCACAGCCTGAGCTTGCGCTTGTGCTTGCGCATAAGCAAACGCCTGACTTTGAGGCTCAGACAACTGAAAGTGGCCTGGAAAGTGAGGCCCACCTTGTGTTTGTGGTTGTGACTGAGAGAGAAGATGTGGGGGCTGTGAGACTGTCCCAGAATTACCAAAAGGGATTGGCCCCCCAACATTCTTAGTTGGGTTATTACTATTATTCATTGCCATCTTTATCTACTAACCCCCAAAATCCTACACCATCAAAAACAAAACAAAAAAACCCACAAAAACTTCAAATTTAAGCCTCTACAAGCCCTAATTATTCACACCAAAGCCAAAAAAATCCAAACTTTCTTTCACCCAATTGAACCCTCTTCAATATTTTTCACCAGCTAACAAAAACTCTCACACGGCGTCGTTTTGGCACAAATTTTCAGGAACCCTAGTTTCAGAAGCAAAACTCAGAAATTAAATCACAAGCTGAACCATTATAAACCCTAAAAAAATTTGACTCTTAGAACTAAAATATAAAATTCAGCTTTGAATTCACCAAAAAAAAAAAAAAAGAAGAAGAAAAAGCTAATTAATAAAAGGAATAGTGAATGATACGCATAAAAGTATAATGGAAAATATTCATGTTAGAGTAAGAGAAACGAAACAGAATAAAAGAAACGTTTCTTACTTACTAGTCCATTACGTTTCACTTTGCTTCACGTTTTTCTTTTTCTTTTTTTCTTTTTTTTCCTCTGAGAGATTGTAGATTTCCCAACGAAGCCAAACTGGGTTCCCACAGTTCGTTCTTTTTTCTGTGTCTCCCGCACGGGGAGTGGTTTTTTTTCAATTGTTAAAGTTACGGAAGTACCCTCGTTTAGTATACTAGTTTGGGCTATGCCTTGTACAGTTAGTAAACAAAGGAGGCCCAACCCAAATGAATTTTGGGCTAGCCCAAATTCCCAAAATCTCTAAATTCTCTTATATGCCAGTTGAATTATTATAGCCTCTTGGTAGCTTCTTGTTATTAGTACGTAATATAAGTAGTTTTACCGATGGGCTTATGTGAAAATTATATTACTACAGTAAAACTTGTCACACCAGTAATTTGGGAACATGTTTGTGTCCTAAACTAGGAGAACTCAAATGGGAATCTGCAGGGTAAGTATTTTTTTTTAGTTTATATAAATATTACCCTTGGACTTTGATATGGGTGCCAATGTGTGAAACAGTTTGTACCCTAATTATCATTAGGAGAAATCAAGTGGAAATCGAAAGAATAAGAGTTTTTTTTTTTTAGGAAAAAGAAAAAAAAATGGTTTTTTGTAAATATTATCCTTGCACTTTGATATGGGTGCCAATTAGTTCTTGTGGAGAATTTGATTTTAAAAGAATTAAAGCCTTATACTTTTCATACAAAATTTGTTCTCATTAATGCTAAAATCATCTGTATGGACTGAGAATAACGGGCCCACTCCCTAAGTCATGTTGGCCAAGATACTCACTAGAACGATCTCGGCCCAACAGAGGCTTATAATGGATAATGGGGCGATGGCCCAAGCATAAAGGAAAAACCTTAGGGAAATCCGCTGGCTAAGCAATGGAACTCGGCATCAAGAACAAGGGGCCGTTTGATAAGGGTTTAAATTCATGTTTTTAGTTTTTAAACAACATTATACGCATTTTTATACACTTTTTCACTTATAAATATTTTCAAAAAATACAAACAATGTTACTAAAATAATATTACCAAACAATCCTGTACCGTGAGCTTAACTGCTTTGTTATAATTAACTGTCAATTCTATTCTCTAATTCATGTTAACATTTATATAGACTTGCAAATTATAATGGAGCTTGTATTTTCATTCTTTTTTGGTCAGATTTGGTGTTATAGCTGAGCCTGAAGTGACAGGTTGGCAAACTCTAGATGCCAATGATAGATTTTTGGTGGTTTCTTCTAATGGTATTTTTGAAAGCATGACACCGCAAGATGTATGTGATCTTATACATGATTCAAGTTCATGCTCGCCCTCATCCTCGTTGGCTGAATGCATGGTAAATACATCATTTGACAAAGGTAGCGTGGACAATTTGTAAGTTATTGTAGTTCCATTATGATGGTTTTTCTGTCAACTTGTAGGAAGAAAGATGTTAGAATTACATATTTGGCTTTAGCTAAATTGGTTTGTAATTGCTTTTTTTTGTAGCATTGGCTACACATACAATCATTTACTCAAAAACAGCATGGTGAAAGATCATAACCTTTTTAACCATAATAATTGGGTACATTCATTAATGTTTTGCCCTTTCTTTTATGAAAAATTATTACAGCACTCTATGGACTACTATTTTCTTGAATATATGCTCTATAGACCAAATATTGAGGATATTCATATCATATATAAATGGGATTGGATTCTTTTTTTTTTTTTTTTTTTTTTTGGATAGAAAAGATTGGATTCAATAATAAATAAAATCAGATTGAAACAAATAAATATTCTTTGTAATTATCAAACAGAGAATGAATTGATCATAGTCACGCGACAATTGTTGCCAATTCTTATTAAGTTCAAAACAAAGTGGGTAAGTGTGTGTACTTGTGTGTTAATGAACTATTCATGTCTATAGTTTAAATTGGTACAGTGATTTATATGCATCATTTATTTTCTAATTGAATTATTTTTCTTTATCGCAATTATTCTGTTTAATTGCTTGAAATTTGTTTATGTTGGATGTCCTGGTTGTGTTTTGGCAAATCTTGCTATTTTTTCATGGGAGTAAGCTTAAATGTTGTGAATTGGAACCAAATAGAAGGGTGATTTGCTTTTACTTTCAGTAGTTCATCAGTATTTTTGAACTTAAGTTTGTGTTTGGATAGATTTGAATTGCATAATTCCTTATGTGACACTAAGAGTCAATATTTGAAGTAGTCCTTAATGTTCTATTGTATTATATAACACTACAATAAACATGACTAAGTTATTGAGCTCTGCTTTGATCAGTCTTAGCTTTCTTTTCAGGTTTGTTTTCTCATACTTTCTTACTTTTTTTCTTTGGGTATATCTAGATGCACAAGGCAAGTATTGTTTGTTGGAATTTGTTGTAGTGAGATGGGAGAACTTTTTTTTTATTTAAGGAAATAGTACATTTATGTTTATCTAGCAAAAGCTGAGTTAAATAGAAAATAATTAAGCCGTGTGATTCTCTTAGTTCTTGATATCCTAGCTCTATAATGAAAGTTATGGCTCAATGATGCTAAAAATGATTAATTGTGCTAACTTATGTTTTGAATCCTATGGACAGATGAATGCATCCTAGGAAGCTGACATTCACTACTGCTTGAACTACCTCGAGAAAAATGGTGACTCTCTTGGTGGGAACTAGATGGAGCATGGGTGAGTTCAGTTGGGATGTCAAGTATGCTAGGGTTAAGACACTTGTGGTTAAGGTAATAATTTATGAACTTAACTATGCTACTTAATTTGCTTTTTCATAAATATGTTACATTTTGAAAATCACATGTCAATATGTACTTCATTGTATGACAATTTTTCAATCAAACCCCTCAACCATTTAACAAGTACATGATTAATTGGTTTGTCTATTTCCTTTCAGTTCTTAATGCAAGAGAAGTTGGTGGTTATTCATCAGTCTTTGAGAAGTACTAGGAGAAGGCAGAATCCTTAATGTGAGACCTTTTAAACATTAGTACATCAGGTTGTTTTGCATTGAAATAGAATAATATTAAGATTAGGATTTTGATCATGCATGGTTTTTATATTGATTCATTTCGCTTCTTCTTCTTCTTCCTTTTTTTTCCCTCCTTTATCTAGTTAAAATACTAAGTTCCTTTATGTTAATGTGAAAATGTCTACATAAACTTCAAAAATGAAGAATTTAGTAACTTGGAAAGCGAATTGAATTTTGTTTTGATATTTGTGTTTTGGTATAATATAGATTTTTTAATATGTGGTTCTTTAAAGTCTATGTGCATGGTTGTGAATTTTATTTTTTATTTTTTTAAAAGAGAAAAATCTTATTTTGAGGGTTGGGAGACCTTCAAAAAAAGGTTATTGCTCTTTTATCCTTTTAAATTTTTCAAAGTTTGCCAATCCTTGATAAAGATAAAATATTTGTTTTGAGGGTCATGTAGGCTATTGAAATTTCAATTTCAAGGGTCACATAGGCCATAGAAATTTTTGTTTTGAGGAAATTTGTTTCAAAGGTCATCATAAGTCAACAAAACCCTCATGTGATTCCTTATTCCTATAAATCAACAGATATGAGTGTATGATGAATTGATCGACAGTTTGAGCTTTAGTGAACAAGATCACCATTAGATTTGGGCAAGCAAAGTCAATTTTGGCAAGTAAATTGATGCATTTCAACAATTTAGTTTAGCCTCTAAAATTTGGCCCCGTTTAGAGGGCAAAATATAAAAGGGCAAAATTAAAAGCCAAATCCAACAAGTTTCACCCAGGAGGGGGGGTTGTTTAAAAAATTGGGGTGGCAGGATGGGTACCCGCAGGCACCCTCAGGTATCTGCTAGAACAGGGAGGGAAAAAAACACCCACCCTAAAGTGGAAGTGGGGCGGGGCAGGAAATGAGAAATTTGCTTCTTACCCGCCTTGTTACCATTCCTACTTTATGAGCAATTCGAGTAATAGCACTATCAAGGATTTGGTGGTAAATGTGGTACTATCCATAGTCGTCACATGGCATATGGAAAGTCCACACCAGAAGCCCCTTTCTTTTATTCAACAAAAAATAAAAATAAAAATAATTTTGTACACATAGTAAAGTTTTAGAGATTGAGTTCTCTAAAACTAGTTGTAATAACAGCTTTTGTACATAAAGTAGACATGAACGATTCAATTAAAGATTATATATGTTTTGGTTAAAGCGAATCAGCCTACTTTATCACAGTATTTTTTTTTTTTAGAAGCCCACTTTAACTGGTTGACATTAATACAATATTTTTATTGGGTTAAAGTGCAAATTGCTCCTCTAAAATTTGAGGGTCTTTAGATTTTACACGCTGGAAAAATGTTAGACTTTGAGTTTTACTTCTAAAAGTTATATTTTGTTTGCATTAGTAGCTTTTTTGTTCATATTTCCCATTAAGTGTCATATAAGTTTGTCACACGTATTTAGTTAGTCCAATAAAATGATGCAACATTTGTTATTGTATTTTTTTAAGAAATTTTTTTTAATTATTTAAATTTTTTATGCTAAAAAAATTATATGACATCATTTTATTGGCCGAACAAAATATGCGTGGTAAGCTTATGTGGCACTCGAATACAAATGGGTGGTGAAAATAACATTTTTTCCCCTTTTGTACATGAGATAGTATTAATCTTTTAACATTTTTTGCTTTTTTATAGGAAAAAAATTATACTAAAGAGCATATTATTTTAGAATTTGTATAAGGATATTTTGATACGTTAAAATTGAAAACAAAATAGGGGAGTTCTCATATTAGTAGTATAGAAAAACGTTATTTTACTTTAAAGTTAAACTACAAAATATTGTTTTTTTTTTTTTTTTAATATTTTCAAATATCAATTTAACTGTAACAACTACCAAATTTATGGTTTAAATGAAACATATTTTATTAGCACATAATTTCATTTGAAACTTTTTTATGTTTAATTTGAAATCACCTTTTACAACATTCGTAATTCAATCCCTCATTCATTCAATTATGTGGGACCCACACCTTTTTATTTTTGAACCATGCATGGCCGTATCTTATGTTGTACAAACTTTTACAAAGTTTCCAAAATTCAATCCCGAGTCATGTCAGGTAATCTAAAGCCAAATGAATCAAATTATTTAGGGGGCAATTTGGTTTGCCCTATTAAAAATGTGATGCATATTACACAAAATGTAAATGTATTTAACGTTTATTATGTTTAGTTCATTTATTTTTTTCATTTGTTAATATTACGGTAATCTAAGTTAGGCTAGTCTATGCCCCCAAGTGGTTATTTCAGCACATGTGCCTATTATATATAAATATTCTTTCACTCCATGTCATACAATGTTGTTTTTTTTATGCATTTTCTATTAATGGCTTCAAGCATAACAAGTTATTATTGAATTAAAACGTTTTTGAAAGTGTGGGATTTAAATTGAAACTTTTGAAAATGTGAAGTTTAACTTAGAAACCCTCTCAAAACTATGGCTAAGGTTTATTATACTTATTTTCAAAAGAACTAATTATCTAAATACTCCTAGTAAAGACACTCTTTTATCTCCCTTAGAGACAAAACCACTCTTCCAACAAGATAGTCCCTTCCCTGAATGCGACAACACCAGATCGCATACTACCTTTGATTCCATGGATGCCCCCATCAGAAAACCAGGATACAATGGTGCAAAGTAAACATCAAACAGACAAATCTAAACAGAGCAATATACCTGATTTGGTTTGGGAAATAACCTACCAAAATATATAACCTAAGGAAGGCAAAAACACACATTTTTATTTGAGAAAGTTTAAAAATGCAACATATTTTCACAACACTCTTATTTTTAGTAGAGATGCATCTCAAAATAGATATATTTTATTTTTATTTTGACCAATGATATACTGATATTTTAATTTATTGTAAAAATATTGTGAGATTTTGTGGTATTACTCAAACAACTCCTCCCATTTCAAACAATGAGTCTAACACAAAATATATGCCACTGCCACCAAACCTGTTTAGACTTTTGACCAAATTGGCAATTTCAATCCTTTTTCTTTTTACTTATCCAAGTTTCTTTCCTTTCATTTCAATTTAACCATGTGGAACTCAAACTTTACAAATAATAATAATAATAATAATAATAATAATAATATCTTGTATGGCACTAAAGCCGTAAAGCATCCATTATTTATTTCTCCTTCATTTCTTGCATTTTCATAGTTTCAAATTTTGATTTTTATCATAAATCCAAAATTTAAATAATTAGAAGAATAGAGAAAGAAAAGTTGAAATTTATTTTGAGGAATCAAATTAAATGTCTAAACTTGAGGTATATAGATTAATCTCTTACTTTTATGATTGATCGTCAGGAATGTTTTACAATTATTTAAATTTTAATAGATTTTGTATGAAAATTCTTGTTTTTTATAATTTTATTATTAATATCGATTAATAATTTTAGGCTCTTTTTTATTATTTTTTTAATCTTGCCTCCCCTAAATTGAAATCCTAGCTCCACTACTAAACAAAACGTAAAATGAAATCCTTTTTTTTTTCTACTTCTTAAATAATGAAAAATCTGAATCAAAACAATTTGAGCTTTCTTTCCTAGCAACCAAACAGGACATAATGCTTTTAATTTTTTGGAATGGTTTTGGGTCTTCTCTTGTATGCACAAAGTGGTTACTAAATTAGTTGACTTTTCATCATGTTTATTATGGTAATATGGTCTATTGCGTTTATTGACTGTTCATCATGTAGTATATACCTTTTTTTAAGCAGTACAATTGGCATTTCTTAAATAATCACTGTATCATGTCTATAGAAATATCATACGAATCTATAGAAATGTAAACTTTGAGTTACTTCTTGCATGAATCTGTAACTGATAGACTAAGAACATTGGATGCCATGTTCTCATGATTACATGCTGCCTCAAATAAACTTCTATTACTGCTGTTTGATGAAACTTTTACTAGGGAGTGAACAAATTGAGTCCTAAGCTTTTATTTCTCTTAATTTTTTTTTCATTGATTCCTATCAGTGGCGGCTCCAAGATTATTTTCTAGGGGATTCAATAAGAAACATAAATTATACAAAATTTTAAACAAAAGATAAATTAAATATATCGACATCACAGGAAAAAAAAATTCTTTACTACATAAAGTTTTACAATTGTCTTTTACGATTTTTCGTATTTTAAAATTATTACATGATATCTTTATTATCAATCCTACTAGTTACATATGTTTTAATGTACATAGTCAAGCAATCATTCATCTACTAATTTCTCAATTGATTGAATTATTTAAAATTTCTTAAGATTTACATGAGCTTTTTCTAAAGTTTAAGATTAGCAAATTCTACTTTTGTTGTTGGGCTAATTAAAATTTTTTTTCCCCAAATTTTAGATCAAATTGATTTGTTATTGAGATTTTTTTTTTTTTTTTTTTTTTTTTTTTTTTGTGTGTGTGTGTTTAAAATATTGTGAAGATGCTTATATTTAAGTTTATTTCAATTGGGTTTAAGGTTAAGGTGTTCAAATTTTTATTTTAAGTTTTAAAACAGGAAAAATAAAATAAAAAATATTATAATAATTTTTTTTTGGGGTTCAATTCAGGGGGTTCATTGGAACCCCTGGGCTCCAAGTGGAGCCGCCCCTGATTCCTATGTAATTTCTTACCCATTGTTTTTTTTTTTTTTTTTTTTTTCGGAGTTTAGAATCTTATCTGTTTGACTTTTGTGGTTTCTTTTTCTCAGGAGTAAAATTCTGTTATCCAATTCATAATGGAAGGCTTTAAAATTTCATTACTCTGGTTAGCAATTTTGTTATCTTGATTCCACCTTCATATGGAGTATCCATGTCGCGTATGATGGCAAATGACGAAGGTGGCCTTTCTGAACGTTCTGAGTGGGATCTCTCCACTGGATCTCATCAAAATAAGACTGTGAACTGCCAGTTTGCCACATTTTAGGGACATAGGGAACCAAGAGGATCGTATTGTATGTGATCTTGATATGAAGATACCACATTTAGTTACTCTTTCTCTCTTTCCTCACTCTTGAAATAACCCTTTTTACTTTAGGGCTGGTTTTATTGTATGTTCACATTCAAAAAATTTCAGACGTAAAAAAAAAAAAAAAAAAAGAGAGAGGGAGAGGGTAATAATATAAATTTATAATGAATCCAATAACAGGACACTCAAAGTAAGGTTTCATATCATGAAGAAACACTGCTTTAGAAGCATCACATCTTAAACTGACAAAAAACATTAGATGTCTATATTGATGTGGACAAGTTATTGTTTGAAGCTTGACTTGGATGCAGGCAAAAATGGGCTTGGGGAGGGTACAGTTGGTGTTATGGCAGTATATGATGGTCATATTGGTGAGGAAGCTAGTGAAATGGCTTCAAAACTTTTGCTGTATTACTTTTACATGCATGCTTTATTCAATACCTCCGACCTAATGGAACAGTATGAGGGCGTACATATAACTGAGGATGAAATAACACATTTGGAAGTATTAAAGGAAGCATTGTTGAGGACAATTCGTGACATTGATTTCAAATTTTCTCAGGCAAGTAGAATTCGTTCACTTATAGACTGTGTTTGGATAGCAGGTTTTTCTGCTGAAAGTTAAGTTGCGTTTTACTCTTTTTTTTTTTTTTCTTTTTCTTCTGGCCGCACTTGTTGACTGGAGGGACAAAATTCACTGTGCGTGTACTGTGCGTGCACTGTTCACGCACTGTTCACGCACTGTTCATGCACTGTTTATGTATTAAAAAATATTAAAAGTGGGTCCCACGATACTATTTACACATTTAAAAATTATTTTGCTACAGTGTTTTCAGCAACAATCAGTTTTTATCAACTTTCAGCAACAATAAGTGCTATCCAAACGGACTCTAGTACTCTTAACTAGTTTTCTTCGCATATTGATCTATGTTCTGCTATATGCATTCAGAAGGCTTTTGAAAAGAGGATTTTCTCAGGATCCACTGCCACTGTAGCTCTTCTTGTTGACAGGAAGATTTTAATTGCCAATGTTGGTGACTCAAAGGCCCTTTTATGCAAAAAGAAAATCCAATCTGGTCAGGGTACTGGTTCTCTGATATCTCCCTTTTTTTGTTAAGTAGTGATATTGATTATTGACTCTTTAACCAGTTACATCCAGAAGATAATTGATCCTAACGAATGGTTAAAGGTTTAGCTGATTTGAGTTGAAATTAGTTGTGTCTACTAGATATGTGCTAAGATGATAATGAGTTCCTTTCTCTCAATGCTTTTACCTGAAATAGGACTTTCCTAAGCATTAGTTGTACACTTGTACATTAAGTAAAGGAGTATAAAATTTCACCTTATTTTAACCTAATAATTGAATATCTATATGTTTACATGAAAATGACAAGTAACTTGACAGCCAGTCTTTCAGCTACTGAACTAACAGAAGATCATAGTCCAGGTAGAGATGATGAAGGAGCTAGAATTGAAGCAGTTGGTGGTATCGTTGTCACTCTTTGGGGTAAGCCTTGCATCAATGTTGAACTTCCTATGTCCCGAGCCATTGGTAACGTGTACCAAAAGCAGCTCCAGGAATTTTTTCCAGGGTGTTCCTCAAAAAGCATAAATTACACAATCTAATAAAAAGAAAATTTTATATATTGACAACAACAATAACAACAATAAAAAAACATATAAATACATAAAGTTTTACAACATAAAACTTGTGGAGTTCAGTTGTGGTTGTTGTTAGTGTTGCTAAACAGGGATGGACGACGATGTCTGGGGGAGAGTAAGTGAGTTTCTTATTTCCTTTTAGCCTTTAGGTTTTTGATTTAGTTTTAGTTTAAATTGTTTAACGACTTGTGAATCCGCAAGGCATTGAGGCAGTGAGGATTTTTTATTTTTAAATATTTTTTGAATTAAAAACATAATCGTGTTGGTGTTGGAGTAGTGATAGTCTTAGTCTAAGATGAGATTGATCTTGTACTGGGCTTTTCTATTGGCATTTGGTTTGGTGGTTTTATTATAATTTTTTTTCCAAATTTTCATTCAAGTTTTTTTTTTTTTTTGGGGGGGGGGGGGGGGGGGGTGGGGGTGGTGTTTCCATGGTTTTATAAATCAGTACGAATGTACGATGAAAGAACCGGAAAAGAGATTAGTTGCGGGTTTTTTGGTCAGACCGAGATTCGATTGATGGTTGAACCAGTGACGTCATAAATAATATAATTAATAAAATTTTAAATTATATAAATAAAAATATAATAAGTTTACTACTAATAATATGATAGCAAAATGTAAAAATACAATATTTAGTGACACTTTTTGTGTAAATTTAATCAAATTTCCTTAGAATGGACAATCTATTTTTTTGGGTTAAAAAAATAGGGGTTCGCTAGGTTTTTTTTTATATATATAATGAATTTCCTTAGAATGGACAATCACATGTTTAATTATAATCATAAAAATAAAAATTTTATTATATATATATATATATATAATGAATTAATTGATGTTATATAAAAATTAAGTAACTTTTAAAGTTTATTCACTTAATTAACTAAAACTACTATTTTTTTAATCAAAATTATCGGAAAAAGAAAAAAGAAAAGTAGTTGTACAATGAAAAAAGTTAAATTTATGTGACTTTGACCAATTAGTTGATTAATATATATATATATATATAATAATAATAATAATGTTTTTGAGGAAAAGTAGTTGTACAATGACAGTGTGTCAAGTAAAAACTAAAAGTAAAGTCATAGTATAGGCTTAAAACAATATAAAAGCATGTGGTTCTTTTTACTTGAAAAACCTTAATATATTGTTAAGTTGCTCAAATTTTGAACTAAAATTTAATTTTATTGGCATAAAAAAAATTTAGAGTGTTCCCAAATTTTTTTTTAAAGGTAGATAAATATAACATTTTAAATTATTATGTATAAATTTTTTTTTTTTTAGGTCAAGGTGGTCCTAGGACCACCCTAGCCATAAGGCGGCGCCGCCCCTAACCAAAAGAGGTGGGTTTCTTAACTTGAATGCAACTAAATTTTCCCTTATTTTCTCAGTTTGTCATATTTTATTACTTGATTTTCTATTTTTTATTCCATCCAGAAACTAGGACCACCCTGGCCATAAGGCAGCGCCTTCCCTAACCAAAAGAGGTGGGTTTCTTAACTTGAATGCAACTAAATTTTCCCTTATTTTCTCAATTTGTCATATTTTATTACTTGATTTTCTATTTTTTATTCCATCCAGAAATTAAAAAAAAAAAAAAAAAAACCAATCTCAAAAGTTTTGAGGCTGCTTACTGAAGTGGTTTGCAAGCCCTTGTTCACGGTAACTTCGGCCTTGTTATGGCCCATACAGCCGAAAACTAAGGCTGCGTTTGTTTTGGGTGAAATTCATTTCCGGAAATGGTTTTCTATATTTTTGGGTGTTTGGTTGCGCCGGAAAAAGCAATTTTTCGTAAATCATTTTCAGTTGACTCACGGTCAAGGGTGAAAATGATTTACGGAATCATTTTCACTTCAAATGAGTTCCGGAAAATGGAGAGAAAGAGAGAGCATGAAGACAGAGAGAGGGAAAGAGAGAAAGCGAGCACCAGCACCCCGAACCCAGCGAGCCTAGACACGCCGGAGACGTCGCCGGCGAACCCCGAGCACCGCGCCGGCGATCGCCTTCGATCACCTCCGCTCGATCTAGCGATCTAGCCTTCGATATCGCGACTCGCCTTCGATCTCCCACCAGCGAACCTAGAAGCCATCGAACCCAGAACCCAGCGCTCTTCGCACCGCGCCTCGCCATCGATCGTCGATCGTCGTTGCCGCGCCGCGCCGTCGATCGCTTCCTCTTCCTCGATCTCTCAGCTTCATTTTTTTTTTTTTTTTTTTTTTTTTTTTTTTTTTTAAGTTTGATTGCTGTTGTTGTTTTTTTTTTTTTTTTTGATGAACTGATTATTGTTGTTGTTGTTGTTGTTGTTGTGGTGTTGTGGTTGCCGGAATTTGTTGTTGTTGTTGTGTTGTTGTGGCCGGAATTTGTTGTAGGAAAATAGCATTTTCCTAATTGAACCAAACACAAGAAAATATTTTCCACACCAATTTTCATAATACAACCAAACACTTCAAAATATTTTCCTCTTCCGGAAAATAGCATTTCCGAAAAATATGTATTTTCTGAAAAATATTTTACGGGAACCAAACGGACCCTAAGAGGAAAAGATATGAGAATAAAAACTTATCAGCTCATACCTCCACGAATTCATGTAGTTGAGGATCCTAAATAATGCCTTGGGAGAGTTTCCTGCTGAGTATAAGTCTAATGTTAGACACAAGTTACTAGAAGGCCATTTTAGCTAGAGGGTGGGTCATCTCCCTAACACAAGATTTGACACTAGCAAATAGTGGCCTAGATTGAAGAAACCACTCATACTATCGGAATAGTGGGGTCCACTAATCATGATGCCCCCACTTAAAAGAAGAGTATAAATAGGGAGAAGGTAGGAAAGGTAAGGGGTTGGAACAAAAAATCTAGGGAGAGACATATTACAGAAAAGTAAGAACTTTGTTTGGAGAGAAGAAAGTCCTACTCGAACTTAAAGAAAGGGAGCTCAACTATTTGGTAGCATCTATGGCTGGGCTGAATCTAAGGCAGTCCAGTATTGAAACACCACCATAAGATCACCAATGACACCATCAATTGCTCATTGGACCTCCCATTGTGGGATAATCACAATCCAAGATACAAATAAATTGGAAGTTTGGGCCTAATTAACCCAAGGTTAATGAGAACGAATCACCATATTATTTTATTATGGGTGATGAAATATCTTCAATTTATCCTATTTTTATTTTACCACTCTCGTTTAACATAGTTTTCATTTGACTTCATTACTGCCTGTTAGTTGTCACCATAAAAAAAAAATATAGAATAAATAAACAAAAAAATGTTGTGTAACATGTGTATAGAGATTAGAGTGAGCCTCTAACAACCTGTGAGCCCACCAATGGTCACAAAAAGATTAGATGGGTAAATCCTCTCCAAAATAAAAAAATAATAAAAAAAAAATAAATAAAGCCGAAATAAATAGAAAGACAGCCCATGACCCAGGTACATTAACATAGCCCTGAAAGAGGCCCCATACTAAAAACAATATTGGGCTCACTCAAGCCCAAACAAAATCTAAACACGTAAACCCTAGGGTTTCATATGCTCTCTTATATCTCTGAGCGCCTTACCGCATTTTCTCTTTGGCTGGGATTTTGGTAAAGACAGCGTTCAACAGAGCCAGCAACCATGGTGAGTTTAGTTTCTCAGCTAAAATTGATCTGGGTTTTGCTTTGTTTGGCATTTGGAAAGTGCTTTTCTTGCGTTTTGAAGCAAATTTTGCTTCTCAAAAGCATTTTGGAAATACTTCCAAAAAAAAATAATAATAATAATTTATAACCATAACGTGCAAAGCTTTGCTATTTAAGTGTTTTCGTTTTATATTTTGGTTTTGGTTTCTAATGGGATGTGTTATTTTGACTTTTTAGGTGAAGTATTCGAAGGAGCCAGACAACCCCACCAAGTGTATGTGAATTTTTAGCTTTATTACACTTTTTAACTATAGTTTCATTGGATCTTATTGGGGTATTTGTTTGGTAGCTGAGAAAATGTAGGATGATGAAGAAAAATTATATTTTGATTATAGATTTTCCATTTTTATCTTGTACCAGATAAAAAGTGTGTTTGCTAAACATAAATATAAAATATGAGATTCGAATTTTTGGGGTGATGAATCTCTGCAACTAATTTTAATATAATAGAAATTTGATATTGTTATTTGTCTGACCATTTTTCAGCCTGCAAGGCCAGGGGTTCTGATCTCCGAGTTCATTTCAAGGTACCCTTTGGTCAACTTCGTTAAATTTATCTTTTGATTGTGAGGAGTCTGTTTTAAGTGCTTGTGTTGTATATGTTTGTTTAATTATACCTTTGCTTGATTTGTTATTTCAATTTATGGAAATTATGATAATCTTTCATCATTTTCGCTGTGGAACATGAATCTGTTGCCCCATAGGCTGTGGTGCCATTTGGCTTAACCCATAGGTTATTCGATATAGGTTAGATGGTATTATCATAATCACGTTGCCTGGTGACCTTCATTCAAAATAAATTATCATGTATTTTTTTAGCACAAGTCACTAGCATTGTTCGGGTAGAAAAATTTATTAAAATCCTAACATTTATAAGATGTGGCCTGACATCATTTTTGTCTCTTTTCTTTGTTGAAACTGCTGGCAAATGACAGGGATCTATTGCCCTTCATTAAGGGTTCTTCCTAAACTTTAGGAAACCTACTTGCATGGTTGTTGGGTAAAGGTCTGAGTTTTCTAAAAAGTTTGGTAATATATGTTATACTCCTTCCGATTCTATAGTTAGCCAAAATACTAAATTCTTGGAGTTGATTTTAGAGGCTCTCATTCCATTCTCTTGTCTAGTGGAAAAAGTGGTGAGAAATGTTTCTGTGAATCTTAGCTCAAATATGTCTTGCTTTTCCCCCTATGCAAAAAAGAATATTTTCATAATAAAACAGAGTAACATCCAGGAAAAGAAGGGGAGATGTCATCTGTTCATTTTAAAAACTAGGACACAAAGGGGAGAGCCAAATGAGAAAAGGAGATGTAAATGTGAACTGACACAGCATCATGGACCGGAAATAACGTTTTTCATTAGAACCTTTTGTGCTAATGCTGTTCTTTATCTCTTAATTATTCATTTTGATGATATGGAAAGGTAAAATGGCTCTTTTTGTTGATGAGATGAGCAACTCTCCATTACCTATCTAGAATCTTATTCATTCATTTTCTCAAAGGTTTTTTGAATGGTTATCTTCCTTCCTCTTTGAGACATTATAGAAAAATGTGTCTTGCATAACACTTGTTTATAATTTTTATGCACTGTTGTCATACCTTTCTTTTTCAATTCTTGACTGTTTTCTTAATTATGCTCACACAAAGAAACTGTTGTGTCAATGGTTTTGGTACATGATACAGGCCTTTTTGTTGATGAGATGAGCAACTCTCCATTACCTATCTAGAATCTTGTTCATTCATTTTCTCAAAGATTTTTTGAATGGTTATCTTCCTTCCTCTTTGAGACATTATAGAAAAATGTGTCTAGCATAAAACTTGTTTATAATTTTTATGCACTGTTGTCATACCTTTCTTTTTCAATTCTTGACTGTTTTCTTAATTATGCTCACACAAGGAAACTGTTGTGTCAATGGTTTTGGTACATGATACGGGCCTTTAACTTTCAGACATGATAGGTAGTCATTAATGTAGTTGACTCTGAAGTTGAGATAAAGTGTATCAATGTATGTTCTTCATTGTTATGCATTTATTACCTTTAGAAGTTCTAACATCAACATCTTTATATGTGCAAACTATAATTCATATAATTCCATTTTCGGGTACGGGGTACCCTCTTTGCATAATATTCTGTTTTCTTTGTGGTTAATGTTTATGTAATTGGATTCATTTCCTCTCTTGATGTTCAGAATACAAGGGAGACAGCCTTTGCAATTAGAAAGTTGCATTTGACCAAGGCCAAAAGATATTTGGAGGATGTTTTGGCCCACAAGCAAGCCATTCCCTTCCGGCGGTTTTGTAGAGGAGTTGGGCGAACTGCACAAGCTAAGAATCGCCATTCAAATGGACAAGGACGCTGGCCTGTTAAATCTGCACAGTTTATTCTGGATTTACTTAAGAATGCTGAGAGTAATGCTGAGGTTTGTATTTTTTAGCTGCAAATTTTCCTATCCTGGTTCTGTTTCTGTTGGCTAATGACATTTGCCTATTATCAACTATTCTCTAGGTGAAAGGTTTGGATGTGGATTCGCTTTTCATATCTCACATCCAGGTAAATCAAGCCCAAAAGCAAAGGCGTCGCACATACCGTGCTCATGGACGAATCAACCGTGAGTATTTTTTGTCCACTGCTGAGTTGTGTATCTTTTCTCTGTTAACGTGTGTCAACTTGATAATTACTTCTAAATCTGGCTGGCAGCTTACATGTCATCTCCATGCCATATTGAGTTGACTTTATCTGAAAAGGAAGAACCTGTCAAGAAGGAGGTAATTCTATATGATTTACTTTGTTTTTTCCTTCAGTTCTTGATGAATGAAACCAATTTAATGTGCTTGTTCTCTTTGTATGTGTAAAAACTTGCTTGTGTAGTTTATTTATTTATTTTTTAATATTGTGTTGCATCTGTATGACATTATTTTCTTTGTTGCAATGATTTTGCAGCCTGAGACTCAGTTGGCTCCTAAGAAACCAAAGGCTAGAGCATTACGTAGTGGCGCTTCTTCTTGAGATGCAGAGTTGTAGTCTGTCAGCAGTCTTTTTCTTGGTTGACTACAGTAACATTAGAACCTTTTTGTCTGCCTTCTTTCATAAAGTGTTAAATTTTCTGAGTCTCTTCGGAGATATTTGTATTGTGTTGTTGGAGCTTATTTCAAACCAGTTGAAATTGTCTTTGTCCCGTTTATCATGAATGCTTGAACTGTTTTGATCCTCTACTGGTTACTAGCTGAGCTGTCTGAATGTTTTTAGAGTTCAAATTCAAGCCAAATTTGAAAGGTTCGTTTGGTAATGCCAGCAGAAGCTATTTCAAAGTGTTTTGGTCTCATAATTTTAGAACCCGCACACTACATGTATCTAATGCATGAGATAATTTTTGTTATTCTAGATATCCATGGTGTTAAAAAGTTGGGGCTTTTGACCAATAATTGGTTGTAAAGATAAGGTAGCTGTTTGGCAAGACAATTTATAGGGCCATTGATCAATGTCTCCATACAAAATAGCCATTCAAGAAGGGATCTTTAGATTCTTTACTAAAGCTAAATGTGGAAACTTGTGAAGGCAAGTCCTGCAATATTGAACCTTAGTTCATTGTACCAAGCCGTTGCTAGAAATGAATTTAATCAATAACCTTTGGTTAACATTACTCAATAGAATTGACTTCAAAAATTCAAGTTGCAAAACAGATTTAGTGTCCTTATATAATGGGTCCGTTTGAATTGAACTTATTGTTGCTGAAACTGAAAACTGAAAACACTGTAGCAAATAAGTTGTAAAAAAGTGGGCGATTAATTTGACTGAAAGCACTGTAGCTCAGTTGAAAGTACTGTAGCATATAAATACCAAAATTTTACACGCTGATCTCTTTTTTTCCACTCCTCACCCTAGCTAAGCCTGTGCCTTCGGAGAGTTCCACGCCCACCAGAGAATGATGAAGGAAGACCTACATCGGTCCGACGCCGGCGAAGAGCCCAGGTGAGAAATCCATCTTTTGGAAGACAACCTCAGTCCGACGCCGGTGTATTCTCTTCCTTCCAGAAACCCATTTCACCCTCTTCCCCACCGTCCCTCAAGCTCCGACCCATGACTCCTCTCTTCCCATAAATATATGGGAATGTAAATTGATCGATTTTTCTAGTGCTAGTGCTATCTGCAAATGGATGTCATATTACCCAGTAGTCAAGGTATTTTTTCCCCCTTTCCAATCGATTTAATTCCATAAATGTTGCTCGGTTTTTTTTTTTTTTTTTTTAATTTGTTTTTTCCCAGTGATAATATCCATTGGTTTTGTTTTTTGCAGTGCCCACAGTTTTCCAAGTTTCAATTAGCCATTGAAAGTGTTCACAGGGCTGACAATGGTTGCTTAGAAAATGTAATGTTTCTTTGAATCTCTCTGTTTCCTTTGACAAAAATTATGCATCCTGTAGTTTCAGTTATCCATTTGTCTCACCACTCTCCTACACATGACAAGAGGGATTAGTGTGTACTTAATGATTCGTTGGTGCATAAACACGTTTGAGTATTAATATTTTGCTAATATGGGGGGAATTTTTGTCTAAAGTTGTCCTTGTTTTAGGTGTTTCTTTTAATTTTATTTTTTACATATACTGTGATCCCAAATATTCTCAACAAAGATGTTAGAATTGTGAATGCCCTCTCTTTATCTGATTTTCAATTGTGGTGTTCTTCATTATGTGCTTCAAATGAAGAAGAGTTTTGCACTTTGATAAAAATGCACTTTCCAAGTAACAAAGTATTGCCCAACTTTGTTGAGTGACTTGGCAATGGAAACTGTCATTTTTATTCCAGTCCTTGAACTACAATGATTTATGTAGTTTTATTGCCTTCTGTCCATATGTCATTTTCAGGCAGTGATCTCTATTATTGCTGTAATAAGTTAGTTGACTCCTCTAGCGTAGAGATAACCAATTGAATCATTTGTGTTATTTCCTGTGATCCTGGGAAAGCGTATAATATTGTGTGACTTGATTTCTTGTTTTTGTCCTGAAATTTGTAGTAGCTGACATTAGTTTCTTTGTGAAGGTTGGACACTCTATTGGTTCATATATATCTATTGATATGTTCAGGAGATCCTCAGAGAAGGTTGTGTCAACTTTTGGATGTTATATAGTTGCCTTGATACCCCATCTCTTAATTGCTTGCTTTTCATGTAAACCATTGTTCTTTCAGACTGATCTGTTGTCTATAATTGAGGAACTTCACTGTTTCTTTTATCAATTAATACTTGCAATATTACAATCATTCAAGCACCACATGCATTTTAATCATTGATACGAGATCTACTCTACTTAGTCCATGATTATTCGCAAGATGCAAATGCTACAAATGGTGACAAACCTTGAATACTTTAATGCATTTCTAGTCTATGCCTGTTTAATTTTACCTAACATTGAGTTCTTTTGCACTGTTATATTAGGGCGTGTGGATAATGTGTATGGTGACCGCAACCTTGTCTGCACCCTTCTCCTAGCATCACATGTTGAACAAGCACAGCAGCAGCCATTGCCTAGTCTTCCTCATCATGCTTCTTGCTGCAAGGTTTCTCTATGAAACCGTTCACATCTCTCTCTCATTGTATAAAATATTTCCTTCATTAAGTCTTTCACAGCTGGTGACATTCATTTTCCTAATACCATATTGATAATGATCAGCTGTTTTAATAACAATTGTTGCTGATTGCAACCCAAAATGTTGTAATTATAATTTACTTCATTCTCCCTTCTCTTTTGGGTCTTAGCCAATATTAAACAAAAGCTAAATGCTCAACCTATGTTAATACTACTTGTAATTCATAGTTCCCGAAGCCAAGTATTGGCATGGATAAGATACTAATCTACTGCTTCAAAGTCTTTAATTAGAATGAAAAGAGGAAGAGTGTCTAAACGAACTGTAGCTAGTGTTGGTGGCTGAATCTATTTGGATCCTCTGCCAATAGGCTCTGCTTTGATAGAATATTCTATAAGGTATAAACGACTTGTGACCAAAAAGCAGCAAAAAAATTAATAAAAAAATGTTGCTGAAAAAACTCTTGAGATTGGACCATCTGTCCAAACTCAACTCCTCTTTACCAAACATAGGGTTATCTCGAAGCTCAAGCATCACATTTGCACTTTGTGCCTGCAAATATCTTTAACTGAAATGGTTGTATAATTGGCAATTTTTTTTTTAATTTTAATTTTTTTTAATAATTTGCTAACAATTAGGGTGGGGGGATTTGAACTTGGGCGATCCCGTCCCCAAGCCTATAGTTTACTTTGTTAAGTTTTAAACTTTAAGTGTTTAATTTGTTAATTTTGAAATTATAATGATTATTTTACAATCTATTTGAAGACAAACTATTTGTTTTTGCCTTTATTATGCAAATTTATTTTACAAGTCATTGGAAATTTGTTTTGAGTGTTCAATAAATCTCTTAACACTAACGTATCATAAATTTGAGATGCAAGCAGTGTAGTACGAAAGTGATAATTGGCCTTAATTCTACTTGTGAAAATAAACACTCTATGCCAACAACAAAACAATCTTTTGTGTGAATTTGGATAAACAATCAAGTGTCCTAAAAGTTTCTAAGATACATATTTAACACTTCTTATGCTTCACAACAAAATAAATCCACGAAGTTTGTGAACCATCAGTTATGGTCCCCACAAAAATCAGTCATCGTCCGCACATATCGATGTTGTGATATCAATACGAACTTGTTTCATCTCAGGTTCGTCCAAGACTGAGACTGCTTCTGCCAAGGCATCGTAATGACCTCTGTCACTATTAAATGATGTGCCCCCTGTAGATCCTGAACATGAAGAGTCATTGTTTATCTCATGTGCTCTAACAATATTGTGAAGAACCATTGTTGCAATAATGATCAAGTTTTGCGTGTGTATCTTAAAGCCTGGCATATGTCTCAAAATTTTCCACTTACTTTTCCAAACTCCAAACGTTCGTTCTATGACCGAACGGAGTGATGAATGGAGATAATTAAACCTCTCTTCTGGACGATGCAGCACTTCAGAAGGCCGAAATTCCCCAATGTGGTACCTCTCCCCCTTATATGGTGCCAGGAGCCCTCTCCTCATAGGGTATCCTGAATCAACCAAATAATACTTTCCTGCACGTGAACACGTTTATTACATTAGCATTTTCACTACATTAATACATACTTTAATATTGTAATTAAACTGCATATTTACAAACCAGGTGGAGCTGTTGGGAAGTTGTAACTCTCATTATTGAGGCTGCTTAAAAAAATCCTCGTGTCATGCGCTGACCCTTCCCATCCAACACATGCGAACGTTAACTTCATGTCAAAGTCACATGCGCACATGCAATTTGTTGTGGTGGTCCCCTTCCTGCCATAGTATGGGAGCTGCTCATCCTCACCAACGACCACCCCCACATGGACCCCATCAATCGCACCAATGCAACCCTAACCATTGCCACAAAAATACCATGTGAAATAAAATACGTGGTATGATCATAAAGATAATTTAACTTAACTCAAGTCATCATGTCAAATTCACAAAGTACCTCGCCAATATCGATCTGAATGTTGAATATGTTCTGGCACGTCTCGAAATATACGATCAGCAGGTTGGATAATGTCCAGTGCCATAACGGTGGCTAACAATGTAACTACATTGGCCATGTGTCGATGCACTGTCTCACCCGAGTGCTGAAATCTTTCCTGCACCATTCTGTTGCCATGAGCATGACCAAGTACCATCAATGTCATTGCCAGAGACTCTTCCACACAAACACTTCTGGTACCATAATATCCATACTGGCGCAGTGTATTACACAATTGTCTAAACACATAGCTTGACATTCTAAAATTTCTTTGACATTTCTTCTCATGTCCAGTTAAAATATACTGTACCCATTCTAAGCCTGTTTGTGTATTCGTATGCAATGGTACTTTGGTCATATAGGTATCCACGTAAGCTAGACATGCACACCCGGCTAGATACGCTACGAGTACAAGGTCATCGCTCAGGTCGAAGTTTGCGTCCCTGCATATGTTACCAACTTTAATTGCATGTACATTTATTCATGTGATACTATAATATGTAGTCTAAAAACAAGTTGTTAAACTGGAACTCAAACTAGTACTAGGCTCAAACTATGGTCGTACCAATAAATAAACAATCCTAAGCATATGCTTTCACGATTTCATCCAATATTTCACAAAATTGTAGATTCACATCTAGAGGGGAAAGTATAGAAACTCACAGGTGTTGGGAATCAGATGAGTCGTTTAACGAATCCATCCTTATGTATACCTTGAGACTGCTTTATAGCTATTGAACAATGATCTAAAAGATATCGAGCTTAAAATTCAAAGCCTTGAAATGCGGATGATATCTAATGCACACAACCAAGAAAAAATAAAAATCAGAAAATAGTATAAGCAATAACAATTCTGTATTTACATCAAATTAGTCTTAATTTAATTAGTATTATATAATTTTATTTAATTAATGTATACATATAAAAAGGCCCCATATAAAATTTTTGCCTTTGGCCCCAAACTTTGTTGGGCCAGCCCTGCTTCTCTTCTCTATTTGGTTTCTTTGACAGTTAAGCGAATATTATTGCTTTCCCTTCTTTCCTTGGCTAATTGAAACAATAATGTAGAATTACTCACAAATAGATGCTGGGTATTGGAGATTTAAATTATGGTGGGCATTCCAATTTCCTATGTATTAGCAGATTTAAATTATGGTGGACCATGCATTCCACTGCCTAGGAGAACTTTACAGAGAGTCCCATAAAAGAAAGAACCCACATGCCTCTCTCTAAAACTACTAGTAGTGGAACTGAGCTTCCATATCCATATATACAAATTCAACATAAAAAAATATTCAGCTCAACCAGTTGAATCTACAGCACCAACAAAAGTGATTACACAACTAGCCAATTAAAGGGCTTGCATGGCTTAGGAACCACATTTTCAAAATCAGGATTTGTAGAATCCAAAACAATGCAACCAACATGACAGAAAGAACCAAGGCACATAGAAGACCAAGAAATGTTAACATGAAGACTCTTTTGACATTATTGTAATCCAACTTTATATATATAAGCAAACCCTTATCATGTATAACAATGGGTCGAAGTTCAACCGTTCAATCCACAGTGTAGGTAAAGTTTACAATTAATTATAAAAGAAGTATGTAGGGGCCTTTGTTTGGATCTGCCTATGGTTAACATGAGCTGCACTATTTACAGATCATAACAAAAGGCTTAATCACCCAATCAAGGGCTGCAGGTTTTAAAACAATGACAAGCAAGGGTGGTTTGAGCAGGCAGGCAGCTTCGAGTTTTGAAAAAAAAAAAAAAAAGATGCAGGTAGCTTCGGGTTTTTAAAAGCTGAAGCTTGGTTGAAAATACCCCACAAACAAAGCTTAAAGGGTCACTAAATCACTTGCCATTTCCTGCAATCCAAGAAAATGGACTTCATGAAGTCTTTACCTCTCTTCTTCATCTTGGAAGGCACTGCTTCAGCTGTTTTATTCCCACCCACAGCCTTGGCTACATTCTGCCACCGGTCAGGGGTCTCCTTATCATACAATGCTAGTGCTTTTTCAAGCCTTTTGTTCTGCTCTGGTGTCGAAGAGGAGCTGGAGTTGAGTGTCAAGGCAGATGGCCCCTCCTTATCAGCTGGAGTTGAGGGTCAGGTCAGGGGTCTCCTTATCAGCTTTTTTTTTTTTTTTTTTTGGTTATAGTTGCTTCATAATAAAGACTTTTTTGAACGTTATTTGCAGTGTCTTCAATTCGCTATGATGTGAAGAAGCTGGCTGCCATCAAAAAGAGTATTATCAAAATTCAAAGATTCTTGCATGTTTGAATTAGCTAACTAGTAAAGTCTATCATCTCAAAGAAAAACTAAAAAAATCTCTTGTCGTCAAACAAGTGACTTGGGTGGTTGGGTTCAAATTCCAGCAACACCAAAAACAAAATCAGTCTCTTACTCTAATAATAATGAGCAATCATTATGATTGCCTAATTAGCAATCTAATTTGTTATAATACTTTTAATAGCTTTAGCATAAGCCACAAGGATAAACTTATCAACTTATGCCTAATCTATACTTGTCAATCTGTAAAAGTAATTAGTGCAGCAAAACATTTTTTTTCCTTGAGCTGCATAGAGAATTTCATTGTGAAAATTTAACTATGACAAGATCAGTTTAGCTTCTTTCCTTTAACTATGAAAATTTAACTATGAAAACACTTTTACAGATCAGTTTTTTAACTATGAAAACACTTTTACAGATCACTTTTACAGATCAGTGCAGCAAAACACTTTTTTTTTCCTTTAGCTTCTTTATTCCCTTCCTCGCCACAAGATCAGTTTCAGACTTGTGGCACTTCTTAAGGGCTACCTTAACTGCCTTAGCATAATAAGAACAATCCTCATCAGCTCATTGTAAACCGTTTGAGGATCCTTATCTGTTCTCCATAATTCCCACCAACAACTTCAGCTATAGCAAACATGTAGCAAATATCAGGGCAGATTGGGATAACCTTTGTCTGCCAAAATATCAGGGCAGATTGGGATTGAGAAAAATTGATACTCTTTTTTAACCAAACCATGGGAGCTAAACAGATTTGGCACCTACAACACATACCAAATTCATTACTAGCTAGCAGTGACCGTCATTGTTCAATTGTAAGTTTGTAACTTTGTAAGGTAGCAACCAATGCAACATGGGCTGGAGAAGTATTATGGCATGTATATATATATTTTTTTGGAAACAGTAAATATGGCAAGTATATGATCTGAATTAACATATTCAACTTGGTTAGTTGGAATGGTTCATCAATCCCTCTCAGCCATGATCATTGGAACTTAAACTGGAAATTAAATATGCCTTTCAAGGTTAGAAGACTAGTTACTGATGCAACTTGCCCCTTCCATTCCAGGGCAGAGCAATCTAAAAAAGTACCTTGATATTACCTTGATATTCCAGGGCAGAGCAATTTAACTAGTTAAGAAGACTAGTTACATAACTACAACAATTTAAAAAATATAGGAAGATAGTACCTTGATATTAGGCTTCACAGCAACAATGATCCCATCCTTCACATAAACATCATCAACCTCCTCTCTATGAGCATTGACAACAATTCCCCCTTTAATCCATATCTTCGACGATGAAGATGAAACCCCACATGATGATTCACCATACTCAATCCCAGCATTACAGAACTGAAACTTTTTTCTTTAAATAATAAAAATTACATAAGATAATACTCTAGCTTGGTTAACAAAGAAAAACCCAGAAACAAAAAAAAAAATAAAATAAAAAAAGTCAGATAAACAACCATCATAACAGTGCATAATCATCAAAAATACAAAAAAGTCAGATAAAAGAAGCATTGGACAAACATATATAAATATAGCTCAATCACATAGGAGTGATGAGCATTGTCTTACATACACACCCATAACAACATTAGTTTCTACCAATAAAAAAAGAAAAAGAAAAACAATAGTGCAATAGGTACAACACTGACAGTTCGATTACTACACAAAGGCTACACAACCCTATTGAGCCAATCTATTGTTCCTTCACTACATCATTGATATTTAGGATGCCTATGGTACTCTTTTTCTAGCCACTTCAGCTGGACATCCTTGTCATCGAGAAGTGCTTCAAACGTGTGCCTAGCCCGCTCTTTTTCCATGAAGTAGGTGGCACTGAACATATGAAGGTAATGACCTGAGTACATCCCGAGAAGACTCAACACCATGTCCAGAATTGCTTTAACTTGAGCAGTTGCTGTGGGAGCAGATGGTGTACGGGCACTTAGACTAGATTTTTCAACAATAACATTTGAGATGCTCTTCAAAGAGTCGAACATCTCTTGCGCAGCTGAATGCTTTTTTTTTGGTTTCTTGGAAATTGGCTTGAAAATGTGGACATTGGTTGCCAAGCCTTTCCCCTTATTCACTGCCGGTCTTGCCCTCGACGATGATGGACCTTCAACCTCCATTTCGTCAACATTCACAACGGGTTCACATTGGGGGTCAACAAATTCTGGGTCATCAGCGGAGTCCCTAGACCCTTCGGTGGTTTCCATTGGTATTGGACCACTCGTGCAGAATGCTTTGTTTCCTGTTGCAACCGTGCCTCCAAACATGATGTTCAGGAGCTCCCGATTCAGCAAACCATTCATTTTAAAGGTTTTTGCATCGGGACATGCCTACATGTGGACAACCAGTAGTTAGAACATAAGAATATAGTGTTAGACAGTAAAGTTTTTGACAATTATGTATTGATCAAAACTAACCGCAATCTTTCGGTTCCACCACTCCTCAAGTGCGTCAAACATCCCAGTTACAGGATCATAACCCAACCCAGTCTCCTTCTCCAAACACTTGTTATAATTCTTCCACCTTTTTCTTAGATGATCCCATTTGTTTTTTACTTGCAGCCAAGTCACCACTTTGTCCATCTCACCCAACTGCCGAATCATTTCAACAACCCCAATTTTGGACAAAAATCCAGTTTTTACCCTCTAGCCATCCATGACTTGAATAGCACAGAACCGACAAAAGGCTTTTAGTTCCTTAGGGTCTTTCCAGTCAGCTCTCTCATCGTTACTACCACCGTCCATCGATTTCTTTTGCTTAACCATTTTTGCTACAACTTCCTTCTATAAAGTGAAGGCATTTAAACAAACAGTTCGGGTGCATTTTACAATCAGTTAGGCATGCCACATGAAAAATATTAAGTAAACTCACAAATATCCAAATTCAATAGAGGTAGTAAGAGAAACAATAGTATTACACGAAGGATCAATAAACCCATATACTAGTGTCATGGAAAACACAACAGAGAACCACACTCAGACGTTGAATACAAAAATCACACACAAACGGTTAAACACAAAAAACCACAGATTGATGAAGTTTCATGGAAAACAACTCACCCGTGAATGTAGAGAGCCACAGTGGTGGCAACGATGACCCAAGCAGAGAGAAGGTGAGCTGGAGCGTTTGTTGAACAGAGGGGATCTTTTCTTTTGGTTATGCGTACTGGGTTTGCTTTCATCAACTGGCCTAATATGTTTTGATAGCTTTGTGGTTGGTGGGTAGGTAAAAGAAATTGAAGAGGATTCAGACACAGCATTGAAGGGGATTGAAAGCATTCTGCCATCGGTAGTTGAGAGGAAAATCTGAAATGGGAAGAGAATGGAAATAGCCGTTTGGATTGAACGCAGCGCCTCGTTTTGATGGTCTGACTCTCCAAGCTGCTTCTGCGGTGAACAGCAAGTGCAAGCCTTTCAGCAGGAGTTGAGCGCACCGTTTAGCACACAGCTGGAGCTATGAATAGTACGCACAAGAGCAGTTTAATTCACATGAAACGGTGCGTATAGATAAATGAAACGGTGCGTATAGATAAATGAAGGAAGCTGTCCATGAATAGTGAAACTACCCTTAAATGAAACGGTGCATGTAAGGAGAAAACTTGCGTTTCAGCAGCCTTGTGTTTCTAGCGTGCGCGTGCGCGTGGGCCCCTCCTAAACGTAAACGCAGATAATAAAACGTAGGAAAACATTGAGTCCAAACGCCCTCAATGAATAGAGATTGCTAATCACCTGGTAGAGAAAATACGGTTTGATAGTTTCGTCCAGTTTTGCATAGCAATGTGACAATATATAGATCAAATCACTTATAAATCAATGAACTTTAAATCTCTCCATACAAACTACCCATTCAAGAAGGGAGCTTTAGATTCTTTACAAAAGCTAAATGTGGAAACTTGTGAAGGCAAGTCCTGCAACATTGAACCTTAGTTCATTGTCCCAAGCAGCAGCAAGAAATGAATTTAATCAAAAACCTTTGGTTAACATTACTCAATAGAATCAATATCAAAAATTCAAGTTGCAAAACAGATTCAGTGTCCTGCTATGATGAATAAAGATGGCTAATCATCTGGGAGAAAATACGGTTTGATAGTTTCATCCATTTTTGCATAGCAATGTGACAATATATAGATCATATCGCTTATAAATCAATGAACTTTAAATTTTGGTATTTTGCTTGAAATAGCTGATCCAAACAATCAATAACTACTTATTTTTAACGTAGTATTTGACCATCTTATTTATAAATTATAATTGGGCGATGTTGAATTTTAGTGGAATAGTTCCCTACATAAATCTACACCATTTTGGGGGGAAAAAAAGACATAAAAACTTAATTTGATGCCCGCTATTTGGGAAAAAGAAACATAAAAACTTAATTTGATCTAAGCCTACATGGATACTGAAAATCATTAAAACTGAATGAAGCTGAATAACAACGTTCTATAGTCGAATTACAACACAGGCTCAAAACTTGCCTATGCAACAAAGAATGTTGCAAGGCTCAAACCCAATATGCATCCAAAAGGAGCTTCAAGGTTGCACGGCTTCCAGAAGTTTTTCATACACCTGTCTAGCAGACAAATCCTCCACCTGATACAATTTTTCATAAGTTATTGAACTTGGCTCAACATCTGAGATAAGAACCTTAAACATATGGTTTTACTTGAAATGTGACTTATTGCAAGATATACACAAAAGTGGGGGGGAGGGAAGGTGTTAAGATACAGAACTTAAAACAAATCAACTATTGCAGCCTTTTCTAAACTAGTACTGGCATGAAATGGTCATTAAGGGCATACATCCCAGAATAAGACAGTTTTACTTGTGATATGTCTACGTTGTACAACCATGCAAGTAGTTAAGAAGTCTCTTATAAACTGCAAGTAGTTAAGAAGTCTCTTATAAACATCTACTGCACGTCATTGTCACCTATGCTGCTTTCTAAATAAATGCACTTCAGTTAATTATACAACATTCGGTTAATTTGGTATGGGAAAAACAATCCGAAAAAAAGAAAAAGAAAAAAAAAGGAGGTTAAAAAGGCCAATCTGTCACAATTTTCCTTGAATATTAGAATTTACTACTTGAATTAGAAGCAGAAAAACTTGAAATACAAACTCAGGAGAGTGGGGGTGGGCTGGGGTGGGGGCACAAACTGTATGTAGGATGGGGGTGCTTGTGGACCAGGGTTATCTTGAAAAGTAGGACATTAATTTAGTATGAAGATGTTAACATATTGCCATGTGAAAGTAAAATAGAAAAAAAATAAATAAATAATTCGGTCTCTAAAAAACCCAAAACAGCATATGAGCACATTAACACATGAAATTACAGACCCAAACCCTAAACAATAGAGAAAAATGATTTAACTCACCACAAGGAGTTTAGATTTGTTATTCCACCCTCGTTGGAGAGTCATCTGGCTTAATCTCAGACCCAACACCTAGGTCAAAAGCAAACATGTTTAGGATTAACATGACATTTAAAAGGGTATAAAAATAAGGATCAAGTTCAACTGCCTAAGTTGAAAACGGTACATACTTTGCCCATGAATTCCAAAAGTTCATTATTTGCTTCCCCGCGGGCTGCAGGTGCAGCTACGGTAACACGAACATCATCAGCATTCACTCCTGGCATGAAGAATGAGAATTACAGGTTAGAGCAATACGTTATTTCTTTCATAAATTAGGGAAATCCTTCAGATTTATTGCAGACGTCAGTGGGTAAGATATGCAAGAGGTAACACAAGACTAAGTTGCTGATACACTTGCTGACAGAAAAGACAATTATGGTGTTCTTTCTATTACTTGTATATATATGAATGTAGAACAAAGGTAAAACATAAACATGTACATGTACAAGCATATTTAACACAGACACACACAAATGGAGGTATGAATAGTTTGTGCTCGATTAGGCAAAACACATCTGTTGATAAGTTGTCGCACCAAACAGTCAAAAATGTTTATCAAGGCCTCAAAGTTTTAGATAAAAGCCCAACCATGATGCTCGATGCAGACAAGTGTCCAACAATAGTCTCTAGATCATGGCCTTTTCTTCAGTTTCAACTTCAATAAAAGATCATTCTTGCATGTTGATTTTGTGAGAAATATTATTAAGGCATTAAACCCAAGGTGTGTCCATACCAGAAGGCACTCATTGAAATATAATTCTCATGAATTGAATGAAAAAATTAAAACTTTAGAAACTGCATGCACAATATTAGTTCTTATTTATCAGCAACTAGGTGATTTGATTGAACAATTGTATGCAAGAAGTATGAACGAGTTTTTCCTTCAAAACAGATCAACTCCACTTTTTATATATATATATATATATATAATAAATGACTATTTAACTTTGTGCTGCAGAAGCAATGCATGTTAAATAATATAAATTCATGTTACTTGTGATTGCTGAGCGCTGGGCACGATCTTCAACTTCTATAGCGACTTGAACAAGTCCTCCTTCTAACTGTGATATACAAGGTGGAACAGGAGCATCCTACGGCAAATACCAAAAAGTAAATGTTACACTTTTAGAGTTAAAACTTGAGAGAGAGAGAGAGAGAGAGAGAGAGGGAGGGAGATCCCTTTTCTTGGCATAATTACATATTATCGAAGAAATGGTCTAGAGTTCAATTATTTTATACATTTGAGCCTATAGATGATGGCTGATAAAAAGCCTATATACTACTGTTTCTTATACCTGTGGGTTAGTTTCAGCAGCAACCGTGCTAAGGGCACCATCAACAACATAGATAAAAGAAGCAACTTCCAGATCTTCTTCCGAGCGGTAGCAGACAAAGAGCCCACAACCCATACAGTTCATACGGAATTGCTTCTCCAATTTCCCTTCACCCCTGGATTAGAAAGATCCACAATGACATATGTTCTAATGCACATATACTTACAACTCCAAAAAACCGCTAATTATATATGCTCAATTGATTCAATAACACAACGTGTTCAATAGACAAGCTCAAGACAAAAAGAACTATCATAAGAAACTTTAGCAACATGAGTTAAATGAAAAGAAAACCCTATACACACTCATTTCCATTCCAACCTTATGGTTTGGCACATGTTGTAAGAGACCATACCAATGGGCAGCTGTACAATAATTGCAAGTCAATCCTATTTACTTTATACATAGCGTTTCTAATTATAAGATAGTGATCAGATATCTCAGTCTAAAGGAACATTTGGCCAAAAATTAACCCCCTTTTTTTTTTATAATGTCAATAACTTTTTTTGTGTAGATAAATCAATGGTTACAATAAGGGAAGGGGGATTTGAACCTATGCGTCTCTGTTGGAAATGTCAAGAGGTGCTAAAGAAGAGTCCTTTGGACTCGCCCCTAGCCATTAAAACCTACAAGCAACTGACCCCACCCGCCATATCTAATAGCCCGGTAATCCAGTGGCATTCACCCCAGGAACAAAGTTTAACTAACATTAAAGTTTAGGACTAATACTTGATATGTTCAAAACAACATAAAGGGTACACTAAAATCCTATATAGATGATTGAATTACCGCTTCAAGAGAACTTTTCCGGCATCATTAATGTTCAACCTAGCAAGATGCTTTGTCTTGTCCAACACATACGCTTTGTCTGTCTTCCTTTTGGGCATTTTCTGCAACTGGGTATCTTATAAAAAACAAACTTCAGCAACAATATTAAAAGTTAAAGCTTCTTTCTTTATTGATTTTGAGCACATATTGAAGTGTGTGAAGAAGTATTACATGGTAAATTGATGAAATTTAGAACTCTAAAAAGAGGGTTTTAGAGAGAGAGAGAGAGAGAGAGGAGAACCTGTGATGAGGACATGAGAGGCACAGTGCTTGCAGTAATAGACGAAGAGATCGGAGTCAGGTCCATCTGGTGCTGCGTCCTCGCTTGAGTACGTGTGGGTTGTTCTCTTTGGCATTCTTTCCAATCTGAATTCTTCTTCCTTCTCTATGTGCACTGTGTAGTAGTATATAATTTATTTCTTTTATAATGTCTCGCACTCGCAGCAGTGTTCACTCACAGAAATGCGACGTCGTTTCTATGTGAGAAGAGAAATGTTGTTTAATAATTCTTTTATTTTTGTTTTTGTGTTTTTCTTATCAAGCATGGCTTTTTATAATAGAGTGCTTTTAGAACTTAAAACCCTATATTCCCTATTTTATCTTTTATGTGTGTGTTTGTTTTCAAAAAAAAAAAAAAAAAATTACATTAAACGAACACCAAAGAAAAAAACAAATGCAAATTTTTTCCTCCAAGAAAACCAAGCATTAACAAGAAGGGAGGAGTTATTACAACAAAAAATAATTGTTAATATCACATTAACACAGATTATGAGCCACAAGGTTGAGTTATCTTTTTACCCAATAGAAGGAACATCTAGAGAAAAAGGATTTTAGCTCTATATGTAGTAGATAACCAAAAGCCACCGTACAAGATTATCATAATTGTTGATGGCTTGAATGCAAAATTGAGACTTTCCTTCATTGAGAATATTATGGACTTATTTTGTGGGAGCAATTTGTCACTTTGAAAACTTCTTAATTCTATATAATTAAGGTGTGTTCAATGATTCTCCTCTCCACATTATTGATACCTAGGTGCAAATTAATATTATTAACTATGTCATGAAGTACACAATTCCTCAAATGTCATAATTGTATCAATTGTTATTGCCATTTGAGTACTAACTTGAAGCAACTCTTCCTTCAATATTTAAGTAAAACCTTGTGGGAATAATCTAGAATGAATTTGATAATATACGTGTTGCTAGTGAAGGGAAGCGTATCTATTATGAATTATGAGCCCACATTTATAGCCAAACCAAATGGCTCAGGCTATATCACACCTAAATAACAAGTGAATACTTGATTCAAATGAATCACAATATAAATGACAATTATGTCATCTATTAATAACAGTATATGTGAATAATCATTTGAATGCGTAATAGAAATTATAGGATAAAGGAAATTTCAAAATATAAACTTTTTCCTCGTTGAACATTGTATCACTTCCACTCCATTTCTTCTAAATCTTCAAACAACACAACATAATCAAGAAATTATATGAGAATCACTATATAGAAAACCTAATCTATTACTAGAGAGTGAATAAGAGACACATTATTATTATTTAATTATTATAAAAAATATTAGTTTTTTTTAAAGATAAATTTATTACATAAAATTAAGACAAACAAAATTTTGACACATGCTAATATGGCAGATTATTGGTAGTAGCAAATAAGTAAAAAAATGATGTATGTGATGGACCCAAAAAACTTGTAAAATCGACTGCGGCGAAGAATATTATCAATTTTTTTTTTTTTTTTTGTGTGTGTAGTAGCATTACTCAAATTATTACAAATATTTGAGTAATTTAAATATATAATTGGGTCGGGTTTGACTGTTTGAGTACTTAACCCTCCCAAGCCCAACTCCATTAAAAAGACTTCGAACCCATACACCCATTAGTGTCGGGTCGGGTAAACACAAATAATCAAGGGAATATTCGAAGGTCCTTAAAACGATTCGTAGATTGTGGGTCGGGTCGAACACATCACTCTATAAATCATCCCCTCCTGTAGCACTTTACAAACCCTAGAAATTCTTCAATCTTCTCATCGCCTCTCTCACACAGCACCAAGCTCCTTCATCTCCGGTAATCTCAGATCCCATGTATGTGTTTGTGTTTAATATTGATTGTAAATCTGATATGCTACCTATAAACTTTGATGGGTCAGTTTTTTTTTGGGATCAAAATGCTGTTTTTGTTTGAAGTTTTTTTGATCTGTAAGCTTATGGGTTTGTATTTTGTATGTATTCATCAATGCTCGCTTATAAAGCCCATATGGTATATAAAGTTTCAAAATTTAGCTTTCAATTTAGTTTTGCAGATTCAAAACTTTTTGGGTTAATTATTTTTATATAAATGTGGTGAAATTCAGGTACAGTTCTTTGATTATGTAGTGTTGCAATTAAACAAATTCAACTACATGGTCAATGTCATTGGAGGAAAAAAAAAACAATTTTATATTAATTCAATTGGGTAATCTGAGGCGAGGCACAATACCTTAGGAACTGTACCTAAGATTTATCCTTGTCTCTATATATATAGCCAATAAGCTTTTAGCTCAAAAGGGTCTTACTTGGCATGTGTAACTTACAAATAAAAAACTATGTGATCTATAACAGAACTTCGGTACCGATTCTTAGGTACACTTAAGGAACTATACCTTAGTTTTATCGTTCTCTCTTGATATGTGTGTGTAAATATTGCCAATGTGCTTTTAGTTAAAATGGATCTTTATTGGCAACGGAACTTACTTATAATAAAACTATATTATATATATAATCAGTTAACTATTTTTTGTTGTGTGGAGTATGTGAGCTTATGGCTGTCAAATTTTCTTGTTAATAAACACTTCAATTGCTCAGAGTTATCATATGTTATGGAATTCTGCTAGATGGCCTGGTTTTGTGGGGAGGATTAGTTTATTTTACTTTCCAGTTTTTGTTCTGTAAGTTTGGTTTGATGCATTAGGGTGAATATGCACTTACCCTTATTTTGTTGTCTGCCTCTAATATGCTTGTAGAACCAAATACTTAGCTAGAATGGCAGTCACATTCTATGATGTCAAGTCGCCATCTGGCCTGAAGAGGCTTGACGATTACCTGCTTACACGCAGTTACATTACAGGGTAAGTTTCATCCTATCATTTTTCTTTTGTTTCCTTTTGTTTTTGGCATTGTTTTTCCTGTACTTGTTTTCTCAATTCTTAATTGAGAACGATCAATTAAAGGTGATGATTACGGTTGGTTTATGGATTTATTTTGTAGTTTATAAAATGTCTATTGCTCTTTTCAGCTATCAAGCTTCGAAGGATGATATCACTGTTCATGCAGCACTCTCTGAGGCTCTATCAGCTGAATTCGTTAATGTGTCTCGGTGGTACAATCACATTGATGCACTCTTGAGGATCTCGTAAGTTAATTAATAAGTTTATTGTTGTCTCAAAATCAGCATTGTATTTACCACTTATTAAAAAAAAAAAAAATCAGCATTGTATTTACCACTTAAAAACAAAAAAAAATCGGCATTGTATTTGCCCTGTCCCTTGTTTGCTTGCATTCGTCTTGAATTACTTGGATTTTCTGGGCTAGTTTATGCAGTAATTTCCATAATTTCTGTTTCTCATTCAATTGATTTTCCATTCTAGTGGTGTTTCTGAAGAAGGGTGTGGTGTCATTATCGAGGGAGCTGCCCCCATCGAAGAGGAGGCGATTGCAACCCCTCCTGTTGGTGACACAAAGGCAAGTACCTTCTATCATCTTTTGGCTGTTAATACTCACACATTTCCGTCCTCTCAATCATATTCTCTTTTGAGTCAATTTGGTCAATACTTATATCCTATTCCTTTATGCTTTCTTGCAATTGTACCAGTGCTTGTTGTCCTTAATCATCTTCTTTTCATCTTCCGAGATTTGTCTAAAGTAGTTTGATCTCATACTTGTCAAAATATTATTTTTCAGGCCGCTGCTGCTGAGGATGATGATGATGATGATGTGGACCTTTTCGGTGAAGAGACTGAAGAGGAGAAGAAGGCTGCTGAGGAACGTGCTGCTGCTGTCAAGGCATCTGGCAAAAAGAAAGAGTGTGAGTTTTCTGGCTTATTTTCACAATGCTTATGTTGCTTTTAAATATGTTGAAGTGTCTTCCTCCCTATCTTCATTCCCGCTGGCATTAACTTGAGCTATTTTTTAATTATGATTTTCATTATCAGCTGGCAAGTCATCAGTTCTTTTGGATGTGAAGCCATGGGATGATGAAACTGATATGAAAAAGCTTGAGGAAGCAGTAAGAAGTGTTCAGATGGAAGGGTTGCTTTGGGGAGCATGTATGTTTTTTATCTGCGATTCCTTGTGTTAATTTTGAACATTAAAAAGTAATCGAGCAAAAGGCTTTGTCTTGCTCCCATTTCTTACAAAAATTATCTTAATGGGAGGACTAATTATCAAACTTTTTACTGATGGTTGATAAAAACTTCATTTTCCATAATCACGTCATTCTTACCATTAATTTTATTACAAGTTTCCCTGTTTTTATATTTATGATGAAATAGTTTTTTTTTTTTCTTTCCCCCTCACATTTCTCTTATTATTTATGTTATTCGTTTGTGATTTGACAGTGAAGCAACACATTCTATTTCTCTTGATTTTGTTATTGTTCCTTGATGTCTTGTCACTGTAGCTAACCAATTATATCTTTTGTTTCTGTTCTGACTTTGATTTATTGATTGTGACAGCTAAACTTGTACCAGTTGGGTATGGTATCAAGAAAATGACGATAATGCTTACCATTGTGGATGACTTGGTGTCTGTTGACACTCTCATTGAGGAACATCTTACAGTCGAACCAATTAATGAATATGTCCAGAGCTGTGACATTGTAGCCTTCAACAAAATATGTAAGTATTGTTATAATTATTATTTCTATACCAATGAATTTATGCTTGTGCCACTTGTTGGGTTATTTTGTGATCAGCCTATTATTGTATGCACTGCCTGCTTTTGACCACAGAAATATTGTATGCTTAATTGCTCATTTTGGAATATTGATGTCTTATTTGGTACGTCTGATTCTTGTTGCAGAATTGGACTTGTATGCGTTGGTGCTGGAGATGTTTCAGCCTTTGCAGGGATTGAAGACCTTTATGCATGGCTAATGTTATTTATATTTATATTTTGAATCTTTATATTCCAAATTTTGTTTGTTGGAATTTAATTTAAGTTTTTAGTTGTGGATTATGGTCCCAGTGGAGCAAATGGTGTCTATTACTATATTATATTGATCGTTACAGTATCTATATTCTACGTGGTATAAACTTCCCCCCACCCTCTCCCTGTTTCTCTTCCCAATACGTCTAGGTACAGGACATTTTCTCAGATGTTGACATGGCCTATTGTAATGGTACAACATAATAAAAGTGGTATGTGAACCTTCCATATTTAAAGGAGATGTTACTCCAATCACAACAAGCCATTTTAGTAGTTTTTAAGAGTCTCCCTCCCCTACAGAAAACGTAGGTGCTAAAAAAATTGTGTTCACATAGTGGAAACGTTAAGAACTTGCAGTCTATCATCTCTATTTTCCAACTTTTCCTATAAAAACTCTTAGGGTAAACTCTGGTCTTTGGCCTTTTTACCATATATCAATTTGGTCCCTAATATTTTAGATGCGTCTATTTAGTTCCTATCCTTTTGATGTTGTGTCAAAAGGGTTCCTGATAAATGATGCATGGAAAATACTGACTGGCTTACATCTCAAAGAACTTCTCTTTAAGACTGTTTTCTTTGCACTTTCTTTGAAAACAAACACTAGCAAAAAGAAACTCAACCAAAAATTAAAGCGCCAGCCACCAAGAAAACATCTCAATTTCTTGGCATTTATACGGTAGACAAACAAACCAAAAGCACTAACACTTCTCTTTGCATTGTCATTTGTGTGAAACCTCGCCAGAGAGGAGAAAAGTCCTCCTAAATTGCTAGCTCCAGATACAACGGAGCCTCCAAGCTCCTCAATGCGTTCAGGCTCTACGATCCAATTTGGAATGTCCTCATTTCCATTGATGAGATCCACCACGTTCTCAACCACCTTAGCATGAAGTGCTCCCTCAACTCAATGACGAAAATCCTTTCTCATGAAAGACTGAAAAAGTGTTTGCCCTTCTATATTCTCATCTAATATGAATGAATCTGAAATCTCCATTGTAGCGGGCAATGTGTTCAGACTTTAGACAACAAAGCTTTTTTTTTGATGAACTCAAAATCAGCAAAGCTATTTTGTTTTTTTCATTTGTTTGTTTTCTTCATAAAGATTGAATTATACTAGTATATTATAGTGTGTTTTATTGTTAGGCACTATACTCTTACTTTGAAAAATAAAATAAAATAAAATTAGATGGCATGTTTTGGGTTCTTAGCTTTTATTTGGATGTCAAGAAAATGAGATATTTTCTTGGTGGCTGGAGATTAATTTTTTATTCTGAATTGTTTTGTTAGGTGATCGTTTCTAGATAAATTTGATTGGAAAAATGAAAAAGTGGCAAGAGAAAATGAGATTGAAGATATTTGTTGATTGAATCTCAAAAAAAAAAAAAAAAAAAAGACAAAAGAAAAGAAAAAAGAAGATATGTGTTGATTACATGTGGATTTTTTTTTTTTAAAAAAAAAAAAATTTAAGACACGTGGTAGTCCACATGGCAACTGAGGTTGCATTAGAATAATTTTTTATTTGAGCTGTTAGTCATGTTAGCATTTTTCATTCATAACTTAACAGTAAGGATTATTTTGACATAACACCAAAATGTTATGGACTAAATTAACACATTTAAAATGTTAGTGACTAAATTGACTTTTGACACAACATCAAAATGTTATGGACTAAATTGACACAATTTAAATGTTAGAAACCAAACATGTAAATTTACCCAAACTCTTATCAGACTCCTAATGTTTTTGAGGATGTTGTACTATCATGGAGTATCTGATATATTAGACGTAAAGTTGAGGATGTAGCACATTTGGATGCTTATTTTTGTGAAACGAGGATGTATTTGAACAAATGGCTAGTGAGAGTTCTAAGCATATATTAAAGGTTAAAGTGAATCAAGGGAAAGAATTGCAGCAGTTTATCTTGATTAGAAATTGGACTTGGTCGAGGATTACTTCCTTTTTAGATTTGGAGTCAAGGACTATAATAAGATCCTCATGTGTTGCCCATGGCTTATTCGTATCAGTTGTTGCCGTCAAGGCTAGGGTCCCTGTGCTTAAAGAAATTGGTCCAATTTTTTTTTTTTTTTTTTTTTAAATTTTGGGTTAAACTGACAATTCATTTTTATTATATATATATATATATATAGAGAGAGAGAGTTTACACATCATGTACATCATCATTTCTTCAATGATAAGATCATAAAAATTCTATGTACTGCAAGTCTACAAGTATTTATACTTGTTAATTATTTGCAAGTCCAGAGTAACCAAACTAGCAACTTGTAAGTTGTAATTATTTTGGCTCCATTTCTTGGTTTTTCTTGCAACCTAAACTGAGGTCCTCTTCCTGCAATCTTGGAACTAACTTCTTATGCATTTATTACAATCTTTCAGCTAAGTGTTAACTGTACTTTATAGTGTTAAATAGCCTTTTGGAGAGGCCCCTAAAATCAATTTCTACATGAAACAATTATGTAGAAGGGTTTTTAGTACTTTTTATTTTTCTTGGTAACTTCACTATTCAACATCCCACTTGAAGGTGAACGTAAAAATATACATTTTTGTGTAGTTAGAACCCATAAATATCCTCTTTCCCAACTTAAGGGACGAAAATTGTGTTGTTTTGTTTTACCTTTTTGTTCTTATCCTTAACAATACACATAAGAGTACATAACATGAGAGGGAAATCTATAATTGGTATCGAATATATTTATGGGGCCTACCTGTTGTGAGAGATAAGATACATATATCTAATACAAGGTATACTTTACTTTCTTACATGCAAGGCGTGAGGGACTCATGTTTGATTCCCTTGAAGTCGAACACACTTGGATTCGTATGCCCGTATTTCACTTCTTCTTTTTTTTAAATAAATTTTTATATAAGATATAATTTCTACTCTAACCTAATCTTAGTATATATGTGTGTGAAACTTTCTTTTAGAGACTTGAACCTCTGTTCTTGCCTCTCACACCCCCACAAGTATGCCCGTATTTCACTTACTTATTGGGTGGTCCCAGACCACCCAATAATTTCCCTCATTTATCAGACATTAGCCAAGCATTACTCAATTTGCACCAAAATTCATTTAATATGTGGGACTCACTTATTTTTATGAATTTATGAATTTATTTTAAACTTGAAAACTTAAATGATGTTGTAGGGATAAAGGCCTAAATTTGTGTATTGGGCCTTGGGCCTTATCTGGGAACGTGGACATATCTGAGGAGGGGGAAAGTAGTTGAGAGAGAGAGACCACAAGTTTAGAAGCACATACGGAAGGAGCAGGAGGATAGTTTGAGGATGAACTTCCCTTCGGATATGATGAACACAGATCAAATCCGTATTGTCACAGTTTAGGTAATCTTCCAGGAGATTTCCACAATAAGGATGAGCCTTATGCACGTACGGGAACGATAAGAACTCAGAAATATCTAAAGAAAAGCTGCTACCATCACATTAAATGCACTACAACTACTTTTCTGGCCGCTTTATGTGGAGAGGTCTCCTGAACAGTGCAGTCCTAGTTACCACACCTCACAGAAAGTCAGAGAAGGTGTTTGATGGGACATGCACTCAAGTGAAGGTTTAGATGATTAACAAGTGGAGGATCAAGATGACTGAGAAGGAACTATATATTGTGAGGGGCATCCCATGAGAAAAGGATTGGAGAAAAAGAGAAAAGAACTACTGTAGCACTCAAAACTGTATTAGCACTCATTTCTATTGATTTATATCAGAATCTACCTTCTCGGATGATAATTTCATTCAGTTTCACATGTTTTACTTGCTTGTACATCTTTTGAATCCATACTAGCCGTTGTCAAATTCATAAAAGGCCTAATTCTTTCACCCATTCTCTACAAATTTATTGTACTGGGCTTATTGGGCCTATATCCCATATCTTTTGGGTTTAGGCTGCAAATTGTGTCCCTACAATTGGCACTGTCCGTGGGAAAAACTTGTGCGATAGTGAAGGCAACGGTCATCTATGGCAGAACCAAGTCCACAACTAGCAAAATCAAAGGGCTCCCAGCATGGTGACCCTTTTGTTAACCTTGAGCAACAAGGTGATCGTGAAGGAAGTGTACATACCACATATACTAATAGGAGTCAACCTCGAGGTAGAAGTCATATTTCCCATGCGAAGAGTAACACGGGCATGCAACTGTAGATCAACTAACTAAAAAGGGACTTACGCCATGCAAGGAGGAGGAGAGCTTCCTCGAACGAGGATGTTTCCTCTGAGGATGGAAGGGACATGGATTACAAGCAGAGGTCCCGAACCCCACCCAATGAGTCTTTCTCCTACGAAGGGTAGCACTATCGTGAGCAGCATCGTAAGAGTCCACCACATAAAGGTGTAGGAAACGACGCTATGAGCAGGACCCTGAACCAGATTTCCAAGTCACCCTTCACACGTAAAATTAAAGATGTAAGGCTCCCTCGGCACTTTCATCAGCCAACGTTCACCATTTATAATGGCCGAACAGATCCTGTGGATTACGTGAGTCATTACAACTAGAGAATGGTTGTATATGCCAAGGAAGTCTTCCCATCCAGTCTGGGCCCTGTCGCAATGAGATGGTTCGACGGTCTAAGGGCAAAATCCATAGGTTCTTTTAGAGAGCTCACCCAGGCATTCGGTTCCCAATTTGTTACTTGTAGGAGAGTCTTTCGGCCTTTGGCTTCCCTAATATCTTTGAGCATGCAAGAGGGAGAGAATCTAAAAACATACTTGGACAGGTATTGAGAGATGTTTAATGAGATTGAAGGCGATTTTGATGATGTGGCCATAAGCACATTTAAACTTGGACTCCTAGCCGAGCATGGTTTAAGGAAATCTCTGATTGGAAAACCCGTGACTAGTATGCGCCAACTCATAGATCGAATTGATAAGTATAAAAGAATAGAGGAAGACCAGCAGCAAGGCAAAGGGAAGGAGAAGGTTATCCCTTAAGAGAAGAGGGATTTCAGGTCAGACCGTTATAACAACCGGCCATGAAGAGACTTTTCAGGATACTTAGGATTCGCTAATACTCAGGCGGTCAATGTTATGTTTCGAGAACTAGTGCAACATGTTCTAGAAAAGATTAGGCATGAACCATTCTTCAAATGGCCAAATAAAATGGCGGGAAACCCCACAAGGCACAATCAAAACCTTTATTGCCAGTACCATCAAGATCAAGGACATACCACAGAAAATTGTAGAAACTTGTTGGACCATTTAGATCAACTTGTCCGAGAGGGAAAGTTAAAGCACCTTTTGCACCATGCCAGTAATCAGGGTGGTCAAACTAATTCAGAGCCCAGGAGAGATAATTCTACAAAGCCCCCCTTGGGGACAATCAATGTCATCTTCATCGCTCCAGGACGAATCGGTTCCTGTCCCTTCAGAGTCATGTTTGTTGCTTAGCTACAAGTCGAGAACTCCAAGTCAAAACCCAAGAGAGTTAAAACAGAAATTTAGCCGATCTTGGGTTTCTCAGATTAGGATAAGGTTGGAACCATACAGTCCCATGATGATGCACTAGTGGTTACGCTGAGGATAGGGGGCTACGATGTGAAGAGAGTAATGGTGGATCAAGGCAGTGGTGTCGAGATTATGTACCCTGATTTGTACAAGGGGCTGAACTTGAGACCCGAGGATTTAACAGCCTACACTTCTCCGTTGGTAAGCTTTGACGGGAAAGTTGTCATCCCGAGAGGTCAAATAAGGCTTTCTATACAGACTGGATCAGAAACAGTGGAGGTGGACTTCATAGTAGTGGATGCTTATTCCCCCTATACAGCCATAATGGGCAGGCCCTGGCTCCATGCCTTAGGGGTTGTTTCTTCTACCCTGCATTAAAAGGTAAGATTCCCGTCCGGAGACTAGATGAAGAGATTGTTGGGAGTTAGTCTATGGCTAGACAATGCCTAATAGCTGCCATCTGGCGTCAACCTGAGGCTAAATCCTGAACTCATGCTGAAGGAAACTCATAGCAATTAATAGCTCCAGTCCCGTCCACTGATGGACCAACCGAGGAGGCGAGATACGAAGATCTATTTAAAATTGTTATTGGCGATGACCCTGAGAAGTTCTTTCAGGTTGGATCTTTATTGCCCACTGAGGAGAAGGAAAATTTAAAATTGTTATTGGCGATGACCCTGAGAAGTTCTTTCAGGTTGGATCTTTATTGCCCATTGAGGAGAAGGAAAAGCTATTAGAATTTCTTAGAAGAAACATAGATGTGTTTACCTGGAATACTTATAAAGCCCCAGGAGTGGACCCAAGCTTCATCTGTCACCATTTGAATGTCAACCCATTTGTTACTCCCAAGAAGCAATCACCTCAGCGTCCCTCCAAGGAACATGTTGATGTCGTCAAAGATGAAGTGACTAAACTTAAGCAAGCAGGGGCTATCAAAGAGATATTCTATCCTGAATGGCTGGCCAATACTATAGTGGTGAAGAAAAAGAACGAGAAGTGGCGAGTTTGTGTGGACTTGATAGACCTAAATAAAGCTTGCCCAAAGGATCCCTTCCCGATGCCTTGGATTGATCAATTGGTAGATAAGACTGGGGGGCATCCTCGGATGAGTTTCTTGGACGCCTTTCAAAGATATCATCAGATACCATTAGTCATGGACGGCTTTTGTTACTCCTACAGGAAACTACCATTACAAGGTGATGCCTTTTGGTCTAAAAATACAGGATCAACGTATCAAAGAATGATGACCAGAATATTTGAGCCCCCGCTGGGTAAGACTATTGAAATTTATAGAGATGACATGGTGATAAAGAGTAAATTGGTGTCCGAGCATATGAGAGACCTTGGATGTATATTTGAAATTTTAAGAAGACATAAATTGCACCTTAACGCTTCGAAGTGTTCATTCGGTGTAGGATCAGGCAAATTCCTAGGTTACATGGTCACTCATTGGGGAATTGAGGTTAACCCTAACTAGATCAAAGCCATTAACAGTCTACAACCTCCTCGGAACCCCAAAGAGGTTTAGAAACTTACCAGAATGACTGCTGCCCTTAACAGGTTTATATCTTGCTTAGCTAATAGGTTCTAACCTTTCTTCCTCTTAATAAATAAATGAAAGGGGTTCGAATGGACCGAGTAGTGTGCTTTAGCTTTTCAGCAGCTTAAAGAATATTTCTCTTGACCTCCTATTATGTCCAGTCCAGAGGTAGATGAAGTGTTGTTTGCCTACATTGCTGTGACTCCTCACGCAGTAAGCCTGGTGTTGATACGAGTTGACAGTGGCATACAACGACCAGTCTATTATATAAGCAAATCCCTGTAAGAGGCCGAGAATCGATATCTGCCACTGGAGAAAGCCATCTTAGTAGTGATGCATGCTTCATGAAAGCTTCCTTATTATTTCCAGGCACACATAGTTATTGTCCTCACTCAACTTCCACTCAGGTCCATATTGTAGAGTGCTGATTACACAGGAAGGATTGCTAAATGGGGTACCATCCTAGGAGCTTTTGATGTCAAATATATGCCTTGCACTTCTATCAAAGGCCAGATCCTTGCAGATTTAGTAGCTGAATTCGTTAAACTTCATTAGAAGAAATAGCAGAAATACAGCACATGGATGAAAAATCGGTTGACACCATATCTCTACAAGTACCTTTACCCTGGAAAGTGTATATCGATGAAGCAGCAAATCAAAGGGGATTTGGAGTGGGACTAGTTCTAATTTCACTCGAGAAACTCACCATTGAGAAATCATTAAGACTAAACTTCTCGGCCACTAATAATGAGGTTGAGTATGAAGCTTTGCTTGAGGGAATGTCCATGGTGCGGAAAATGGGAGGAAATGCGGTAACAATGTTCTTTGATTCAAGATTGATCGTTGGCTAAATGAATGGTGAACTAGAAGCAAGAGATGAGAGAATGCAAGGGTATCTAAGCTAAGCTAGGCATCTACGATCAAGTTTTGAATCATTCAATTTACTCCACGTCCCTAGAAGTGGAAACACACATGCTGACTCCTTGGCCACTCTGGCAACCTCCTCGGCTCAAAGCTTACCTCGGGTTATCATTATAGTAGACTTATGCAGACCCAAGGAAGAGAAGGGAGAAGTGATCCACGTTCATCAAGTCAGAGTAAGTTCTAGTTGGATGGACCCTATAGTACTATTCTTGAAAGACGATGTCTTACTAGAGGATAAGTCGGAAGCTGAGAAGATACGGAGAAAAGCGCCTCATTTTTGGTTATTTGAGGACCAAAAGTTATACAAACGCTTTTTCTCAGGACCATACATGCTCTGCATTCATCCTGAGGCGTCCTTACTTCTTGAGGGATTACATGAAGGGATTTGCGGAAGCCATACAAAAGGCAGATCCCTATCTCACAGAGCCATCACTCAAGGCTATTGGTGGCCAAGCATGCAAAAAGAAGCCATGGAATATGTTAAGAAATGTGATCAATGTCAAAGATTTGCGTCAAACATACACCAACAGGGAGGAACTCTCAATCCCCTTTCCAGCCCTTGGTCGTTTGCCTAATGGGGCTTGGACATTGTTGATCCATTCCCTAAAGCAATAGGGAATAAAAGATATTTGTTGGTTGGCACAAACTACTTCACAAAATGGGTTGAAGCCAAGCCCTTGGCGATATCAGAAATGCGGATGCCAAGAAATTTGTTTGGAAAAACATCGTCACGCGGTTCGGGATCCCTCGTACTCTCATCTTAGACAACGGCCTTCAGTTTAACAATAAATCTTTTAGGAGATATTGTTGTGATTTGGGAATTACGAACCAGTATTCCACCCCAGCTTATCCAAAGGGAAATGGACAAGCCAAGGTAGTAAACAAAGCCATAGTGAACGGACTCAAGAAGAGACTAGATGATGCAAAGGGAAAATGGGTAGAAGAGTTGTCACACGTCCTTTGGACATACAGAACTACTCCTTGAAGATCTACCGGAGAGACCCCCTTCTCAATGACATATGGAGCAGAGGTTGTCATTCCCCTAGAAATTGGCTTCCCAACGCTAAGAACCAGCACATTTAGTCCAAGCAATAACAACGAGCTGCTAGAAAAAAGCCTAGACTTGATTGAGGAAAGAAGAGAAAGTACAATGGTTCAATTAGCCTACTACCAGTATAAACTCAAACAAGGTTACGATGCCATTGTAAAGTCAAGGCCATTAGTGCTTGGTGATTTAGTACTGAGAAATGTTCTAGGTAATGCAAAAAATCCAGCATGGGAAAAGTTAGGGCTCAATTGGGAAGGACCATAACACGTCACCTCGGTGGCTGGTATAGGAGCATACTTTTTGGAGGACTTAGATGAGCATGTAATACTGCGCCCTTGGAATATAAACAACCTGAAAATATGTTATTATTAATGAAAATTTCCTTTGTCAATTTGTTCTTTTCTTATTTGAAGGTATTATACTTATCACTAGTGAATTATTATAAGAGTTTAAACAGATCTTAAGTCATGTCAAGTCTCTCCGACCATGTACTTAGGTGAAATTAACACTCAATGACATCTTTATAAGAGTTTAAACAGATCCTAAGTCATATCAAGTCTCTCAGACCACAAATTTAGGTGAAATTAACACTCAATGGCATCTTTATAAGAGTTTAAACAGATCCTAAGTTATGTCAGGTCCCTCAGACCACATACTTAGGTGAAATTAACACTCAATGACATCTTTATAAGAGTTTAAACAAATCCTAAGTCATGTAAGGTCACTCAGACCACATACTTAGGTGAAATTAATACTCAATGACATCTTTATAAGAGTTTAAATAGATCCTAAGTCATGTCAGGTCCCTCGAACCACATACTTAGGTGAAATTAACACTCAATGGCATCTTCATATGAGTTTAAACAGATCTTAAGTCATGTCAAGTCTCTCGGACCACATACTTACGTGAAATTAACACTCAATGGCATCTTTATTTAAACAGATCTTAAGTCATGCCAGGTCCCTCGGACCACATACTTACGTGAAATTAACACTCAATGGCATCTTCATAAGAGTTTAAACAGATCCTAAGTCATGTCAGGTCTCTCGGACCACATACTTATGTGAAATTAACACTCAATGGCATCTTTATAAGAGTTTAAATAGATCCTAAGTCATGTCAGGTCTCTCGGACCACATACTTAGGTGAAATTAACACTTAATGACATCTTTATAAGGGTTTAAACAGATCCTAAGTCATGTCAGGTTTCTCCAACCACATACTTAGGTGAAATTAACACTCAATGGTATCTTTTTAAGAATTTAAATAAAACCTTAGTCATGTCTGAAGTCCTCGAACCAATTGCTTTGGGAAAATTAATATGCTGTCATTTTTTTTATATAAGTGTTTAAACAGAGCCTTAGGTGTATATGTTTCCTTGGACCACATATTTGAGGGAAATTAGCACCCCATAATATCTATTTGTTTCCTACTATGTGTTGAACCAGGTCTAAACATATGACTAAAATCCTCGGATTTATAACTCTGAGCGAGGTAAAGTCCTTAATTACCTATTCAAATGTTGAGCAGGGAGAAGGATGTCTCCCACTTTGTTATTGCTTTATGGAGTTGATTACTTGTCTTTATTACATTCAGCCTTTAGTGATATTAAAAATTGTCAGCACGAATAGCAGGGTATTATAGTTGGTCTTATGGAAACTAAAGTGGCAGCAGTTCAAAATCATTTGCATTAACGATAAGCATAAAAGCACATACAAAAGAAAAAAAGAAAAACACGAGAAGCAGAAAGAAAAATCTATTCATTAAGTGCAAAAGGAGAGTACATTACTTTTAGTGACAAAGTCCCACTTAAAAAAAAAAGGGAGAGTAAGAGAAAAAAACTACAGCAAAAAATTTTGAACACTAAGCCTAAGTTTGTGATGCTGGGGCATCATCTTTTCGGCTCGGTTGGGAAGAGGTGGCATCCTTGGCCTTGGCTTCAGCTTCTTTGGCTTTAGCAGCACCTTTTGCTTCTGTTAAGGGCTTTTTCCCCTCGTCCTTACTCTTATCTTTAACCACCTCAACCCCTTGGCTTTGATCAGTAGCTATGCTGAATCCTTTAAAGCCTCAGGAGGAGGAAGAGCAATTTGAGTGGTCATGGGCTGCTTTGACGCCTCTAGAGCATGAGTAGGAGAAAGAGGGGAAGAACCTGGGATTTCACAAATCTCTGGATGGTAATATCTATGCCCAGGTTGCCTCCACTTTAAGTCTACTGGGACCCCTACAACGTCAAGGGCTTTATCCCATAACACATCGCAGTAGTCCCTACACACTACAGAAAGATCCTCAACAAGCCTAACTTGTGTCTCTTCTACACCAAGTTGATAGGCTGCTTGCTTCTTAGCCTCAGCTGCCTTCTTAGCTAGTTGGGCTGCCTCCTTGTCCTTCTGGAGTTCAGCCCTGAGATCCTTAACCAGTTGCTTTTTTGTGGCCAAGTTCGTTTCAGTCACATATAGCTTCTGGCGTTGGTCCTCGGCTTGCCTCTCCGCGGTCTTAAGGCCTGCATCAGCACTGTCCCTAGCCTGGATCACCTCTTTCAATTTCTAGGACATTTTAGAGTGATTTTGCCTAAGATTCCCCAACATCTTCTCGGTATCGGCGCAAGCTTAGGCTTCTGCCTCAACTTCTTTGTAGGCATCCTTAACCCATTCCTCGACCACGTAAACCTGTTGGGTAATCTGTATAACAGGAACAGAAGAATTCCATGTAATACAAAGGAAAGGAATGAAGGAAAGAGACTAAATATTTAGTTAGAAGGGTGGATTAAATCACTTACCATAGCAAGATCCCTCTTAAGGGATAGGAAAAGATCGGGTTGCTTGAAGCACCTGTAAGCGTCCATGTCTTTTGGCAGAAGAAATGGTTGCTCTAGGGCTTCAGCAATGTAACCCGAGTGCTCTCCTTGAAAGCTTCGGACTGAAGCATCCCAAGCGATAGGGCACCATCTACCTCTAACTTAGGGGACCAAGTGCACGGTGGTTGATGCATATCAGCCCTGGGAGGATCCTCTCGGCTTTCAATAGAAGTGGACCTTTTGCCTCCCTGGTCTTTGATCACCTTCTGTTGTTTATTTCCTTTTATAGGGCCAACCTCACCTTCCTTGAGCGTCTCGTTCGGCCTTTTCTTTTTTATGTCAGGATTTGGCTTCAACCTAAGGTCAGTGGGAATTTGAGAAGGGGGAGGAGGAAGGTTAACTGAGACTTGGGACTTATTGGTCTCTTTTGAAGCGGATACTTTATTTCTCGCTTTCATAAGGTCCCTTAGACTTTTACTTCCTGCATTCAAGGCCATTTCTTCTTCCTCCTCGTCTGAAGTGTCTTCCAAATGGGTGACCACAAGAACAGGGGCGTGAACACTAAAATGTCTGTCCGGTTCCTCCTTGGCGTCCGACACTGAAATCACTTGCACTCCCCGAGATTCCTCCTCTAAGAAATGAAATTTATCAATTTCCTCTTCGAGCGAGGAACTAGAAGAGGCAACCCCTTCTCCGGCTATTACTTGAATTGGTTGGATGATCAAAGGAATGCCTTGTGGGAAGGGGTGTGCTATTGGTGGAAGGTCATCTTGAGCTAAAAAGAGGGGCCAAGATACGTCAATTCGATTTATCCATGGGTCGCCCGCCCTTATGGCATGGCCAACTTCTTGGAATATGTTCGAGATGGGCTGAAAATCCAATATGAGGTGAACGGCCCGCAATTGCCTATCTTCACTTATAAAAATCTCAGATCTCAGCAAGTAGTTAAGGGCCGCGACGTTGGTTAAGCTGAGCCTAGGAGCTACGTGCCTTTCATCTGTAAAAAAAAAAAAAAAAAAAAAAAAAAAAAAAAAAAAAAAAAAAAAAAAAAAAAAAGATGAGGAGAAATACGATTAGAAATTAGAGTCTTAGAGTCCGCTATTAAAAGAAAGTAAAATAAAAAGGGGCAAGATAGGATCAAGGTTAAAGAGTCCAAATCTATCACTAAGAAACCTAATTCTAAGGCACCCCACCTGGTTTTCCCATTTCGACGGGGTAGTGAATTCCATATTGCCATGCTCTCAAAGCTATAAGATAATCGTCCTTCATACCCTTGTTGGATTTGGGTAGACATGATATTAATCTTACCACGTCCGAGCGGGATTTGAGATAATATCCCGCGGCTTTTTGGGAGTGACACTCATACATGTGAACTACATCATGCCAAGTGAGCCACAGACCCATGTGCTCATTAAGAGCATCACCGCTACCCAAGACCCTAAAAAGGTTAGGTGCGCATTGGTGTGGGCATAACCTATGGTTGAATAAGTAATCTCGGGTTATCCTACCCGTTGGAAGAGTCATTCTCCCTTCTATGAATGCTATCATAGGGATGACGACTTCTCCCTCTTCTCGGTTTGTTTCTATTTGGTCTGGGGGGCAGTATCGCAGAGCGACTTCCTGTAGTATGTGATACTTCTCCTTAAAGGCTTCTATTTTTGCGGGGGAGTCTACTAAGTTCTTAAATCTACCCATCTTGACAAACTAAAAGGGAGTTACCAAAGTTTCTAAGGGGAGAAATAAAAATTGTAAGGCCGAGAAGGCCAGCCGGGGAGAAAATGAAAGATTTAAAGATATTAAACTTACACGAACTAAAGTGCGTGGTGATCCCTGAAATCTTTAGAGAAACTCCCAAAGATTTCTTAGAGGAAAAATGTGCAAAGCTTAACGATTTAGCAGGCTTGGTGAGTTTTGAATGCTTGAGGATGCTGGAGAATTTGAGAATTTATAAAATGAAGGAGAAATGGTCTCCCTTAAAACTTTATATAGAAAGCAAAAATAAGTGGGAGTTATCCCGCTCAAAATTTTAAGGAAAATGTTAGCCCGTTCGATTTACGCCTCACCGTCAGATGCAAGGGACATAACGCCGCCTGAAGCAATTAATAATGTCTTACAGGCTCCGAAACGTCAGTAGCACTTATGAGGAGCACAAAACCATACTTCCACACATGTAAATTCAGGGATTTTGATGTCCCTATTTCTTGTTTAATCAAAATCCCAATTTTTCTCCTCAAATGCGAGATAAAAATTGGAATTCTGAGGGGCTATTGTAGGGATAGAGGCCCAAATTTGTGTATTGGGCCTTATCTGGGAACATGGACATGTCCGAGGAGGGGGAAAGTAGTTGAGGGAGAGACCACAAGTTTAGAAGCACATACGGAATGAGTGAGAGGATAGTCCGAGGATGAACTCCCCCTCAGATATGATGAACACAGATTAAATCCGTATTGCCACAATTTAGGTAATCTTCCAGGAGATTTCAATAATAAGGATGAGTCTCATGCACTTATAAGAACAATAAGAACTCAGAAATATCTAAAGAAAAGCTGCTACCATCACATTAAATGCACTACAGCTACTTTTCTGGCTGCATTTATGTGGAGAGGACTCCTGAATAGTACAGTCTTAGCTACCACACTTCACAGAAAGCCAGAGAAGGTGTTTGATGGGACATGCACTCAAGTGAAGGCTTAAATGATTAATAAGTGTAGGATCAAGATGACTAAGAAGGAACTATATATTGTGAGGGGTATCCCATGAGAAAAGGATTGGAGAAAAAGAGAAAAGAACTACTGTAGCACTCAAAACTGTATTAGCACTCATTTCTATTGATTTATATCAGAATCTACCTTCTCAGATGATAATTTCATTCAGTTTCACCTGTTTTACTTGTTTGTACATCTTTTGAATCCATACTAGCTGTTGTCAAATTCATAAAAGGCTTAGTTCTTTCACCTATTCTCTGCAAATTTATTGTACTGGACTCATTTGGCATATATTCCATATCTTTTGGGCTTAGGCTGCAAATCGTGTCCCTACAGATGTCATGTAATGTAAAGCAACGAATCAAATCAGTTAAGGTGTTTTTTTTTTTTTTGGAAACCAAATTAGTTAAGGTTTTAAAAATAGCTAAGTAATTATATCCTATTATTTTACATATATATGAAAAAAAAAAAAAAAAACACATTATTTCAAACTGATTTGGCTTCTGAATTATTATTTGAATTTGTAGGGTTCATGGGATCAGGAATGGGCTAGATGTTTTGTTTTGCTCTATCTATTATTATTATTTGGCTTTTTTTTAAAAACAATTCTATACTTTTAGTGAATCCAAAATATGGTTTAAGAGAGGATTAGCAAAACTAGTAGTATTTTTTTTTTCTTTCACTCAAAATCTTAGGGAGGGGGGCAGTAGAATATTTACAGCATATTTACTAATAATATAACATTTTATTAGCACCCTTGATGGAAAACTTAAAAACTCAGGGGGGCCTTCTAGCTCTGCCAATGTTTGCAGTAGCTTAAAAGTGTAAAATTTTCAATCTCCCAAAAAATTCTCTCTCTCTCTCTCTCTCTCTCTCTCTCTCTCTCTCTCTCTCTCTCTCTCTCTCTCAAAATTAAAATTAATATTAATAGTTTTAGAGACAAATTTATTATTCAATAACTAAAGTCCAATATTGCTAAAAGAGACAGTGAGCATCTAAAACATGATATTTGTTCTGATACTAATTGTTTCAATATTTTTAGAATTAAAATTTTTAACTGTCGCACGCACTTGGTGCGATATTTACTCCATAAGTATAAATACTTGTGGAGTGTGGAGGGTAAGGGCTAAGATTCAAGTTTTCAGGAGGGAGCTTTACGCACATATACTCTTAGATTAGGCTAGAATAGAAATTCTATCTTGTATAAAAAAAAAAAAAAAAATTAAAAGTTTTAAAATATGATTTTATAAATATATGAAAATAGTCTGATTAATGTATTAAATTATATAAAAACATGTTGAATTATTTTTTCTAATTTATGTAACGCTTATAAAATATTAAGTAATGATACATTTTATATTTGCATCTAGCCCCCAAATGTGTTGAGTCTACCCTAGATTAGGCCTTATTTTTGTGAACTGTGAATTTAAGCGAGTTTTGCAAATAATATGTTTGAAACTGAATTGAGGTATTCAATAGAAATGACACCATTTAGAATCTACTAATTTTTAAAACCATTTATTTATATTTAAAATACTCTACGTATATGAATACTTCATACCAATGTGACCTTATTTTGCATGAAATACGTTTAACATGTCAATATCATAGTTAATATTTCATGATTTTGGCATGATCATATTGGTATTAGTACAAAGAAACCAATTCATTAAAGGCTAAAGTTATTAATATATATATATATATATATATCAAATTGATGGTTTTGCAAAGAGATGTTCAACAACTACTATTGTTGAGATATTGGAAGAAACTAATAAAATACCTCACTTTCAAGAATTTGAAAATGATGTACAATACTGAATCGTGCTGGAGATTATAGTGCAAATTCTGCGAAATTAGATTGAAGTGTCACACGTTATTCCCTCAGCGATTGTGAATATTTCCATGAAAATGAACAACAAAGAAGGTTTGTTAGATCAAGATTGGGTTTTTTCATTTTTGCAAGAAGTTCCTTTAAGAATGTAAAAATGGAGGTTATATTATAACTGGGTTCCTTCATATCACTAATGTGTTTGGGTTTGTAACTTTGTATGTCTAGTTCGAGACGTTCTACAATATTTTTTTCAGCGACACAAAAACGAGTTTGTTGGTCAGAAATTTGAAATCTTGGACCCCTACATTAATTTATGTGGGAGACACAAATCTTTTTTTTTTTTTTAATAAATTATATTTTAAATTCTAAAACATTTTTTTGAAGGGTAAATCCTAAAGTTAATTAATATAATGTAAATCAACAAATTTAATCATTTAAGGTTTATATAAAATATATAACCATTTATATCATATTATTTCAACCCAAAAAAAAAAATCATATTATCTGAAAGTAACCATTTAAACCCTACTATTTCAAAAATAATTTATATATATATATATATATATAACCCCAAACGCAATGTTGTTTTACCTAAATGAATTTATGAGTTTTAATATTTTACTTTTTAAAATATCAAGGTATAATTTGTTACTTTTGAAATTATATACTTTAATATGATATTTCTAAAAGAGGTAATTGTAGTTTACCACCTATAATAGGGCTATTTTAATATTTCCTACTCGTGGTTTGAAAAATTTCACTCAACCCCCCCTCCATTAGACAATCATAACCCACCTCATTATCTCGGTTAGAAAAAACACATAAAATAAAAAAAAAGTAACTCATGAGAAACCTTGTTTCACCATTCTTATAGGATTCATTAACACACGAATTAGGCCAAATCTGAACCACACACTCTCAAGAAATCAATACTCATCCCTATCCACCTATACAGAGATTGATAAGGAAATGAGGGATAAACTAAAATTTTAAATATATATATATATATATATATATATTAAATCTCACACCAGAAAAACAGTTTTTTTTTTTTTTTTTCTTTTTATACTAAAGTTAAGAACATCCAGTTTGCAGCAACAAGGTTCACAAACAGATCATGCCAATTGGCATTCCAAAATTTAAAATTACAAAATCCGTCAATTCACACAGTAATGATGAATATATAACAGACCCCACAAGCCCCTGCTTTAACAAACTCCACCTCGTTCTTAATTTATTTACCCACCACTAGAACAATATATAATAGAACACGACTATTCCTACAGCAGTGGAGCTAGAAATTTATCTTTGGGAGACTATATATAAATATATATATTTTTTGTATGAAATGTAAAATAGTAATATACAGTACTTCATAACTCAATTTTTTTCCCTTTTATTTGTTGAAATAATTGTTAAAATACTTGTGTTCATTTTAAAGATAATGAATGTTTAATTATTGTAATTTGTTGACACACACACACATACATATATATATTTATAGATTGTATTTTATTTAAATGAAAAATATGTTTATTTTTATACTTTCTTAAATATGTATGTATATTATCAAGTATGGAGGGCCAAAATGATAAGATTATTTAAAAATTATCAAATTATTTAAGATATTTTCAGAAAAACTTTTATTTTTAAAAAACTTTTGTGCCCTGGTTGGGGGGGGGGGGGGGGGGGGGGTGGCCCTGGTCATCAAGTGGCTCTGCCACTGTATTCCCATCTATTATTATATCTTCATGACCTGCACATTTTACAAATAAAATGGATCAAATTTTCAACTACCCATTACATATTTCAATTTAAACCAAAATTACAGCTCAAATACACACTTCTTGTTTCCCACTGCGAGAGAGAAAAAAAACAAAAAAAAACTTACCTTTAATCATAGTTTATATATGAAATTTGAAGTTATGAGTAATGCGTATAAAATAGATAATAACTGACAAAATCTTAAGGCTTATATATTAAATTGTTACTTATTATGAAATTAGTGTTTAATCTATCATTTTTCCTTTAATTTTGTTTAACAAGTAGGAGATTTGCATTGGGAAAAATGCCCATACACCCCCTAAACTTTAGACTAGTAGTCAAAACTAAGGGAGTCAATTTCGTACCGGAGATTGTACCGGTTTAGTCAGTGAAACGATATATTTCGGTATCGGTCAATATCGGTGTACCGTTTTGGGATTACCGCTAATTATATAATAATTATAATATCAATAATAAGTATACGATTTATATATTAAAAAAAAAAAACATTACTATTGTACAATTTACATTGTTTGTTTGTTTGTTTTTTTTTTTTTGATAAGCATAGTTTATAACTCTAATATATATATATATAAACACACACTAATGTAAGTACTTTTTTTTGAGTTAAAGATTGGAATTGTTCTCATATTACACAGAGGGCAAACAAGTACTCCCCAAGCCACGTGTCCATTCGGATGGGTAAAAAGTGAACAAAAGGACTTGTCTCTTTCACTTCCCATCAGACCACAAGTTTCAAAATGAGCATAGATATTCAGGAAGGAAAAAACAAGGAAAAGAGGGGGAAGAGCAAAAAGTGAAATAGAAAAAAAGAAGAAGAAAGAAGTAAAAGAGGGAGAAGCAGGTGATGAGGCGACAAACTTGAAACTGAGAACTGAGAAACAGCAGCAGCTTGGTTGATCTACAATGACTAGTGAGCAAATTTTTCAAAGATTTTAATAAGCGTCGACTTCTTCTTCTCTTGTTATTCTTTTTCCAAGCCCTCCCTTAGAGGTTTTGGTTTCGGCCCGGTATCAAATTACCGGCCGAAATCCGAAATTTACTCCGGTATGGCCGGAACAACTCCGGTACATCCGGTATTTTAGCCGGAACGAAATAATAGATTTTTTGTACTGGCCAAGGTTTTGGCACGGTAAATACCGGCCGTACCAGCCGGTACGGTATGAAATTAACTCCAATGGTCAAAACACCTCCTGAACTTTTTTATTGGCCAATTTACTCCTTAAAGTATGCACATCTGCCGTATCAATTCTTCAGTTAGTTCCACGTTAAAAAACTAACGGAATAGCACGTGAAGTTTAAAAACTAAATAATTTACACAAAAGAAAGAAAAGAGAGAGGAGAGACCTAGGTCTGACCGGCAAAGAAGAGAGAGAAAGAGGTGGTAGAACTAGAGCCACCGTGGAGCGGTTGTCTCGGCTCCCGTAGGCCGTTTCTTCAGGCCTTGGTAGGTTGGTACGTGCAAGTTTCTATCGGGGTTGAGGTTTATTTACTCCAAGATCCAAATAATCACAAATCCCTTCGAGCAATGAATAGGGTGAGTCCAGGTTTTTCTTTATTTTTATCTTTGAGATGAAATTTTAAGATTTTTGGCCCATGGAATTTTTGGCTGTGTAAAATTCTTTTCACTTTTTTTGTTTGTTTGTTTGTTTTTTAGTTTCTTTGATACTCGTGGATTTTTGTGATGATTATGGTTAGATATTGATCAAATGATGTAGATTTAATGAATTTTGTGTTGGGTCTTTAGGATTCCATGGTCGATTGAGTTCTCAACTTAGGTTCATTATTTGTGCATTCCAATTGTTTGATAAATTGTCCCAATGATTATGTGATATGTGCTTTCTGTTCAATCTGGTGGGGTTGTTGCTGGTAAATGCTAGAGTCTATGCTAATCCTTGTCTCTGATCCAGTTTGGCTTTAAATGACTTTGTTTTGTATTATTAGTCTTGTTGTTATGTAAGCTAGCAATAATTGTTTCAGGTGAGAAAGAAAAGGCATAAACATCAAACTCAACTTGAACCTTGTTTTAATGACCTTCATAATTAAGTCTAGGATTATATCACATGGCAGAGCTGCTTGAGGTTCCATTAGCATCACTGGGCTGAGGAAATATTCAAAACATAGTTTATAGATTGAACATTTTATACACAAATTTAGATTTGTTATTATGAACAAGAATAGGCAAATAAAAACAGTTTAATTTTTGGGTTCTCCTTTTTTTTAGGATCAAAATGTTAGACCTGATGAAAAATTGAATGAAATCAAAATGCTTGCTAATGACTTCTTTCATTGTATTTCTAATGACTTTATGGCCTTCACATCTAGTTTTATCTAATTTCTTTTTTAATTTTCTCAAACAGATGTAAGGGATCAAAAATGTGTTACAAGTTGTAAGTTGCAACCTTGACCTCGGATTGGAAATGTAAGACTTCAATATACTCTAAAATAATTGGAGTTGCAAAGCAAGATGGAAAAGACCTGGGACTTGAGGAAAAATGCCAACCAATGTACTTAATATGATGGTTATATGCTCAAATGTTTGAATTGTACTAGTGTAAACATCAAACTGGAAGAAATGCCAGTCAGAGCAAAGACAACAATCGTGCTTATGGTTTATATGTTCAAATGCACAAAGTGTACTCAAAATTGTATCTTTCTTAGTTAAGTGTTCAATGTCAATGATGTAACAATTATGTGATGATAATTAAGTGTTAAATGTATTATGAGAGGTGCAAGGATATGTAATAGTTTTCATATATGTAATGACTACTTGTTTGTAATATAATTATGTTTATATATAAAAAAACTAACTCAAATTTGCATATGAACTGAAGGATATGCAATGCGGACTTTGTTTGTGATCATTTGTCCACAAACTATTTCTTTTTTCTTTTTTTGAGAAGCTATTTACTGTGCACAATTTTTTTTTTCATTGATGTTAACAAAACACAAATTTACAAAAATAAATTACTCATAGGCGCACATGTTTCTTTAATGATAAAACGAGAATTATAATTTGTATAAATTGCACATAGGTGCAGAAATTTTTTTTTTTTTTTTTATTAATAACAAAATGAGGATCGTAATCTGCTCATGAATACATCTCATACATTGTGGACCACCCATTCTCTCCACTTGCAACACTTCTTTGAGTTGAGGATCTCTTGCACCATCAATTTTTGTGGCCGGAGCTTGCAATACTTGATCTCCTCTCTTGAGGAGATGATAATGCAACACTTGGAAATGATCCTTCCTGACCTAATGCATTACTTGTACAGGACATCTACAAGAAAGCAATTACACATAACACAAATGTAATATTTGAAAGAAATAATCAATGAATCATTTCTAATATTTTTGAGAGAAATAATCAAGAAAAAAAAAAAAAAAAAAAAACAAATGTAAAACATCAATAAATCATATAGCAAGCTTAGTATTAGATGTACTAAATTATCCTATTGTGCATTTAAATTATAGCTAAAACCTCTAGTGTATTTCTGCCAACCCTGAAAAGTTTTACATAACCAAATAAGATTGTTTAATCAAATCTTAATTGATCGTTAGTCGAAGGCATAAAAAATACCAGGGTTAACTTCATAGTCTCTACTCACATATCTTCATTCTACCTTACATAACAAATGTTTTATTGAGTGTGTGTGTATATTTGGGAAGCCAGTATGCCGGTGTATTAAGTGGTTTTCATAGTTTTAACATCCCATTCCTTTAGCCATACACATAGGCAAGGTTCTTCATTTGGACAAATTAAGTCTTTTGGTAACATTTTATCAGAAATTTCACTTGACAAGGTTCTTCTACTGCCTATTACCACTTTCTATCTAGAATTTTTTGTGTATAATTCATCCAAATGGCACAAAAGAGTGTTTACAAGAATTGTTTTGGTTATTCAAATATTTTACTGATGAACAAACATATAATATCTAGCAGAGTAAAGCTAATTTGAAACTCATAGTCCTTCAAGGACAACCTAACAAATATTGCTAGCTTACATAACAACAAGACTAATAATACAAAACAAAGTCATTTAAAGCCAAACTGGATCAAAGACAAGAATTAGCATAGACTCCGGCATCTACCAGCAACAACCCCACCAGATTGAACAGAAAGCACATATCACATAATCATTAGGACAATTTATCAAACAATTGTAATGCACAAATAATGAACCTAAGTTGAGAACTCAATCGACCATGGAATCCTAAAGACCCAACACAAAATTCATTAAATCTACATCATTTGATCAATATCTAACCATAATCATCACAAAAATCCACAAGTATCAAAGAAACTAAAAAACAAACAAACAAACAAAAAAGTGAAAAGAATTTTCACAGCCAAAAATTCCATGGGCCAAAACATCTTAAAATTTCATCTCAAAGATAAAAATAAAGAAAAACCTGGACTCACCCTATTCATTGCTTGAAAGGATTTGTGATTATTTGGATCTTAGAGTAAATAAACCTCAACCCCGATAGAGACTTGCACGTACCAGCCTACTAGGGCCTGAAGAAACGGCCTACGGGGGCTGAGACAACTGCTGGATGAAGAACTCGGCGCCGCTCCACGGTGGCTCTAGTTCTACCGCCTCTTTCTCTCTCTTCTTTGCTGGTCAGACCTAGGTCTCTCCTCTCTCTTTTCTTTCTTTTGTGTAAATTATTTAGTTTTTAAACTTCACGTTGTAAATTATTTAGTTTTTAATTATGAGAGGGATAGGACAATGCCACTACTCTTTGTATTATCCTGTTGTATTTTTGTTGGTGTCTAAAATATTGTTCACATACGTTCCTAAATTTGCATGAAATTCATTCTCTCTCCCAATTTTTTTTTTTTTTTAAAATTTTCTATAAACAAGCATCTTCACCTTTAAAGTTTAAATATTGTTGTTGACTTCATTCTCAAATATATATATATATAGATGAATTCAAGTTACATTTGATGTAACTTCACAAGAGTTATATATTTTGTGAACCATTGATTATTATTAGATTTAAAAGTAAAAAAACATTCATAATAATATCATTATTACTTCCTAGAAATTAGCGATATAGACATTAACTCTTCTTATTAAAGAAGGAAAAAAAAAAAAAAAACTATAGCATTAACTTTTTTTTTTTTTTGGGTCCATATTCATCATCTTCTTTCTCTTGTCTTTCTTTTCGTACATTGTGATTCTTTCTTGTATTTCTTATTCTAAAATTTTCCCAGAAGTCATTTAATAATCATCTGCTGTATTAATTCGTTTTTTTTTTTCAATAGTCTGTTGAATTAATTCTTTTATCCTTCAATAATTTTCTTATTGGTAATTACTTATGACAAGAAACTTAAGAACAACAACCAAGGATATAAGAAGGGATTCAAACTCACTTGCATTATCTCCCAGATAGCCATTGCCCATGGCCTCAGAATATAACAACCAGAGATATCATAATACTCAATCATAATGTACGAAAAGAAAGACAAGGAAGATGATGAATATGGACGGAAAAAAAGAAGTTAATGCTATGGGTTTTTTTTTTTTTTTTCCTTTAATAAGAAGAGTTAATGCCTAAATCACTAATTTCTAGAGAGTAATAATGATACTATTATGAGTGTTTTTTGACCCTTAGATCTAATAGTAATCAAGATTCACAAAATGTGTAACTCTTGTGAAGTTACATTAGGTGTAATTTGAACTCATTTCATATATATATATATATATACACATGTTATTGTTGACTTTAATATTTTTATTCCTTATGTTCTGACAACCCATAAAAAGAATTTGAAATCATTGTTTTGATGAATTATTTGAAAATGTTAATGATCTATGGATTTTGACTTAATTCACGAGTTACATTAATTTGGAATAAGTTTATCTCTAAATTGATTTGTAGGAAATATTCCTCCAACTTACCACCTGAAGATTTATAGAATTAATCATTCATGTGTGTTATCTTTTTTTATTTTTTTGAGAAAATTCATGGGTGTTATCTAAATAAGTCACATGACTCATTAAATAGATTATGCAGTTAAAAATACACATTAACGGTTTTGTAACTTACTATATAATGGGTTGGATGAAATTCCTTCAAATTAGTTTGGATGAAAATTTTAATTGTCTTATAATTTTTCATTATTTATTTGTAGAAAGCCACATAATGATATTTGAGGAAGAATAAACCAATCCCAAAGGATTCAAAAAACAAACTATGTGTGAATTTCACACATCCAAAAATCAGATTATCAAACCAAATGTGGACATAATTATATGCACAGGAAGCCAAAGAAGGATATTTGAGGAAGAATAAATAATTCCCATAGGATTCGAAAAACAAACTATGTGTGAATTTCACATATCCAAAAATCCGATAATGATAAAACTAAATGTGGACATAATTATATGTCTAGCTAGGAAACCAAAATTCATAAATTTCAATCTGAGAATATATGGATATTGAGAGTATATATGATTTTCCCATCCAAATGCTATGCTAACAATTATTCCTAAATAAAGTAACATGATTTTTTTTTTCATTCTATAATTCAAATTTGAGAGATTGTATAGGTTTTTTTTTTTTGGAAACACTAATACTTATTAGAACACACGAAAACAATAATATATATAGACTGTACAGTTCAAGAGAGAAATATTATAGATGACACAAATCTTGTCACTCGGTAGTATTATCCAATCTCCCTCGTTAATAATGAATGGTCAAATAAATGTGTTATTATTATCGGCAAAACTTAAATATGATTTGTTTTATTGGAGGGAGGGATTGGAGGTGCGTGGAAACAGTGGAATTTTAAATCGGATAAAAAGGAAGAAAGCAGACGTGGAGATTTTGCCAAAATACAAATACAGTGGGATTGCTTGTTTGGGGTGGACTTTATGTCTAAGTTTTGTTTCGATACAAACTCTATGTCTAAGTTACAATTGGGCAAACCTGCGAGTTTTTTTCAATATCACAAAATTGATTTTGCAAGTGAATTGGTTATGGTTTCTTAATTACTGAACCCACGTCTTACTAAACCCATATTTTGGGTGTGAAGTTGTTCCATTTTCTTACTGGTAGGTCTGTCAAAAGGTTTTCAGATTTCTTAATGAACCAAATTTCTCCTTCTGGGTTTTGTGGGAAAAGATGGACAGATTGGAGGACAACATCCGGTTTTCTAGAGGCTAGGAAAAGGGAAAAAGAGAAAAAATAAAACAGAAAGAGATAGTTTATTAACTATGTTTGTCGAGTTGTTTAATTAGACAGGTATTAGAAATTTAAGAGAACTATGAAAAAATATCTAAGATACTGTATCTCACACAAAAAGATTATGAAATAGTCTCCTTCTCACTAAGAAAGTTGGGTGCTCCCTTTTCCCTTAAGTTGTGGAAGTTGTTTGTCCCTTACCTAGTAAGGAGAGTGTGTTTTCTCATAGGCATCAAGTGTGTCTCTGGAGCTAGTGATTTTTTTTTTCAGGGTTATAAGGAAACAGATTGTAAACTCTTTTTGCCGAGTTCCCCATCATGGAGGATTTGACAAAGAGCTGGAGTAATCTCTCTCTCTCTGTGAAAGAGAGAACTCGAGATTTATCATTAGCAAGGATCAAAGATCGGGGGAATTCATTTTAGCTACAAAATTCCTAACATCTTGATTTTTGAACATGGAGGCCATGTCAAGAACTTTTAAACAGCTTGGGCGGTATACAAACGGTTTCAAGATTCGACACTTTGGTGAACATAAAGTTTTGTTTGTGTTCAATAATCTGGCTGATGTTGATAGAATCATTTAAAAAGTTTTTTTAGTATATTGAATAGGCACTTAATAATGTACATCCTCTTTTGTCTCAAAAAGAAAGAACAAAATAAAACAAAATGTGAAAAATAAATTGATCAGGCTGTAAAAAAGTCAAGCTGAGTTTAGTATTAAAAGTATAAGCTTGTTCATTTAGTATGGGTTTGGATAGGAGGTAAAGTTGTGGCGCGTTTCCTCTGTGCGTTTTTTCATTTTTTTTTTTTGCCGCACTTGTTGACTTTGGGGGACAAAATTTACTGTGTGTACTGTGCACGCACTGTTCACGCAATATTTAATATTAAAAGTGGGTCCCACAATACTATTCACACATTTAAAAATTATTTTGCTACAGTGTTTTCAGCAACAATCAGTTTTTATCAACTTTCAGCAATAATAAGTGTTATCCAAACGGACTCTTAATTTTATTTTAAACATGAGCCAAGCTCGAATTCAATACCAAACAAGATTGCGTGTTTAAACTTGATTTATTTTCTTATCAAATAAACTACTTGATTAATTTATTCTTTTTGTACAAATAGTAAAACCACGACTAAAGTTGTTTACCACCTCACAAATCTATGAAATTTTCCTGTGAAAAGACTATTTATATTATCAATAATTACAAAATAATAATTTGATGTCATATGAATCTATTAAAAACTTATACATGCATACAATTTAATCTCAAGTCTATATTAGCATATATGGAGATAGGTATGCAATGAAAAATCTAGTATTATATATAATTAAATCAAGTCTCATGTTTATGAGCTTACTCACAAATACACTATCATATTTGCACTTGGCTTATTTAAAACGAATGTACATAAGCTTTTTCTCAAGTTGAACTCAAGCTACAATTGCACACCCTTGGTGCGATGGTCACTTCACCAGTATAAATGCTTGTAGGGTGTGGGGAGAAAGGGTCTGGGTTCAAGTTTTTAGAAAAAAGCTTCACACATATATACACTTAGATTATGTTAGAGTAGAAATTCTATCTTGTAAAAAAAAAAAAAAAAAAAAAATTGAACTTGAGTTATTTATAAATAGCTTGGTTCATTTATAGTGGGGGGGAATGGGACAGCAATCGTCTCCCTAACCAACCCAACAACAGTAAACTAGTGATGTGAAAAAAAAAAAATTGAACTTGAGTTATTTATAAATAGCTTGGTTCATTTATAGTGGGGGGAATGGGACAGCAATCGTCTCCCTAACCAACCCAACAACAGTAAACTAGTGATGTGCTGCGCTGCATGAGTTGTTGGGTTTGATATTCTAGGAATAAATGTTGTTTCCATTCATTTAGGGACATGGCTATTGTCCAGTTGGTGGGTTTGATATTCTAGGAATAAATGTTATTTCCATTCATTTAGGTACATGACTGGTGTCCAGTTGGTGGGTTTGATATTCTAGGAATAAATGTTGTTTCCATTCATTTATGGACATGGCTGGTGTCCAGTGCGTCCAGTGCCTTAGTGCACTGGACACAATCCCAACCCTTCATTTTTTTTGATGAGCCAATCCCAACCCTTCATAATTCAACTAATAGCCATCCTTTTTCCCCAATAACATGTATTTACAGTAAAATTATGCAGCCTTTTATTGCCGTTAGTAACCATTAGAAATTGATTGCTTTGTCAAATCCTTTTAGCTAAGCCGGTGATGTTTCAATATAAATAGGGAGTTTTGTTTCAGTATTCAACTAATAAATGATCCTAGAGAAATTAATACTATTTCACTTTATTTTTCCTCAGTTATGTTATTTTATAACAACAAATGTATTGTCAACCTTCATTTATTGAGATTCATATTAGGATTTTGTTAACCACAAAGCATTTGTTAATAAATCATTTTAAGAAAGTCTTTATGGAAAAATAATAAAACTTAAAGGGAAATGTTAACGAGTGTTGTTGGGGCATTGGTTAAGAATCTATTTTAAGAAAGTTTGGTATCACTTTTATGGGAAATGAAAAAAGCTGTTAAAACATTAATTACTTTTTTTTTTTTCCTCATAAAAACTTTCTTTAATTGGATTGTTAACCAATACCCTACGGCACTCGTTAACATGACCCATAAATGCCTAAGAACACCCATTAATTGAACAAGTTGTGATTGTGCCATAGTACAACCACGTTACTTGCTCAACTTTTATTTATTTATTAGTATTATTTTTAACTCTTATCCTTTTTGTTTATAATTAGCTTTAAAGCATATGCAAGGCACGTATAAACTCAAAAACCATAACTTGGAAAATTAAACTATTTGTTGTTCATGTTATACATAATCACAAAAATAAAATATTTGAGTAATACGTTTTGGTTATATATATATATATATAGACAAAACTTATACACAGTACTTAAGTGCTATTTCTTAAGTTCTCTTCTTAAGATTTAGTCATGTATTGCATGTTCTTTACACTTTAATTACATATGTCAAATTTTGTGTCAATTAGATATTATCTACTATATGATCTATAAGATTATATTTTATACATATTTTAAATTACAAAAAATAGCAATTTAAACAATTTATTGATAACGTAGCTATTGATCTTTAATTTTCTAGAAATTTTGCAGGCATGGAAGATATAAGAAGAAAATGTAATCCAATGGTAAATTTGTCAAAATTTCACCTTCAATAAAAAAGATATTGAATAAGGTTGTAGTTTTAAACTATAATCAATTTTGTAGCTAAATTTTGTCCAATAAAAATTATGTCAACTAGTTTTTTTAATAGATATGATGAAATTCAACTTATGGCAATGAGAGATTTTACTAGGTGAAATTTATAAATCATGTCAATCATAATCCATATAAATATGATGATGCACTAATCACAACTTGCTACATAAGATATTGTGAAAAAAATTATAACATCAAAGTATATGTAATATTGTTAAACTAATATCCCTTTCGGGAGGTTGGAAGTGGTGAGTCCCTATCGTGTAGTCATTGGTGTGTGGTAACTTATTTGTTCTTAATAAGTGAGTCCTAGGCCATGTGTACCATCCTACTTTACTTAAAAATTTAATACATGGGTCCCTACTCATTAGAGAGATGTCTCCCCAATATCCATTGAATGGTAAAAGACATTTTAGATACCAAGTAACAAGTTGTGGTTGTGGCACTTTTCTATAAAATAAAGAGTTGGCATAACAACCTATCTTAATGCTATGAACTATTTTTCTTGGTATCAAAGAAAAAAAGAAAAAAAAGAAAGAAAACCACATTACTTTCTCAACCTTTTTTAGGATGAATTCTTAACTTTTTATTATTATTAGTTTTAAAGTATGTGCAAGACATAAATCATAATTAGAAAAAAAATTATTACAAAAAATATTACGACTATATTACATCCTCCTTTAATTTAAAATTAATTTTCTATATATCATTTAAAATTAAGATGGATTAAAAGAAAAAAATAAGACCAATAATTTCTTCACAACAAAATTAATTTTAAAGAATTTTTGCTAAATGGATGCTAAAAGAAATTTTTTTTTTTATAATATATGCATTTTAAGGTAATTGCTTATCATCATATCTCTACCAAAGCAAATTAAGTAACCACAAAGGAACTCAAACAAAACTTATATAGTCGAAAATATAAAATATCACTATTATGTATGTTTGGGAACAATTTTTTTTTTTTAAACATTTTTTATGAATAAAATATTATCTTATATGCTTATGTAAAAGTTTTTATTTTTATTTTTTATTTTTCTTAGGCATAACTATGCTTTAAGTCATGTCCAGGCACACATTGCTAGATAAAATTACCACCAATATATAATGATATAGAAGAAAAAGAGAAAAAAAAAATTGTAAAGAGAGAAAATATGTGAAGAAAGGAAAAGAAAAGTGAATAACAAAGGAAAATAATTTTCTTAAAAAAACAAACAAACTATTTATTTTTCTAAAATAGTTAGACATTGTATTGTAGCTTTGATATGTACTTAGTTTTGTTTTTAAATAATTCTCAAATAAAAAAAATTTGTTTTTTAATATAAAAACAAAGACTGTTTTTTTTTAATTTGATCAATAGTTAGGGTGGAAAGATTTGAGCCATTTACATCTTCATGCAAAACACTAGGAAGCGCTAGTTGAATTATAGTAATCTTGGCAAAAAATAAAGACATTTAAGATGTGACATCTTAAATTGTATGGATTGGATTATTTGAATTCGATTTTGTTGTGTGGGTATATATTGAGTTTTATATGGGTCATATTTATTATGTAGATCTTGGATTTATAAATGATTACAAGGAACCCTAATTGCAATTTGACTAGTTCTTTTGGATTATAAACATAAATTTGATTAGCACTTTTCCTTAAATCATTATATAAGATCACCTCTATGATTGTAAAGCTATTTTTTTCTTTTCTCATTTATCTTCATTATTATTGTCCAAATTGAAATTTCAGTGTGTTCAGTAAAAATAAAAAATAAAAGTTGAAATTATGGTGCTATTCAGTCCTCTTAAAAGACCACGTCATCAATATCCAGTAGTCCTTCAATCCAGCTAATATTCTGCCATTTGCCAAAAGTAATTGACAAAGCATCCTAGTAATTTGACAAAAAAAAAAAAAAAAACTCCATCACCGGTGATATCCATTGAAGCCTGAAATTTTATTCGAACCTCAGTGACTGTGGCAGATCCAATAATATGAAGTACTCTGTAAAGATTAAAATAAAACTTTTAAGATTTTGTAGAAACTTTAAGATGTCAAAATTATTGTGCAACACATCTATGTGACCAAACTCATCAATGATGCAACTCATAATCTTACCTAGCAGATCTTTATCTTCCTATTTAAAATCCATACCAGTATCAGAAACGCCTCTGCGCTCTTTGGCTGTCAAGTGTGGTTTTACCCATGCTACCCAATCCAAAAATCCCAATTGCTAAAAATCCAACCTTCTGAACTGGTCCTTCTCGGTCATGTCCAGATATGAGAAATTTGAATTGGATCCAGAGCTTTCTCTCGTGAATCTTTTGAGTATTGTCGTCTACTACTTTTCCCTCTTGGATGACTGCGATATTCCTACTGAAAAAATTAATCAGCAGGAATGAACAGCCCTGATTATTATTATTTTTTATTTTTTGGGACCAGCACCATAAACAGTGCATCCAGTATATGAACAGCCTTTTTTTAGTGTGAATAATAGCCGGAATTTTTTTTTTTTTAATTTTTAGTTTATAGTTTTTAATAAAATAAATAGTATTTAAACGCATACTTAAACTTAATAAATTAATTTTGGCACATGGCATAACATTATTGGAATGGAGCACCATTGAACATTAATGATGTGGTCAGCTACTTTTAGCAACAAGGAGGGGAGACGGTCTAGTAATAGGAAGGGGAGACCCACTTAAACTTAGTAAATTAATTTTGGCACATGGCATAACATTATTGGAATGGAGCACCACTGAACATTAATGATGCGGTCAGCTACTTTTAGCAACAAGGAGGGAGGACAGTCTAGTAATAGGAAGGGGAGACCCCACTTAAACTTAGTAAATTAATTTTGGCACATGGCATAACATTATTGGAATGGAGCACCACTGAACATTAATGATGTGGTCAGCTTCTTTTAGCAACAAGGAAGGAGGACGGTCTAGTAATAGGAAGGGGAGACCCACCTCAATAATATTATCACCAGTAATCCTATCCGGTGGTTGGATGTAACCTCAATATAAATTTCTTCTGTTCTTCGTAATATTTGTTAAAAATTTTAGAATCACATAAAAAATCATAACTTTTATTAATTATTAATATTCACATGGTAAATTGTGAGTAGTATAGAAAAAGTGGTAGGTCTACTATATAAGTTTACACAATGTAAAATAAGAATTTTCTTAATTTCAAATCACTACTGAAATATAAGGATTAAATTGTAATTTAGCCAAACACTATTTCAAATTACTTTCTGTAGGAACTTATCGTCAGTGCTCTAAATTTCTAATATAAATATAACATTCTAGCTAATCTGTTAACGCCACAAATCTGCGACTAAACTGTTGTCAAATTAAAATGGAGCTAAAGGAAGGATTAGAGCCTGCAAGTCCTAATGCACAATACTTCAACAGCTCTGTGCTGTCAGTATCTATAATTGGTGTCATGCAAAGTGAGGTACCAATTGAAATCAACGAAGCGCGTGCCATATCATTGCTCAATGATGTGTTCCTGCCCATCAATACACGCTTCTCCTCCATCATGGTGATGTTATCTACTTTTCTCAATATTGTTTTTCTTGGAAAATAATATGATTCTGTCTTCTTTTTCCTCTTTTATGAAATACACATACATAAATGTATGGAAGGTTAAATGGGTATTCAGATGCTGCTTTTTAAGGTTCTTGCATTAATCCATTTAAAACTGGCACTAAGTAGTGAGAATTTGTGAACAGGTTAAGGATAGAAAAGGTGAGAAACAATGGAAAAGGGTTGAGGTGAAGCTTGAAGAGCACGTTAATTTTCCTATTTTCCCTACTGGCTTGTTACCCTCATCATATGATGAATATCTTGAAGATTATATATCAAACATTGCAATGGAGCATTTTCCACAAAACAAACCACTATGGGAAATTCACATGGTTAAATATCCAACAAGCAATGCGGCTGGTACTATCATATTCAAGCTTCACCATGCGCTTGGTGATGGCTACTCTATCATGGGTGCACTTCTTTCTTGTCTTCAAAGGGTTGATAATCCTTCTCTTCCCCTAACATTTCCTTCTCACCAACGCTCAGAGCCAGAAAGTGGTAGAGAAAGTGTTCGTGGAAGAGTGTCTCAACTTTGTTCCTTCATCTTTAACTCTGTATCTGATTTTGGTTGGAGCATGTTAAAGAGTACATTGGTCGAAGATGATCGAACACCGGTAAGGTCTGGGGCTGAAGGAGTTCAATATCAACCAATCATGGTATCAAACATGATATTCTCTATGGATTGTATCAAACACATTAAGGCCAAGCTTGGAGTGGTATGATCATTATATTTTATTACAAATTAGCTAATGATTTCAATTTCATATCGTTTTTGTGGTAACTAATGACCTAATATGCCTATTAAATGTGATCATAGTATGAAAGCATTTTTGCTAAAACATCATTGATATGTTTGTTGAATGTATTCTATATATACTTTTCATCTGAAATTTTATTTAATATTTAAATAATTAAAAAAAGTTTTCTCTTTTTACTAGTGATGTGTGAATATCTCTATATATTAAGAGGATTTGGAAAGTTAGGTATTATCTTTTTGACTTTCAAAAATATCCTTAATTTAATTAATTTATCATTATTCTTAAAACATAAGCAATGAGATTAAAACTATAAATAGACAAAATTAAAGAATTTGATTTACCTCTAGTACTTTTTAAAAAGGAGTTTCCTTTTGTTTTAATAAGAGACTGCTACATCATCCACTAAGTAAATAAATTATGGAGATTAAAACACACTACCATTTGCCATTTTATATTTAAAACAAAATAACATGTCTAGTTAAAAAAGTATTGAAGGTAAGCGAAACTCAAAATTAAAAATAAAAAACTTACAGAGTAAAAACTCCCTTCTAGATAACTATCCCAAATTCCTAAAAAAAAAAGCTACCCCATGTTCCATAAAAAAAAAATAAAAAAAAAAAAATAAAAAAAAAAAAAAATCCTACCCCATGTCCTGTAAAAAAGACCCCATGCTCCTATAAAAAATAACAACTATCTCACATTCTATAAAAAGAAAACTACCCGCATCACTTCAAAAAATTAAAAAATAAATAAATAACCCACGGAGAAACCAATTGCAACTTCCTAAAAAAACTTCCTAATTCATTTGTTCCTCTCTTCCATTTCTCAACATAGTGGAATACATAAGGAAAAATTCTAATAACATTAGATCCCTCTAATTGAAAACTCACAATATTACTTCAATTTCTTCTTTATTCTTTCATCCTATTTCTAATTGACACTATCTTGTTCTACACTCTTTGTTTAATATACTGGATTCTTCTCAATGGTCAAACGTTTTTCTCGAATTTGGTAAGCCTATAAACAAAATTTATATTCTACATTCACATTTGAATTATATACTACACATATTATGAATTGGTAACTCTATGACATCCTGTGATGTGTGATCTATATGAAAAGTATTATAGAAAATTTGGTTATACATGGAAAATTATGATACTAAACCCAAAAAAAAAAAAAAAAAAAAAAAAAAAAAAAATCTCACATGCGTGTGATGAGACTAGTATATATATATATATATAAAAGAAATGTTTATTTAAATTTTTCAGCATGATAATATTATGTATAAACTTGCTTTTTTATTTTATTTTATTTTATTCCTTTAGTTAAAAATAAATCACATATATGATTATTTTAAGGAAAAAAAAATCACATATGTGATTTATTACATATGTGACTAAACCTAATGCTTTTATATTATTCCTTTAGTTAAAAACAAATCACATATATGATTATTTTAAGGGAAAAAAATCACATATATGATTTATTACATAATATGTGATAAATTATATATAAAACATAAGCCTCAACCTTTGCTTCTCCACCCCATATGAACTTTGTACTTGTAAAGTGATTATCATACTAAAAGTGTGTAGGAGTTTACATGTAACTTAATAACTAAACATTTGTATGAATATAAATGAATAAGTAAAAAAATTTAATTGTAATTCTTATTTTTGTGTATAAAGATTTGAAAGAAAAAAAATTAACCAAATAGCTCATAAACAACTCAAACTTATTCAAGAATGACCAAATCTTAATAAAGCTTAAATTGCTAATATTGAACTCACCTTAAACTCTTTTGATAACTTCTCTTTTTCCTTTTATTAAAGAATTTGATGTTCCTGCCCATCTTGTGACCCATTGGTCTGTTTTTTAATTTGACTGAATCGGTACCCATCTCTAGTCTTCCACTCACTGTGGCCCAAGGTTTAGAAAGAGATTATTTCGGCCCTCTAGCTTATTCTCATTTGTTGGTCCAAAAACAATAGTACTATTTCATTAAATAAAATCCCCTTATTGTCCCCCCTAATAAATTATAGTCAGGGCAAATGAGTCAGGTTAATTAGATTCAGGTCAAAACAGGTTATCCTTAATGGGTTGTAAGAGGGTTGGGTTGACCCTTATTTTTTTCATAGAAAAAATAAATAAATGAACAAAAATAATAAAATACTTAAAAAAACATTTAAAAATAAAATGATTCTTGAATTTAAACAATTCGAAGTTCACCATTCAGTAATGATATCATGATGTCATCACCATAATAAATTAAACTAAAAAATTAATTTCATGATGCATCTCTCATTACTAATAAATGATGTCTCATTTGGAAGATCACACATGTTATGAGTTAGATATTACAAAATTGGAGAAATTTTTCATTACCTTTCTGCTTCTTTAATATGCACCAAATTTATCAATTAAGATAGCATCACTAATCCTCTTATTTCATGATGTGTGTCTCATTATTAATAAATGATGTCTCATTTGGAAGATCCCACATGTTATGAGTTAGATATTACAAACTTGGAAAAAAAAATTCATTACCATTTTGCTTTTTTCATGGGTAATTATTAAGTATTCCCGAAGTACCATAAATGCGTACTCTTCCTTTTATATAACTGTAGGTCCTATTAATTAAATTTATGGTGGGACCTACAATTAATGTGAGAGTGAGGAGTACGCATTTATGACATTCCTAGAGTATTTAATAATTTTCTTTTTTTCATATGTACCAAATTTATCAATCAAGATAGCATCACTAATCCTCTTATTTCATATATGTATCTTGCCCTATATCACTATTTATAGTCTACGTATAACATATATTATATGCACACACACTCGCAGTAGCATTAAACATTATCAGCTAATAAGCACCCCTTTTTGCTCTACCATGCATGTGTATTCAAGGGCCAATGGTTTTAAACACTAGATGTTTGAGGTCACGTTATATTAAAAATAATATAAAAAAAATTTTGTTTTAAAAATGGGTCGAGCCACAGGTGAAACGGGTTGACCCAAACCAATCCATAAAAAAGGTTGGGTCATGAGTCAACATGTTTTTACTTTAGGTCAAAAATTTCAACTTTGAGTTGGGTCCAATTTTTCCATGTCTATAAATTATGTGACCAAGGGAGAAAGTTTGAAGGTGGCATTGCCCCAAAAGTAGACTTATAAAAAATTCCTAGGTTTAGTTCTCCTACAACCCCAGTTTTAGCATCCAAAATATTGAAAATAGTAATTACCCTCTTAGCCACCATGCCATCTTCACCTTCATGACAATATGTTGACGCCTTTAAATCGGAAGCAAGATAAGGGTTGATTGGGAAAATTAGACCTGTTAACCCATCTTCACCCCCACACAAAGAATAGAGAGGTATGGATAATAGGAACAATAAACTATTTTAGTCAAATCTAATTCTAACTTTGTACCCAATTTTGACACGATTTGTTAAATATACTATATATAATAGTAGAAGCTTTTTCTTACAATTAAGTTCATGCTGCCACATAGAAAAACTGCCCATCTAAAATTCTGCCACGTAACTTAAAAAGCGAAACATCATTCTGTTTGGCATTGCTACAACACTGTTTAAAAGCCTCTCATTATAAATAAAAAAATTTAATATAAATTTAAGAGTCCTAGGGTCACAAAAATTTACCACACTCTTAAATTTTCCCACCACCTCACACATGGGTTATTAAAAAAAAAATTGTAGATTATAATGGGCCAACTATGAGATCATAGACAAATTAGGGCATTGTGAATTTATGTTGTGTTAGGTCTAGGAATTAGAGGCAACTGATAGGTATCATGATTGCCAAAATTCTCATATCAAATCATCACAATGCTATATCATCCATTAAGCCAAATGACATGCCAATGTTCAAATTTCAAATCCTAAGTAAATCATGGAGAAAATCTTTCACACGAAGAGATTAAATAGAAGGAAAACTATGAAAGAAAGGTATGATAACTACTAGTAAGCCTAATCAAAATATACACGTCTTTCACCAGTTTACTTTTGGTAGCCTTCAAGGTCTTTATACTTTATTTCTTAGGTGTCCGCAGATTGGTGTCAACCTTGTGATCATTTGCATCATTAGGCACAAAAGTTTGATATTACTTTTTTCCCTTATGAATTTAGTTGACTCAAAAAAAAAAAAAAAAAAAAAAAACCTTTATGCGGATATCATTTTGTATATATATCGTCCAAATTTATTATTCTTGATCTTCATATAGTTTGTTGAAATATTTATAGACTTAGTTTTTTAATGTAATTATTTTTTTTGTGATACAATGAATTTTGTTAATTTTTATTATATTTTTTAATAAGTATGAAGATTAATTTGTTATAAAAATCTATAGAAAATGCACAATTAATTTTCAAAATTATAGTAAAATTATTGTTTGACCAAATTTTATTTTCTCGAGTGTAGACAGTAAATGATGTAATTACTGGAATAATTTTCCTTGGCACCCGGTTGTACATGCAAGAGATTAGCAATAAATCAACTAAATCGCATTCCACAGCATTAGTATTGCTCAACACTAGAACAATGAGTGGCTACAAGTCAATTGAGGAGATGATTAAACCTAACTCAAAGGTGCCATGGGGGAACCAATTCGCCTTCTTGCATGTACCAATGCCAGAGCTTAAGGACCATAAATCTTCAAACCCACTTGACTTTGTTTTGGAAACAAGCAAGATAATCAAGAAGAAGAAAAGTTCATTCGGTGTTTATCTCACTGGTAGGCTTTTGGAGATTGTGAAGAAACTTAGAGGTCCTGAGGTATATTCATGATCTTATTCATCACCCATAATTCACTATTTCTACCTTCAATCATTTGATAATTTTCAAAACAATTATGTTGGTTTTTTTTTTTCTTTTCTCTTTCTTTTTTGCTATTTCTACCTCCAATCATTTGATAATTTTCAAATCAATTATGTTGGTTTTTTTTTTTCTTTAAAAAAAAAAAATTTAAAACCCTACTTATATATATATATATATATATATATATATATATATATATATATATATATATTGAGCAATAGAATTCTTAGCATACTTAGTTTAATAGTTAATAGTTAATACTTGCTGCTAATAACATTTGATATTAATATCATACTTTTCTATCACATTTCTAAAAATGTCAATTAGTTTTTCTTTTCTTGAATAAAAATGGGTAGAAAAAGGGTGGGAGGGGTGAAAGGGGATTGTATTTGGTATATAGTATATACCTTATAAGCAAGCCACATAAGCTTGGATTGGTGCCTCTATTTTGATATCCAAAAGTTATTTAATTTTTTTGAAGCAATTTCTTCACATTGCAAAGCCGCTTAATATTAATCAATATTAGGGTAATTACAATTTATCACCATGAATTTTCAGAATATATGATTATATCTTAAACTAGGGATTGTATACTCCGGGGAGTACCATAAATGCGTACTCCCTTCTCTCACATGAATGGTGGGTCCCACTAATTAAATTCATGATGGGCCCACTATTTATGTGAGAAGGGGGATTACGCATTTATGGTACTCCGGAAGTACCTAATAATTTTCCCTTAAACTATAACTTGTGTTTTGCTTTACACTTTATCATTAATTAATTAGGCCATTAACTTGAATTGATAAATATGTCATGTGCAACTCATGTAACTCCTGCATATGTGGCACCACGTGAACAAATCAAATTGACCCTCTTTAATCCCTTTAAAACAAAAGTTATGTGGCAAAATAAGAGTTAAATTTGTTAAATAATTTTATTTTAAAGGATTAAAGAGTGGAAATTTGGTATGTTCATGTGATGCCATGTATGTAGAGTTCACGTGAGTCGCACTTGACATGTTTTTCGGTCTAATTTAATAGTCCAATAGACAATAGGGTTCAAATTTAACCGTTTAGGATGGTAATCATGCATTTCAAAAGTTTAGAGTCATAAATGTAAATAGGGATATAGTTTATATTAGTAAAGTGTAATTTTATTTTAATGTTATACAATTTTTGTTAGAAAAAAATATTGAAAAAAAAAATCTTATATACATATAGCCAAAATTAAGAGAAAATCCAATTAGAATTTCAATTAGAATTTAATTTTGTGTCATGTGTCTCATCTAAACTTTTTAATTTTTATGTCAAGTAAGTTGATTATTTAGTGCAGAATACAATAAGTTCAATATAAATGAACTTTAAGAAACTCAATTACATATCTAAAATTAGAAAAAGAGAGAATTTGAAAAATTATGCTTTCCAATTTCATTAGTTTGTCTAGTTAAAAATAATTCAAATTAATCAACTTTTTACATAATATTATAAACAACCGTAATATATATATGTGTGTGTGTGTGTGTGGGGGGGGGGGGGGTGTGTGAGAAAGTGTTTTTTTTTTAATCATACATTTGCATATACACGATTCTAAAGTAGTTGATTTTTTTTTTTTTTTGGATACAAGATAAAAATTTTACTCTAACCTAATCTTAGTGTATATGTGGAATAACCATCACACCAAGAGTGCCGGTGATACTTAAATTTATCTTTGAATACATATTTTATAAGATCTTTTCGGCATTCTTGTACTACTGCAGGCAGCCGCTAGATTCGTCCATGAGACACTAAGGAACTCCAGTTTGTCAATTTCAAATGTGATCGGGCCAGTGGAACAGGTGTCTTTGGATAATCATCCGATTAAAGGTCTATACTTCATGGTGTTAGGTGTACCTCAGGTAAAAATGTAAAATTAAAATTGTTATTATATAAAGAAATGTTATTTCTATAACATTTTCACAACAAATTTTAGGTGATGTGTTACTATTAGTTGTTATGAGTGGGAAAAAAAAGTAATTTAAGTTGTAGATTTAAATTATAACTAATAACAGCTTACTACCTATGATATTTTGTAAAAATATTATGGAGATAGCACTCCTTTATTATATATACCACCTAGTTTGCCTTAAACAAATAAATATCTTTTATAAAGATTTTTCGATAAAAAAAAAATTCCAAATTCCACCTTGTAGTTTTTTTTTTTTTTTTTTCAAGTCATAAAAGTGATTCTGTTTTTTGAAGTCACAGAATGATATTTGTAACTTTCTACTTATTAGAAGCAATCACATAATGTTTTCTTACACTTATTCTCAGATCTTTGGTGTTCACTTTTTTTTTTGGTCTTTACAGCGGAAAGTATAGAACAAATTAACAAGCATGATTTATGATTTAATGTGAAAAAATTCCTCAAATTCAATCACCTTTACGAATAATTTTTTTTTTTTTTTTTGAGAAAGACCTTTACGAATAATTATAGAACACCTTGCTTTCAATTAGGTTCACCATATTTTATGACCCACTGTAACATGTTTTTTTATTTATTTAAAATGGATTTGCAGAACCTTATTATAACAATAGTAACTTATATGGGAAACCTGAGGATTAGCGCCGTAATGGAGAAAGGATTCTTGGATCCCCAAAGATTCAAGTCATGCGTGGAAAATGCCTTTGAGATAATTCTCAAAGCTGCCAATGATGAAATTCCTATTTAAACAAAGATTTTTTTTTTTTTAATCAACAAATTGAATTGTTCATTCAGAATATTGATACTCTATCGATAAATAAGTCAGTACAATTTATACATGATTGTTCATCTTTTCTTTCATTCTCCATGTTAAACTGTATCACTGTATGTAGGTAGATGGGTTTTATACTTTTAATGCATCCTGCATTATTGGGCTTAATATTTATTGTCATGATGCCAAGTCTATTTCTCTTTGATTTATTATTTGGTGTAATATATATATATATATATATATATATATATATATATATATATATATATATATATATATATATTAAATTGATTTGGATTAAAAGGGACTATTGACACCCTCCAATGACATGACGCCACCTCATATTTTATACATTAAAACCATAAACTTAACAAACACAATCACTCCCTCACAAATATCAAACCAAGGGCAGTTTGGTAATGTGGTAACGTTGTTTAAATGTTGTGAAAATATATATGAATTAAAATGTATTGTGAAAATACATGTTATGTCACAATTAAATAGACCTCAAATCTTTAAAAATCAAAACCTAGTTTCATCGTGAAAATCATCGCAGAGAAATAACCGTCATAATTTGAAAGTACCACCAAGAAACCAGACAAAACTGGGTGGTTGTGTTCAATGCCTCACCTGAAAGCATAAACCCAAAGCCCCTCCCTCCGCCTCTGGTTGTCTGCCACTTTCTTCTCCTTAGCAAATGGCAACCAAAACATTGTCTGATATGTAATTCTTCATCAAACCCACTTTCCGTTATCTCTGGATTTTTGTTGCTTTTTTTTTTTTTTTTTTTTTTTTTTTTAGCGGGTTTAAATGTTATTTTAAAGTAAAATAAAAATTCTCTAGGATGGGTTAGGTAGATTCACATGGCTAGTGTGAAACTATGAAGCACCAACGAGGCAAAATGGGTGTCGCACTAGTGTCCGATGCGGGGTGTGGCGGGTGACGCCACTGCTAGTGTGTTGGTGCCACATCCATTTTTTGTTTTGTTTTGTGTATTTTTTTTTCTTTTCTTGATACGCACTGAATTGGGCCAAATCGGTTCATATCGGCTGAAACTGCCGAAACAGATTGATTTAGGCTGTACCGGCGCTGAATCGGCTGATTCAAGCCGAAATTCGAAAAAAAAAAAGGTGCAAAATGCATCGTTTGAACTTAAGCTTTAAACAACAAAACCATAAACTATTTGCTCTCCGATTCATTCTTCAACTCTCACTCTCTACGCTCCATCTCCCCTCTCCCCTCTCGACTCTCTGCTCTTGGTCTCCCCTCTCTCATGGACGCACTCAATCACTCTCTAAGACACAATCTCACAGCCTCAGCCACTCACTCTCCATCTCTGGTCTATTCTTTGCATGACTCACCGTGTCAACTCTCAAGTCTCAAGCTCACCTTACCAACCCACTCTCAACTCAGGTATCAAACTAATCAAAGCTTTCAATCTCAGTTTTTCACCCTCCATTATACTCCCACATGCTCTATTACTCATTGTGAATCTGTGATCTGATTTTTAAAATTTTTTTTATATAAGCTGTAATGTTGTGAATTGGGTTTGATTTTTTTTTTATTTAGTTTATAGTTATTATATATTTGTCAAATTATTTGTAGGTTAAATTGAATTTATTGAATTTGCAATGGATGAAGTTACTAGCACAGAAACTTCACCTTCATCTAATGAAGAAGTTCCAAATGATGAAGCTCCTCTTTAGTAGTCTATGACTAAATTGAACAAACCACCTGGTTCTACTTCTAAATCAAGTAGAAACACACAGTTTAAGTGTAACTATTGTGGTGGAGGTTTTTTGGGATCCTCCTGAGCCATAATGCATGAAAATGTTTATAGAGGAGTCTCACACCATTGACATAAATAATATGCATTTTAAATTGTTTCGATTATTCATCCTTCGTCAAGTTTTTTTTTTTTTTTTTTTTTTAATACAAAATAGAGGAACAAGTTGGTGGCAGGATTCTGTCATTTCAATATGAACGAAAGAAAGCTAAAGTTTGTACGAAAATCACCGGCCTTGTCGTAGATCTGGCCACACATCAGCCGCTTAGTTAAAATGATTTCACCTAAGTCAATTCATTTCAAACGGTTATTTAATGCTGCAATAAAAAAAAATAAAAATAAAAAATAAAAAAAGGAAAAGGATGACTTCGGCGGTTGGGATTTCGGCTGGCCACACCTACCAAGCTGACTTTATTTCCAAAATTTGTCAATTTTTGTTTAATTTACATAACTTTTTCTTTTTAAATACTTATATATTTTAACATTAAAAACTTTTTTTTTCTATTATACTTAAACAACTTTTCAAAAAGAAGGAAAAAAAAACCATGTACATTAAATTATAAATTGTATGTAAACGTATCATGTGATTAAAAGTATATGTAAATGGTTTATGCCTTTATCAATTGTCATGAAGTGAATTAGTTGAATTTTATTCAAAATTGATTTAGAGAATTTTTTTATAATTATTAATACAAAAATTTATTATTTGTGCATAATAAACATTTAATAAAGTCTAACTACAAAATTAGTTGTAACTTACAACTTTACTTAATAAAATAAATATTACTACATATTTTGAAAATTTAACTGTTGTATTACATGTTCTTTACACTTTTATTACATATATCAAATTTTGTATCAATCAGATGTTATTTATTATGTGATCTATAAGCTTATATTTTATGCATAATTTTAAATTACAAAAACTAGCAATTTAAACAATTTATTGATAATATAGTTATTAATTTTTAATTTTCTAGAAATTTTGCAAGCATGAAGGATATAAAAAAAAAGATGTAATCCAATTGTGGATTTGTCAAAATTTTACCTTCAATAAAAAGATATTAAATAAGATTATAGTTTTAGACTACAATCAATTTTGTATCTAAACTTTGTCCAAAAAAAATTATGTCAACTAGTTTTTTTAATAGATATGATAAAATTCAACTTATGACAATGATAGATTTTATTAGTTGAACTAAGTGGAACTTATAAATCATGTCAATCATAATCCATATAAATATAATGATGCATGAATCACAACTTGCTACATAAGATATTGTGAAAAGAATTATAACATCAAAGTATATGTAATATTGTTAAACTAATATCCCTTTCGGGAGGTTGGAAGTGTTGAGTCCCTATCAGGTAGTCATTGGTGTGTGGTAACTTATTTGTTCGTAACAAGTGAGTCCTAGGCCATGTGTACTATCCTGCTTTAATTAAAAATTTAAAACATGGGTCCCTACTCATTAAAGAGATGTCTCGGTAAAATACATTTTAACTACCAAGTACCAAGTTGTGGTTGTGGCACTTTTCTATAAAATAAAGAGTTGGCATAACAACTTATCTTAAGGCTATGAACTATTTTGCTTGGTATGAAAAAAAAAAAAACAAAAACAAAAAGCAAAACAAAACAAAACCACATTGTTTCCATCTCGGGTAGTCATTGGTGTGTGGTAACTTATTTGTTCTTAACAAGTGAGTCCTAGGCCATGTGTACCATCCTGTTTTAATTAAAAATTTAAAACATGGGTCCCTACTCATTAAAGAGATGTCTCCTCAATATCCATTGAATGGTAAAAGACAATTTAACTACCAAGTACCAAGTTGCGGTTGTGGCACTTCTATATAAAATAAATAGTTGGCATAACAACCTGTCTTAATGCTGTGAACTATTTCGCTTGGTATCCACAAAAAAAAAAAAAAAAAAAAAAAAAAAGGAAAAAAAAAAAAAAAAAAAAAAACCACATTACTTCCTCAACCTTTTTTAGGATGAATTCTCAAATTTTTATTATTATTAGTTTTAAAGTATGTGCAAGACATATAAATCATAATTAGAAAAAAATTATTACAAAAAAAAAATATTATGACTATATTACATCCTCCTTTAATTTAAAATTAATTTTCTATATATCATTTAAAATTAAGATGGATTAAAAGAAAAAATAATACCAATAATTTATTCACAAAAAAATTAATTTTAAAGAATTTTTGGCGAGTGGATGCTAAAAGAAAAAACAATATTTTTTAATATATGCATTTTAAAGTAATTGCTTATCATCGTATCTCTACCAAAGCAAATTAAGTAACCACAAAGGAACTCAAAAAAAACTTATATAGTCGAAAATATAAAATATCACTATTTCTATCCTTTATATTTTATGCTTCATTTTATTCCTACGTTGATATTTTTTAGAAAATGAATTATTCTCTCAAATTTGTGTGTTCAGCAATTTTGTGTTTTTAGTTTATTTTATTAAGGAATAAAAAAACAACTTTAAATAAATAAATTAGCATTTTTAAAATAAACTAACTTATTTGTTTAGATTTATTTATTTATTTATCTCAACTCTCAACAAATAGGTTAGATGCAAATATATTAGCCAAAAATACAATTTTTTTTTATAACTTTTTAGTTCATTCATATAATTAATTATATATATATATATATATATATTATAAAAATGATATTGATCAAGATGTCATTAGTTATTGTGACAAAATGGTGACAACATTGAAGGTGGTGATGACAATGGTGACAATAATGTCAAGAATGCTGGAAATAATCCAGGTTGCATGATGGTTGTGATGCTTAAGGCTTGGGGTGTCCAACCCACCCACCCACCTGACAAACCCACCCAGCCTGACCGTACACAACTTGCCACCACCTGATCTAACTGCTCCAGTGGTCAATGCGGGTCTCAAAATTCAAAAACCCGATGCCAACAGGTTAGTTGTGGCTCTCATACTCCAAAACCCATGAAACCCGAATTGACCGAAAAACATCAAGTCCGGTGACTTTTCTGGCTAGATCCAGTGACTTTTCCAACTAGATCCAGTGAGTTTTCCATACGATTTAGTAGAAATCTCTCCACCAGATCTGGCTAGATCTCATAGGATCTTGGATGGATCTAGTGAGAACTTGCCGACTCTGAAGAGATTTCGCCAATTTTTCGCGATTTTCGACTTCACCCAAAACCAACCACCACCCGATATTCACCTGAACCGCCCAACCTGATAGTCTTACTAGTCAATTGTGGGTTCGAGATCTTCCCACCCAATCTAGTCGGGTCAGTTAAGGGTTAGGCATAAGCCCGACCCAAACCAATCCGTGGTCAACCCTAATTAAGGCTAGTTCAAAAAAATGGTTGTTATAAAGTGTTTGGATGGCTATTTTTCAGCCAAATTTAAAGTAGGGCCTATATGTCTAGTGTGATGGGTCTAAGTTAGAACCTATTTTATTTTTTGAGGAGATTAATGTTATATGGTCATTTGTGAAAGACCATTATGTAGTGAATAAGCACTTCACAAGTATAAGTGCTCGTGGTGTGTGAAGGGGAGCAAGGGTCGTGCTTTAAGTATTTAGAAGAAAGTTTCACACACATACATTTAGATTAAGTTAGAGTAGAATTCTATATCAAATAAAAAAAATGATTTTAGGGGTGAAATCCTTGTGTCCCACATGGGAAATGAATTTAAAATTTTATGAGTTTATATATTCATGGGTTTTACATATTAAAAATGAGAGAGGCTCCTTAATTTTTAAAGTGTGGTGATTAATGGGTTGAAATATATCAAAGCAAATATTTCGATTGTTTGTTCTTCCCACTCATTGTTGTGATTATCGTATCAAAGAAGTCAATATTGTACCAGCGGTATATACCATACTAACAATTAAGCCAATATCAATACTCCTCTTAAATGTACTAGATAAAACACAGGGCTATACAGTTCCTATACCAACTATACTAAGGATTTTTCAAATGTTTTGGTTGATATTGATGTTTTGGCCAATGCAATTAAAAAATATTTAAAAAGTTAAAAACTTATTTTAAGCTAATACATTGGGTTAATGTACTTAGGCCAATATTTAGAGTCATAAAATATGTTGATTTTAAATTATATGTTTATAAACATGAAAATAAATAAATACATACATATATAAATAAATAAACACAAACATATAGACCCACATGTGAGTATATATATGTGAGTCTCTATACATATGAGTCTCGAAATGGTCACCAATATCAACCAATACTAAATCATTTCATTCCCTTGACCACATTGAAAGTTGAAACAACGTCCAATATGAAATTGAATCCCTTGCATTGTATTTTGCGAGAATAATGCTTGAACAACACAAAGCACTAGTGAAGAAATAGTGTGAGAGATAAAATTTGTCTTAAGGAGATAATATTAAAATATTAGCCTTAATTAATCCATTCTATGAGTATAATTAGCTTTTTGAGAAGAAATCTATGAGTATATTTAATTAATATTTATTCCTTTTGCATTATACATTACAGTTTTGTTCGGTTTGTTGTTCATGTTTACAGAATCATAAAAGTAAATTATTTTTGCAATATTTCTTAAAATCTTAATTTTTAAGACATATTTCCTTTCCTGAAATTATTTTTGTGACTTTTGTGATAGAATTGTATTTATTGTTTAAAATTATGAATAATAATGATATATGGTTTAGTGACTGCATTGTAAAATTTTCTAGAAGTTCTTGATTATGTGTTCGTTTGGGTTAGGTATTTGCAAAAGTGTGGTTTAAAAAAAATTAATTAATCTGCGTTTTGAAAAGATGAATTTTAAATTCACAATTAAGCATTTGGTAAAACCTATGAAAAACTGTCGTTTCTATCCATTGAGTGTTTGGATAATATTGAAAAACTAGTGTTTCAAGTGCAAATAACTAAAAGGACTTGATTAATTTTCCTCGTAGACAGTCCTAACTTACTGATTTTACAAGCATCAAATTCAAGTCACCCTTTCCTCAAAAAAATTCAAGTCACCCTTTCTTTACGAGTCAGTGAATGCATACAAAAGGTTAGTGAGATCACTTGAATGAAATGGGTTAATGAATTGTTCTTATATATGCATCTAATATAATGTTGGACAAATCGCAACTGATATCAAACGACCTTGCGTCAAAACTTGTTCTAGTCCCATTAAATTATGTGTTATCACCAAGCACACAATTTTTTTCGCCTTTTCATTGAGTGCAGGCCACAAGTAAATTAGTAAAAATAAACAATATGGATAATGACTAATCACAACAACATGAAAATCCGTTTTGGACAAAAAATTTATGAAAATTAAAAAATATGATAAAAAACCACAACCAAGAAATCTATATTGCTTAAACTTTTTTCAATACGTTTTGGTTAAAAATTTTATTGAAAAATTAAAATATATGTTTGTTGTTCATGTTTACTGAATCACAAAAGAAAATTATTTATGCAACGGTGATGAAGTGACCCGAAAGAATAAAAGAGATGTGAGTACAAAGGAATATGTGAGAAAATCAAACCTACAATTTGAGAAGTTTAAAATTAAATCATGAACTTTAAAATGGTTTAAAATTAAATATTATAGTTTTGTTAATTTCAAATTGAACCATGAAATTTTATAGAATAGATTACACCAATCTCACTTGAGATTTCATAAAATGACACTCCTTCCAAACATTTCAAGAAATGATACTTCCACCCTTGAGCTTTGTATAAATGCTTTTGACAAATCCATACCCTCTCACACCTCACTTTCCTAAAGAAATATTCCACTTTTTAAGTAGTATAGTTTGAGAATACATGAACTTGTCTATTGCATTTATACAAATCTCAATAGATGAAATGTCATTTCCTAACTTCTTTTTTGGAGGAGATTTGGGGGGGGGGGGGGGGGGGGGGCGGCATTATTTCATAAAACTTCAAACAAGGTTATTGTAATTTGACTAATTTTAAATTGTATCAATTTAAGCCATTCAATTGAATCAGAAAAAAATCAAATCTTGATTTCAAACCCAAAAAAAAAAAAATAATAATAATAATCCAACATTTAAATTGACTAAATTTTAAAAAATATCGGATCTAATGTGAAACTAGCAAACTATTATGTATGTTTGGGAACAGAGTTTTTTTTTTTTTTTTTTTTTTTTTAATTTTAAATATATTTTATCTTATATGCTTATGTTAAAAAAAAAAAATTTATTTCATTTTTCTTAGGCATAACCATGCTTTAAGTCATGTCCAAGCACACAATGCTAGATAAAATTACCACTAATATATAATGATATATGTACGTTTTGAGACCCCTTAAAACACAATTAGATTAACATAGTTAATTAACCAAGTGATTATTTAGTCAAATTATTAAATTTAGGTTAACACAAATATATCATATTAATGTAAAGCGTGGAAAATAAAGAACACAAAGATATGATGACCTAGGAAAACAAAACCGGTAAAAAACCTGGGGAGGATTTAACCTAGCTATCCTCAAGGTAAAACTGCAAAACCACTATGAAAGAATTGAAGGTTGTACAATAGCGACTTAGACCACTAACATCCTATTGCTATCTTAAGTAGAAAACTTACTACCACGACTCCATGATAGCTCTGAGTCCATAGGCTACTTCTTTTTTTGGCCTTTGCAAAGCACAAACACCCATGTTTGTGACTTTGAGATCCCACTCAAAGGTTTAGCATCACAAACTCTCCTGTTTGTGACTCCAAAACCACCTTTGAAGTTTTAGATCATTAGCACCTTTGATGACTAGAGAAGGTAGCAACTTATACAACACTGGATCTTGAGATTTTTTAAGTAATAACACCGGTAGAAAATATGAGAGAGCTTTAAGATACAAAACCCTAAATACCAAAGAGGCACACTCTTCTCTCTCTAAAAAACTTTATAAAAACGTGCTTAGGGTTTCTTTTATATACTAGGAGAAGTAGATCTGAAACCCTAATCTTTAATGGGCTTGAACTACTATTTGGGCTTAATTAAAATTCTGCAGATACGACTTTCGATCGGTCGAGCCTGTTCTTCGATCGATCGAACCAGGCAAATTCTAAAATCTTCTTTCTGCAGCTTATATGTTCTTATGTGTTCATGATTTGCCAATTGTTCTAAACTTTTAGAACCTAATAATCTTCCCCTTTGACAATTCGTGACAAAACTTTCATACAAAAAGAAATGCTCAAATACAATAACAACCCAGTATAATAAATTGCCCAATTACATCACAAATCTCAACCTAAGACTCCTAACCTAGAAGTTGCAAGAAAAGGTAGAAGGTCTTGATCAGAATGTACCTATCTTTCTTGAAACACTTAACAAACACATCACCGCATGTGCGGGAAGAAAGACATATAAATAATAATATGAAATAGAATATAAAAAACAAAAGTAAATTCTAACTCTCCCCCTAAGTTAGATACGTCAAAAAGTTTTTATATTCTCCCCCTTTGAAATTTTTTTTTATCTCCCCCTAAACAAAACAAACAAGATTTCCACATATTCAAGATTTCAACTATTTCTCCCCCTTTTTATCATGTATTGACAAAGACAACTCATACAAAGAGTAAATAGACAACATACGCAACAAAAGTCAAAAGAAAATAGAGAATTAAGGGGCCACAAAACAATTCAACTCTATAAAAAATAGAGATAACCCCCTTATGAAGAACAAAGGTTAAAAACAAGCTTCTTCCCCTATAAAAATTGGAAAAACAAAACAAGTTTTGGGAAACTTTAGGAGGTAGGGAAAATAAAGACACATAAGGTGAGGATACACATAAAAAAAAATATTCTCACTTTCAATAAATGCAAACTTGACACTATGTGACCCATAGACATATACATGCAATGTGTTTAAGAGAAAATATTTGCACATTGATTATCCATCATATCTCTTAACATAAATAATTTCTGCAATTCACACATAAAAATAGCATATACTAAAAAGTACATAACTCAAAAATTAATCAATCAATTTTTAAATCAAGTTAAGTACCCAATTTAGCAAAGTGTATGCATGTTATGTGTGAAAAAAATGAAAGATATGACTGCAAAACTGCAAGATGGATACAGAAAAAAAATGTAATGCATATGAATCCTAAACACAAATGATGCATAAAAAAAAATTTGGTCAAAAACTTAGAAACTAAAAATTTTTCAGTTTCGATTGGTCAAGCATCGATCGAATACCAATCAAGTCAGGCAGATTCAAACTAAAATATTTATCTCAATTTTGATCGGTCGAGAAACGTCTTCGATTGGTCGAAAATCTAGAAACTCAAATTTTTGAAAAACAGAGTATTTTAATGCAGAAACTCCTCAAAGCACAATATTTTATAAATAAAATGCATGAGTATGAGATGATATTTTCTTCAAAAAACCTTTGAATTTAACCCAGATCTTCCAAAATCAAGATTTTCAATCAATTTGTCCTCAAATCTCAAACTTTAAACACATTTTGCATTAAGATCAAGGAACTTTTAATCTTTGATGGCCAAAACAAGAACACACAAAATATAATTTACGAAGTTTAGCAAATATTTACTTGTGTAGTGTGTGCAACTAGTAAAAACTTGAGATACATGTGAGGTGATATGTGAATAGAAATCAATCACAATTTTACAAAATCCATCACATAAATTCGAAAGAGACTATCGCCTAAAGAATTATATCATATAACTCTTACATCTCTTAAAATAAAAGCTTGCAATCATGTAAGTTTCTTAATTTGCCTTATAATGTACACACCAATTTTATTTGGTCAGAAACTTATTAAAATAGCCAAGATAATGTACACACAAATTTTATTTGATTGAATTCAATATAGTCCAATAATGTACACACTAATTTTAGCATTTAAACTGAGGCTACACCTTATGTTCTTTTTGTGCATGTGCTACACTTTCTCGAGTACAAAATCTTACGATATGCACTAAGTTGTTTATGATTGGCTAGTAAACAGTGGTGAGACAGTTATTTATGTCTTTCTCAATAAGATCAAGTTCGAAAATTAAAAGCATATAACTTCAAGATCAAAACAAAGTGATCAAAAACTATAAACATATTTCCCACACGACATGCACTACAAAGCTCAAACTAGTAAAGTGCAACAAATAAGCTCATTAAAACTAAACAAGATACATAAACATGTTATGTAAAGATAATACGGCCAACCTTGATTTCAAATCCAAGATCTATAATACAAAACACAAAACTCTTTTTGGTTTAAAAAAATTTATGACCAAGAACAAAAATCACACATTGAGCTAAATGATTAAAAATGCAAATGCAATGCATAACAGTGCTTAACTAAGCTATAGAGGGTACACAAACAAGAAATATCCATTCCTTAATTAACCCTTGAGTACATGTACAAACTAGTACATACTTACACAAAATTATAAATAGCTTAGCACTTATATAACACATACTATTCAAGTTTCTCCACATTGTCAAGCATGTTCTAAATTAAGAGAGAGATATCATAATTCATGTAATCCTAAAAAAAAATCTAGACACAAAATAAAATCTTTTTATCTTTTTGAAATTTTTCAATGTTTTAGGATTTTTTTTATTAATAAAAAACAACCTAAAAAACAAAATAACCAAAAACAGAAACAAAACACGTCCACAAACAATTGAAAGAATTAAATCAGAGACAAGTAAGCAACACTCACCTTAGAGAATCTTTTCTCACCCATATAGCATGAGTCTTCAGCTTTGTAGGTGAAAATTCATGAGAACAGAGTGTATTTGAGGAATTACACCAATTTTCTAGGAAAGACTAAAATCCTGCAATTTCCTTTCACAAGCCAACAAGTTTAAATTTTTCAAAAGCATATGCAATGATTTATTTGGACTTATGGCAGTAGAAATATTATCACATATCCTAGATTGAAATACAGAATTATTAAATTTTAATTTATGACAATTATGATGAATGTAACCGGAGACACCACAAAAGTGACAAATCGAAACAAATTTAGGAACATCAGTATTCCGAACAACAAATCTAGTCTTAGATTTTGGTTTTTGCCTCAACAAAGAACAATTTGGTCTAATATGACCAATAACACCACAAAGGTGACAAGTAGGCACAAAAATAGATTTATTATGCCCTTTAGCAGTAGGTTTAGACATAGGTTTAGAAACTTTAACGTTTACATTAGAACTTTTAACTTTGTCTAACCTAGCAAAATAAGCATTTTCTTTATTATTCATCTTGAAATGAGGGATATAAATTTTCTCAGTTTTAGGTTTAAGAGAAACACAAACACTTCTGTTATCAATAGCAGGCTTGGTACTAGTCAAATTTTCAATTTTAGTTTTAAATTCAACTAACTCTTGTTCCAAGCTTTTCATCTTCTCATCTTGAGAGGAAATTTGATTTCTCAAAAATTCATTCTTTTTATTAGAAACATCTGATCTAACAATCAATTCCTCTTTTTCAAGATTAGCCAATTTTAACTTTTCCTTGAATTTCTTAGTAATTTTCATAGATTTCAATAATTCTTTACAAAGAGTTTCACAAGCATCAATAAGATCAACAGAAACATGAGAAGAAACATGATTAGAAAGACACTTCAAATTATCTATGATAACAAGGGTCAATGATCAACCCTTAGATCAAAAGATCTAAAACACTAGAGCTAACCCGCTCTGATACCATTTGTACGTTTTTAGACCCCTTAAAACACAATCAGATTAACCTAGTTAATTAGCCAAGTGATTACTTAGTCAAATTATCAGATCTAGGTTAACACAAATATATCATATCAATGTAAAGTGCGGAAAATAAAGAACACAAAGATATGATGACCCAGGAAAACCAAACTGGTAAAAAACTTGAGGAGGATTTAACCTAGCTATCCTCAAGGTAAAACAATAAAACTACTATGAAAGAATTGAAATTTGTACAATAGTGACTTAGACCACTAACATCCTATTGCTACCTTGAGTAGAGAACTTACTACTACAACCCTATGATAGCTCCAAGTCCACAGACTACTTCTTTCTTTAGCCTTTGCAAAACACAAACACTCACGTTTGTGACTTTGAGTTCCCACTCAAAGGTTTAGCATCACAAACTCTCTTGTTTGTGACTCTAAGACCACCCTTGAAGATTTAGATCATTAGCACCTTTGATGACTAGAAAAAACAGCAATTTCTACAACACAGGATCTTGAGATTCTTCAAGTAATAACACTAGTAAAAAATATGAGAGAGCTTTTTAGGTACAAAACCCTAAATACAAAAGAGGCACACTCTTCTCTCTCTAAAAAACCTTATAAAAACGTGCTTAGGGTTTCTTTTATATACTAGGAAAAGTAAATCTGAAACCCTAATCCATAATGGGCTTGAAGGCTTAATTAAAATTCTGCAGATACGACTTTCGATCAGTTGAGCCTGTTCTTCGATTTATCAAACTAGGAAAATTCTAAAATCTTCTTTCTGCAGCTTGTATGTTCTTGTGTATTCACGATTTGCCAATTGTTCTAAACTTTTAGAATCCAACAATATAGAAGAAAAAGAGGAAAACAAAAGTTGTAAAGAGAGAAAATATGTGAAGAAAGGAAAAGAAAAGTGAATAACAAAGGAAAATAATTTTCTTAAAAAAACAAAAAAAACTATTTATTTTTCTAAAATAGTTAGACATTGTATTGTAGCTTTGATATGTACTTAGTTTTGTTTTTAAATAATTCTCGAATAAATAAAATTTATTTTTTATATAAAAACAAAGACTTTTTTTTTTTTTTTAATTCGATAGTTAGGGTGGAAAGATTTGAAGCATTTACATCTTCATGCAAAACACTAGAAAGCGCTAGTTGAGTTATAGTAATCTTGGCAAAAAATAAAGACATTTAAGATGTGATATCTTAAATTGTAAGGATTGGATTATTTGAGTTTGTTGTGTGGGTATATTCTGAGTTTTATATAGGTAATATTTATTAGGTGGATCTTGGATTTATAAATGAATACAAGGAACCCTAATTGCAATTTGACTAGTTCTTTTGGATTATAAACACAAATTTGATTAGCACTTTTCCTTAAATCATTATATAAGACCACTTCTATAATTGTAAAGCTATTTCTCTCTTTTCTCATTTATCTTCATTATTATTGTCCAAATTGAAATTTCGGTGTATTCAACAAAAATAAAAAATAAAAAATAAAAAATAAAAGCTAAAATTTCGGTGTTATTCAATCCTCTTGAAGGACCATGTTATCAATATCCAGTAGTCCTCCATTCCAATTAATATTCTGCCATGTGCCAAAATTAATTGACAAAGCATCCTAAATATTTGAGGAAAAAAAATCTCACAATAACTCCCACTACAAGAATTTTGGTCTTTTGTGACCAATGTTTTAGCGACGACCAAAAAGTCGTCGCTATTAGGCAAATATTAGCGACGATAATAAATGGTCATTGCTAATAAGTGTATTGTAGCGACAACACTAAGGTAGTCGCTAATAAGTTGTCACTAACGCCATGGAGGGAATTTTATTTTCTTATGGAAAATGGAGGGAAACTTTTAGCAACGACAATAAATTTTGTTGCGACAACATTTACATCGCTAAAATAAGGTTTATTTTAACGAGGACATTTATCGTCGCTAATAATCATCTTTATGACAGCCTTATATTTCGTCACAAATATGTGGCCAAAAATATATAGTAAGTATATTATATATATGCTTTATTTATCAGTGATAACACATTAGTGGTCGCTATTAGAAGACTATTAGTGATGACACAACATGTCGTCGCAAATATATTTACCCAAATATAATGGAGGGTAAAATTTTCACTCTCAAAAAGTGATGGGAATTATTGGAGGGAAGCATATTATATATTAGCAATGAATTAGGTCGTCGCTATAAGGGATCTTCTAATGAAGACAAAGATTGTCGTCACTAATATGTGGCTAAAACAATTTTGATATAATATGATTTTTTTTTTCTCAAATCCTCCAAATGCCTCTTAAAATATTTAAAATGACATAAATTCCTTTAAAATATTTGAAATTATTAAAATACCATTAACCTCGTCAAAATGACGAAAATACCTAAAATTATATAATGACCAAAAGAAACTTGAAACCTCCAAAGTAAACTTAAAACTTTCAAATCAGTTATAAGAAAAAGGAAAAAGAAAAAATGAGACAACGAAGGGCTTGTTGCTTCAAAATACTCTCAAATCATAATGTTACCCATTTGAAACTTGAAATCGATAAAATAATAAAAATTGAGAAAGTTCTGATTCCACTCAAAATATTGACTAATTCTCATAGTTATCAAAATGTGAATTGCATCGTGAATCAATTTTTTATTTTTCTGTATCATGTGTCATAAGAAAGGTATTAGTCAATATTTACCAAACTAATAAATTCATTATAAATATATGAAAGGTATATTCATTATAAATTCATAATATATTCAACTAATAACCAATTCAATCATCAATTATGTAATAATAATTACCAAAAGTAAGTAAATAAATCAAATTAAAATATATTTATAACATACATATTCAAATTAATTAAAATCAAAAGTGATAATACATGATATATGAGCGAAAAAAAATAAAAATTTTCATCATTTTGCCTAATCAACTTTAACTAGGTTAATGTTAACATGATGTTCATCATTTTTCAAAATTATTTCTTTATTAACATTTTCTAACAATGATTCCAATACCCAATAATCCATTGAAAACCTTCCCATTGAACCTAATTTCACAAAGTCTAGTGGTCTTAAGACCATCTATTAAGTTTGACTGTGATTGACTAAGTTTAACTAAGCTTTGACTGTGCATTTCTCTAAATCTAATAGTGTAATTGTGACCATAATTTCCTAGAATTAACATTTCATTACACTCTTCAAATCCAACGGTTAGATTTCAAATCTAAGGATCACGCGTGATGGACATATGCTATGTATCTTTATGGCTATGTTCTCTTAATCTAATCATCCAATTGTTCTCAAATTTCACCAACACCAATATGTCACCATACTTTTCATCCCAATGATCAAGATTTAAATATGAATTTCACAAAGTCTAGTGGTTCGGGACTTTTTATTAAGTCTGACTGGGTTTGACCAACTTTAACTAAACTTTGATCACGCTTTTCTCTAAATCCAGCCGTTTGATTGTGATCATAATTTACTAAAATTATCCTTTCATTACACTTTTAGAATCCAATGGTTAGATTTCAAATCTAAGAATGACGTGTGATGGACATATGTTATGTACCTTTATGGCTATGTTTTCTTAATCTAATCATCAAATTGTTCTCAAATTTCACCAACACCAATATGTCACTATACTCTTCAATCCTAATGATCAAGATTCGAATATGAATTGCACAAAATCTAGTGGTCTCGGGACCATCTATTAAGTTTGACCGGGTTTGACCAACTTTAACTAAACTTTGACCTTGCATTTTTCTAAATCCAGCCGTTTGATTGTGGTCATAATTTATTAGAATTATCCTTTCATTACACTCTTTGAATCCAACGGTTAGATTTCAAATCTAAAGATGGCGCATATGTCACCATTTTCTTCAATCCCAATGATCAAGATCTAAATATGAATTTCACAAAGCTTAGTGGTCTCGGGACCATCTATTAAGTTTGACCGAGTTTGACCAACTTTAACTAAATTTTAACTGTACATTTCTCTAAATCCAACTGTTTGATTGTGACCATAATTTACTAGAATTACCCTTTCATTACACTCTTCGAATCCAACGGTTAGATTTCAAATCTAAGGATGCGAGATAGACATATGTTATGTACCTTTATGGCTATGTTCTCTCAATCTAATCATCTAATTGTTCTCAAATTTCACCAACACCAATATGTCACCATACTCTTCAATCCCAATGATCAAGATCTAAATATGAATTTCACAAAGTTTAGTCGTCTCGGAACCATGTATTAAGTTTGACCAACTTTAACTAAATTTTGACTGAACATTTCTCTAAATCCAGCCGTTTGATTGTGACCATAATTTACTAGAATTACCATTTCATTACACTCTTCGAACCTCCTATTTATTGATTTTGATTGGTTTTTGAATTTTTTTCAGTTTTAGGCTAATCACTGGTTTGGTATAGGTATGGCTAAACTAGTGGAATTAGCTAATCAAGTTTGGTTTTGAAACTATGGCTGTCATCCTGAAATTTTACAAATTGAGTATGTACAATGTACATATTCATTATAATTATTATTTTTACTTATCAAAAAAATATTAATTTGTTTTTCAGGCACTTATAGTCTTGTACAATGAACTGGTCGGACTAGCTGAAAATAGTCCATTATGATTGTTGTTGTTTCAATCATAAGCAATTTTGTATATATTTTTTAATTGGTTTTATTTTTGTAGAAAATTGGGTTATACTTGGTAAGTAGTTCACCTCTTTTATATTTATGAATTATGATAGAGGCATCATAATAGAAAACTTGTTTAACTCATCAACCCACTTCATCTCAAGTAAGAATGTGTTTGTTGATGATAGGCTATAATCTGAATGATCCCTTGTGATTAACCCTAATTAATTAATTAGCCAAGTTATTAATTAATCAATTAATCATGCAATTGCGTGGAAGCACAAACAAATCACCAAAAACTAAATATGCAGCGAAAATTAAATAACACGGTGATTTGTTTACGAATGGGAAAAACCCTAACGGCAAAAACTCCACCGGGTGATTTTCAGGTCACCACTCCCGAAACTCCACTATTATCAAATCAAGCGGTTACAAGTAAAGGAATCCCAAGTACCTTACCAACCTACAGTTGAACCCTTACCCCAATACCCAATTGGACTTGATCTGTAGCGACAGTTCCCACCTTTGATGCACGGCTCCCAAGTACGTGACTAACCAATGCGTGGATCCCAGTACACAACTTTAGAACACCAACTAAGGAAGAAAGGTTAGCTGCAAAGTTCTTCAGTTCATCCTTTATGATGAATAGCAGGAAGATGCTTGTTTACAAAACCCTATGGTGCAAATACACAGCAACATCTTGAAGGAAGATGAACTAGGTCAAGAACTTCGTTTTTTGATCATAATTTGCTTGAACAGAGACTGCTCAATGATATTGCAACTTGTGTCACACTTGACGGCTCATAAAACAATCCTTTTATATGTTTAGGGTTAGAAGAAAAGAAGGCCCAAAATCATATTCACGGATCCCAAGAAAATCAAATTGGAAATTTGAAATTTTAAATCTCGACAGATAGCAGGTGTCAAGGTAGCTATCGAAAAGGTGTTGAGCTTTAAAAACTTTGCACTTCAGCTTGCTTTTTCTTGTACAGACTTGATGACTTCAACACTTGACCTTGAAACCTTGTTTCTTGAAGTATTAAAAACACCTAGAACTACCTAATTACAAGTAGAGTGCGCTTTGTCAAAGGATTAGCCAATTTACATAAATAAGTGACATATGTTCTTAACAAGTGAAAACATATATGTCCTAACAATCTCCCCCTTTGGCAATCCGTGACAAAACTACAACAAACAAATGAGCATATGAGAGAAGTCATAAATCACTCAACTCATATTCACTTTTTTGAATACAATAAAATATATCCTAACACAAACTCTTGAAAAACTTTGCAAGAAGAAAGTTTATGGCAAGTAGACTTTGACAACCTGTATTTCTGAAACACTTTAAACAAAACTCATCAAGGCATCTTGTGTGAAACAAAAATAATAGATTGCATACAAGTATAAAGAGCATGTGTATAAAGATAGAAAAGAAACAACACACGAAGAGAGAGGTAAAAGAAACATACATCCACATATATAGAAAATAAGTACAATGTATGTAAAATGGTCAAAGGACCTCATATACATGATCAATGTATCTAAAAGGTAAGAAAAAAAAAGATACATATAAAGCCTCACTACATCCCTCAGAAAAGTCAACACTCCCCCTATAAAAAATGTCCTATACTAACTCTCTCCCTAAAATGACTACTCTCATAACCCCAAAACTACTCCTCCTTTTTGTCACGAGTGACAAAGGGTAGAGTGTCATGTAGACATCTCATTGGCAGAGCTAGCATCTCCATCATCATCATCATCATCATCACCATCCTCAGAATCTAAAACTGCTGGAGTAGGTGGTGAAGGAGTAGCCTTTGGAGCAAATCCACCTATGGTCGCCTGCTGTTGTGCAATACGACCAACACGAATATTTACCTGATACAACTCAGCAGAGAGTGTATCAAGGCGAGTGTCCATGCATTGCAGCTGCGCCATAATATCTCCCAGAGATACATCGCTCGAAGAGGAAGAAAGAGCAGATGTACATGGAGCTGATCTAGATGGAGCCGAACGGGAGGGAGGAGTGGCATCCGGCTGTCTCGACCTGAACTGCGCCTCACTACGTTTTACGGTAGCGGCATCTATGGCAAATATGTGTGTGAAGTGGTCAGACGCAGGAAAGGGAACCGAAAAATGGCGTAAGATCCTCATGATAGCGGAAGAAAAGATGAGCTTATCACAGGATGCCGAATCAAGATAAATATCTATGATAGACAGGATAAAGTGAGAAGGAAAATCTATGGTAAGATGCTCTAGAAGTGATAGCAAAAATCGAGCACGAGGCTCTATGATAGAGTTATAGTGAGAAAGAGGATGGAGAACAAAAGTCATCACCATGTTGATAAATCTAGGACCTTTAGCAAAAGGCCTACATGATGTGAACTGATACTCACCCCAATCAGCAGGGTGCTGACAAAAGGCGGAGATGAGCTCATCTTTGGACACAGTCCTCAGACGCTCACAAGAAGGATAGTCAGGAAACTCTATCCTAGGAACCTTAAGCACATCCGCAACTAGCTGCGGTGTGACAGGGATGCGCGTACCTCGAACGCAAGTGAAAAAGAGAGGTACTGAACGATCTATCCCGTGCATTTTGGAGTAGAACTCCTATATTAGCACGAGAGGGCAAGTGACCGGGATGTCACACAGTGACCTCCATCCCCTGCTGTGAATGACAGAGGGAAAGTCAGTGTCGGCAAAATCCGCCAGAATGACTTGGCGTTCCGAATGAACACCTCGTCTAGAAAAGTTCTTCTAAAATGCCTTATGGGCATCTCCATCATGGAACCGAAGGTTAAGGAGAGCAGAATCAGAAGAAGTAGAAGCTCCAGAACGCAGAGGGTTCCAAGCAGGAGTGGATTTACGTTTGGGTGCCATAGACACTACTAACGTAAAAGAATGAGAAGGAGAGAGAGGAAAACACTCAGAAAAGTTCCCAAAATAGTTCAAATATGACAAATATATTGATTAATTAGGTTAAATAATCTAGTTTACAAGAATCTAAAAACGTACATGTTAAACATTAGCCTTAATTAAGTTTGCATTTATCATGATCTATTCATCCGTTCTATGAGTATATTTAGCTTTTTGAGAAGAAATCTATGAGTATATTTAATTAATCTTTATTCTTTTTGCATTATACATTACAGTTTCGTTGGGTTCGTTGTTCATGTTTACAGAATCATAAAAGTAAATTATTTTTTGCAACATTTCTTACAATCTTAATTCTTAAGACATATTTCCTTTCTTGAAATTATTTTTGTGACTTTTGTGATAGAGTTATATTTATTGTTTAAAATTATTAATAATAATGATATAGGGTTTAGTGACTGCATTGTAAAATTTTCTAGAAGTTCTTGATTATGTGTTCGTTTGGGTTGGGTATTTGCAAAAGTGTGGTTTAAAAAAAAAAAAAAGTAATTTGCGTTTTGAAAAGATGAATTTTAAATTCACAATTAAGCATTTGGTAAAAATCTATGAAAAACTGTTGTTTCTATCCATTGACTGCATTGAAAAATATAATATTGGTCTAAAACTATTGTTTCAAGTGCAAATAACCAAAAGGACTTGATTAACTTTCCTCGCAGACAGACAATAACTTACTGATTTTGCAAGCATCAAATTCAAGTCACCCTTTCCTAAAAAAAAATTCAAGTCACCCTTTCTTTACTAGTCAGTGAATGTATACAAAAGGTTAGTGAGATCACTTGAATGAAATAGGTTAATGAAATGTTCTTATATATGCATCTAATATAATGTTGAACAAATCGCAACTGATATCAAACGAGTTTTCAAATTTTACAAGCTAATATCCTTGCGTCAAAACTTGTTCTAGTCCCATTAAATTATGTGTTATCACCAAGCACACAAATTTTTTCGCCTTTTCATTGAGTGAAGGCTACAAGTAAATTTGTAATATGGATAATGACTGATAGGCCACAATCTAAATGACCAATTGTGATTAAACCAATTAATTACGTAGCCAAGTTATTAATTAATCAGTTTATCATACAATTGCATGGAAGCACAAACAAATCACCAAAAATGAAATATGCAGCGGAAATTAAATAACACGGTGATTTGTTTACGAATGGGGAAAAACCTAGCGGCAAAAACCCCACCGCGTGACTTTTAGGTCACCACTCCCGAAACTCCACTATTATCAAATCAAGCGGTTACAAGTAAAGGAATCCCAAGTACCTTACCAACCTACAGTTGAACCCTTACCGCAATACCCAATTGGACTTGATTTGTAGTGACAATTTCCACCTTTGATGCACAGCTCCCAAGTACGTGACTAACCAATGTGCGGATCCCAGTACGCGACTTCAAAACACCAACTTAAGGAAGAGAGGTTGACTGCAAAGTTCTTCAGTTCATCTTACAAGATGAAGACCAGGAAGATTCTTGGTCACAAAACCCTTTGGTGCAAATACACAGTAACTTCTTCAGAGAAGATAAACTAGGTCAAGAACTTCATCTTTGATCACAATTTGTTTGAACAAAGATTGCTCAATGCTTTTGCAACTTGTGTACAACTTGACGACTCTTAAAACCATCCTTTTATATGTTTAGGGTTTTGAAAAGAAGGCCCAAAAGCATATTCACGGATCCCAAGAAAATCATATCAGAAACTCTGAAATTATAAATCTCGACAGATAGCAGGTGTCGAGGTAGCTATCGAGAAGGTGTCGAGCTTTAATGAATTTGCACTTCAGCTTGCTTTTTCTTGGACAGACTTGGTAACTTCAACACTTGACCTTGAAACCTTGTTTCCTGAAGTATTAAAAACACCTAGAACTACCCAATTACAAGGAGAGTGCGTTTTGTCAAAGGATTTAGCCAATTTACATAAATAAGTGACATATGTTCTTAGCAAGTGAAAAAACATATGTCCTAACAATGACTAATCACAACAACATGAAAATTCGTTTTGGATAAAAAATTTATGAAAATTAAAATATATGACCAAAAACCACAACTTGGAAATCTATTTTGCTTAAACTTTTTTCAATACATATTACAAATTTTATTGAAAAATTAAAATACATGTTTGTTGTTCATGTTTACTAAATCACAAAACAAATTATTTATGCAATCCCGAAAGAATAAAAGAGATGTGAGTACAAAGGAATATGTGAGAAAATCAACCCTACAATTTGAGAAATTTAAAATTAAACCATGAACTTTAAAATGCTTTAAAATTAAATCTTATAGTTTTGTTAATTTCAAATTGAACCATGAAATTTTATAGAATAAATTACCCCAGTCTCGCTTGAGATTTCATAAAATGACACTCCTCCCAAACATTTCCAGAAATGATACTTCCACCCTTGAGCTTTTTATATATGCTTTTGACAAATCCATACCCTCTCACACCCCACTTTTTTAAGTATTATAGTTTGAGAATGCATGAACTTATCTATTGCATTTATACAAATCTCAATAGATGAAATGTCATTTCCTAACTTCTTTTTTGGAGAAGGAGGAGGGGGGAGTGTCATTTCATAAAAGAACCCGGGGGGGGGGGGGTGTGAGTGTTATTTCATAAAACTTCAAAAAAGGTTATTATAATTTGCCTAATTTTAAATTGTTTCAATTTAGGCCATTCAATTGAACCAAAAAAATCAAATCTTGATTTCAAACCCAAAAAAAATAAAATAATCCAACATTTAAATTGAATAAATTTTAAAAAATATTGAATCTAATTTGAAACTAGCAAACTATTATGTATGTTTGCTACAAATTTTTTTTTTAAACATTTTTTATGAATAATATTTTATCTTATATGCTTATGTAACAAAAATTTAATTTTAGTTTTCTTAGGCATAACTATGCTTTAATTCATGTCCAAGCACACATTGCTAGATAAAATTACCACTAATATATAATTGTGGGGCCTGAGAATTTGGCAACCCCGGCCAACTTTGTACCTAGCCCAAGGCCCATGCTGAAGAGGAGAAAATGCTCGAGGATGAAGTGTGAAAACCTGAATTGCCCAGGGACCTTGCCGAGGACGACCCTATCCTCGGCTAGCCAAGACCGTAGGAGGTAGAAGTAACGAGTCATCAAAAGCAGCCCTCCAGGGCATCTAAGGAGAAAGATCAAGTGTAACACATTAGCCGTGGAAGGGTGGCGAGGAGCAAAGCCAGGATTGAATTGTCACCTCCACATTAAATGCCCACAACTAACGTTTTGGCTGCATTAATGGGAAAATGACCCCTAAGTAGTGCTTCCTCAGTTGCTGCAACTCACTGGGAGTTCTGGTAAGGTGGCTGATGGGACGGGTTGTCAGAAAGAAGCATGGATGACCAACAAGTGGAGGAAAGGGATCATTGAAAGAGGACTATTTAAGGAGAAGAAACAGATTAAAGAAGGGGATTTGGAGAGAAGAAGGACTATCACCAAGCTCCTCGGACCGGGCCGAGGACAAACCTTTGAGGATAATTTCCATTCGTCTATGTCGAATGGTGGCGAACGTTGCGTTAGGCATTGCCCACTTGCTAGGGCCTAGTTCTTGAACCTGCTCTCTATAAATTCATTGTATTTGACTAGCTGGTCTTGAGTCCACTCACTCAATAGTAGAAATACTCAAACCCAGTCCCTACAATTGGCGCCGTCTGTGGGAAGAACTTGTGTGCTAGCAAGCGCGGGAGGCAATTTTCCCTATGATTCCGAATTTCGGATCCTGCCAACGGCAACGATTCTGGATCCCATCAAAAAAAAAAAAAAAACAACAACAACAACAACAAACAACAACGCATTTGCTCAAGAAACAAATATTGCAGAAAAATAAAAGATTAAAAAAAAAAGAGCGAATAAACATTGTAGCCTTTTTATTAAATAAATGAAAGGTACATTATACAAACAGAGGTCTAGAAAGGCTTGTTCTAAAGCCAACTATACAAATAGAGGCCCAGACGGGCTTGTTCAAAAGCTAACCCTAGAAAGGAAGGCTGAGGCAAGCCTGTTTTAAGGCTACCAACAACCCCCGAGCTGGTATGGATGGCATCGGCGAGAAGAGAGGAGCAAATGCAAAAGCGCCTGATAGCCCCATCCCATGATGTTCCCTTAATGCTCTCCATGCCTCATGATAATTAAACATTGGAGGTGGCAACACCCGGGCACCGAATGTGACGTGATCTTAAGAACCTCCATCAGCGGGCAAGCTGGACGCGAGTCACTACCAGCTTGAAAGGCAGGAATAAACGCGTACCGGAGAAAAGCATTATGTTCTTCTTGGACCTCCCTCCTAAATGCCAGACACGCTACCATCAGGGTGACACCCAAGCCTTGCCGCGCTGAAGGTCTGACGCGACCTACAACCACTACAACTCTCGGTTGAGGAAGGAGGACCACCCTTTTTGCTCAGTCGAAAGGCAGGAATACCTTTGGGTTCCTTGCCCTTGCCTTCATCCAGGGCCGCCTTATTCCCTCAGGCCCTAATCACAATCCTGGCAAGGTTATCGAAGGTGCTTAGAGGGTTGAGAGGCTTAGAATTCCTGTTTAACTGAAGGAGTCATGAAATGTGGAAGGACGATTCCCCTAGGAAACCTTGTATAGAGGGCGAAGGTTGGTGGGAATTGGTTCGCACAGAGTTTGAAGGAAGAATTATCAGCGACATTAATCCCTACCAAATTCCAAAGAAGCCATCAATCGTTGGATCTACGTTAATCCACAAGAATATTAATGAGGGCGCGCCTCACACATCGAAGAGTCACGTGCACGACTTGAACAGCCAAATGACGCCTCGTAATCAGAAGTGACAAAAAGTTGGGGCGAAAAGGCCACTGTCACATATGAGGGTAGAAACCCGGGCCACCCCTGTCCAGGTCAGTGCTAGACCAAGGGCCTAGTCTGAGGAATAACCCATTTCCAGCGAGGCAAGGCCAAGACCGTCATCACCCTAGAAGCAAACATTCTAGAGTTGAGGACAAGTTCCTTCACCCTGTACAGAAGAGCAAAAGCATTAGACTAAACCAAGGTCTTGCATGGTCCTCGGACTCAAACCTATGGGGAAACTAACCACTTCAAGAAATACCTGAATGCTAAACTAAACCAAGGTATTGCATGGTTCTCGGACTCAAACCTATTGGGAAACTAGTTACTTATAGAGGAACAAAAACGTTAGACTGAACCAAGGTCTTGCATGGTCCTCGAACTCAAACCTATGGGGAAACTAACCACTTCAAGAAATACCTGAGTGCTAGACTGAACCAAGGTATTGCATGGTCCTCAGACTCAAACATGTGAGGAAACTAGTTACTTACAAAAGAACATAAGTGTTAGGTTCTAAAGGTTTAGGAATTTATGTATTTAGAACTCTAATTTGTAATATTGGCAAACCATGATCAAAACAATATGTTTAGTCTTGTTAAATTGTGCTCAAAGTTGTTTAATTATTGTAAAGTTGGAATCGAGAGACCGTAAATGCATTAGGGCATTTCGGTCTGGCTCGATCAATCAAAGAATAGATTCGATCGATCGAAAATCGATCAGATTGCATTTTTCTGCTGTTTTCCAACTCAGCCCTAACTCATTAAAACGTTTAGGGTTTTATGTTTTTGCCCTAGGTATATAAGGTAAAACCCTAGCCACGTTTTGAGAGTAGCTCCAGTTGTATTATTGCTCATACATTGCTGTTTTGTGTAAATATCTTGTGAGATCTAGAGGAGCTTTCCTTTACATAAAGCTTAGGGTTTTCAAGATTGTGATTACTTCAACATCTTGATGATCAACTTGGTTGCTACCATTGAAGATTAAAGAATATCATGCGTGGGTGCTTGTAGCTGATTGAAGAATTCAAGAAAGAAGGAGCCCGTGGATTCGGAGCTTGCACGGAGTCGTGTTAGTAAGTTCTACTGGTAGGTAGCATTAGGAAGTCGAACGGGGAGCTTATAAGTCCTTTTGTATGAACTTCGATTCTTTCATAGTGAATTCAGTTTTGCCTTGAGGATCGGTGGGTAAAATCCTCCCCAGGTTTTTTACCGGTTTGGTTTCCCTGGGTGATCATATCATGTGTTATTTATTATTCCGCTGCTATATTTTCTTGATATGATTGTTTGATTATTTTAACCTAGAATTCCTTAATTTGACTAAATAACAACTTGGCTAATTAACTAGGCTACTCAATCTGGTTGTGTGTTAAGGGGTCTAAATTTCCAACAAAAAGCGTTAGACTGAACCAAGGTCTTGCATGGTCCTCAGACTCAAACCTATGGGGAAACTAACCACTTCAAGAAATACTTGAATGCTAGACTGAACCAAGGTATTGCATGGTCTTCGGACTCAAACCTATGGGGAAACTAGTTACTTACAGAAGAACAGAAGCATTAGACTGAACCAAGATCTTGCATAGTCCTCAGACTCAAACTTATGGGGAAACTAACCACTTCAAGAAATAACTGAGTGCTAGACTGAACCAAAGTATTGCATGGTCCTCAGACTCAAACCTATGAGAAAACTAGTTATTTACAGAAGAACAGAAGCGTTAGACTGAACCAAGGTCTTACATAGTCCTCGGACTCAAACCTATGGGGAAACTAACCACTTTAAGAAATACCTAAGTACTAGACAGAACCAAGGTATTGCATGGTCCTTGAACTCAAACTTATAGGGAAACTAGTTACTTCGCAAGACCAAATGCTGGACAAAACCAAGGTATTGAGCAAAGCATTAAAGTACGACAAGTAAAAAGAAGCATCATTCAAAGAACTAAAAACAAACAATTGGATATATTACACAAAAAATAGTTTCATTACAATGTCACCAAGAGAAAAAGCAAAATAAAATGAAAAAGAAAACAAGATCAGAGTGGCCCAAGCCGTCAAAATAGGATAATCCGTCGAGATGGCCTACTTCCTCAACTCGGTAGACATTGTCCTGGGGGGTCTACTGAGGGTTTTTGACTGTTGCCTCGGGATCCTGACTCGGAGGGGCTACTTCGGAGGACCTTTCCTCAGTGAGAAGGGCCTGAAGGATAACAAGTGTGGCTTGGGAGTCAACAGGAGGCTTCACCACATCCTGGGGCGCTTCTTGGTTATCGATTCCTGCCCCCTCCAATGCTCCTTGGTCCTCAGTATCCTCGAACAGGCTTTTTATGTTAGAGAGGGACGCTGGTTGGGTTGGAGGTTTGACCAGATTCAAAGTATGTGCACCAGAGTTCTTGAATGCAAAAGTAAGGAGGCAAATCGGTTCAAATAAGTATTTATATCCTCAGTTAAAGACAACCAGGTAGAGTTTCCAGCCCATAGGCAGAAAATTCCCACCGACTGATTACCATCACACCGTTGAACGTGGGGAGTATGGAGCCGCCAGAATTTAATGTGGGTGCGCGCTATATATCGAAGCGCCAGAAACGTGCATTGGGCAGGCAGAAAGACTCCAATGCTGACGTAGGCCAAGATTAGGCAAGCCATGATGAAGACCCGTGAATATCAAAATCCTCCTCCCCGTCCGAGGATACGAACAACAGGATTTTGAGGGGCTATTGTGGGGCTTAAAAATTTGGCAACCCTAGGCCACTTTGTACCCGGCCCAAGGCCCATGCCGAAGAGGAGGAAATGCCTGAGGATGAAGTGTGAAAACCTGAATTGCCCAAGGGCCTTGCCAAGGATGACCCTGTCCTCGGTCAGCCAAGACCATAGGAGGCAGAAGTAACAAGTCATCAAAAGCAACCCTCCAGGGCATTTAAGGAGAAAGATCAAGCACAACATATCAGCTGTGGAAGGGTGGCCAAGGAGCAAAGCTAGGATTGAACCGTCACCTTCACATTAAATGCCCAAAACTAATGTTCTGACCACATTAATGGGGAAATGACCCCTAAGCAGTGCTTCCTCGGTTGCTACAACTCACTGGGAGTTCTGGTAAGGTGGCTGATGGGATGGGTTGTCAAAAAGAAGCATGGATGATCAACAAGTGGAGGAAAGGGATCATTGGAAGAGGACTATATAAGGAGAAGAAACAGATTAAAGATGGGGATTCAAAGAGAAGAAGGACTATCACTAAGCTCCTCGGATTGGGCTAAGGACAAACCTTTGAGGATAATTTCCATTCGTCTATGTCGAATGGTGGCGAACGAAGCGTTGGGCGTTGCCCACTTGCTAGGGCCTAGTTCTTGAACCTACTCTCTACAAATTCATTGTATTGGGCTAGTTGGGCTTGAGTCCACTCAGTCAACAGTAGAAGTGCTCAAATTTAGTCCCTACAATAATGATATAGAAGAAAAAGAGAGAAAAAAAAAAAGTTGTAAAGAGAGAAAATATGTGAAGAAAGGAAAAGAAAAGTGAATAACAGAGGAAAAGAATTTTCTTAAAAAAACAAACAAGCTATTTATTTTCTAAAATAGTTAGACATTGTATTGTAGCTTTGATATGTACTTAGTTTTGTTTTTAAATAATTCCCTAATAAATAAAATTTATTTTTTATATAAAAACAAATACTTTTTTTTTTTTTTTTTTAATTCGATAGTTAGGGTGGAAAGATTTGAACCATTACATCTTTACGCAAAATACTAGGAATTGCTAGTTGAGTTATAGTAATCTTGACAAATTAAAAATAAAGGCATTTAAGATGTGATATCTTAAATTGTACAAATTGGATTATTTGAGTTTGTTGTGTGGGTATATTCTAAGTTCTATATAGGTAATATTTATTAGGTGAATCTTGGATTTATGAATGATTACAAGGAACCCTAATTGCAATTTGACTAGTTCTTTTGGATTATAAACATAAATTTGATTAGCAATTTTCCTTAAATCATTATATAAGACCACCTCTATAATTGTAAAGCTATTTCTATCTTTTCTCATTTATCTTCATTATTATTGTCCAAATTGAAATTTCGGTGTATTCAACAAAAATAAAAAATAAAAGCTAAAATTTCGGTGTTATTCAGTCCTCTTGAAGGACCATGTCATCAATATCCAGTGGTCCTCCATTTCAATTAATATTCTACCATGTGCCAAAATTAATTAACAAACCATCCTAGTAATTTGAAAAAAATAAATAAATAAAATAAAATCTCACTATAACTCCATCACCGGTGATGTCCATTGAAACCTGAAATTTTATTCGAACCTCAGCGATTGTGGCAGATCCAATAATATGACGTACTCTGTAAAGATTAAAATAAAAATTTTAAGATTTTGTAGAAACTTTAAGATGTCAAAATTCTTGGGCAACACATCTATGTGACCAAACTCATCATAATCTTACCTAGTAGATCTTTATCTTCCTATTGAAACAGAAACGCCTCTGCGCTCTTTGGCTGTTAAATATCTCTTACACTAGTGTGGTTTTACCCATGCTACCCAATCCAAAAATCCCAATTGTTAAAAATCCAACCTTCTAAACAGGTCCTTCTCGGTCATGCCCAGATATGAGAAATCTGAATTGGGTCCAGTGCTTTCTCTCGTGAATCTTTTGGGCATTCTCGTGTACTACTTTTCCCTCTTGCATGACAGCGATATTCCTACTGAAAAAATTAATCAGGGCTGTTCATTCTTGATGAATCTGCTACTGTTAACAGAAGGCCTTGATCAAAAAATGATTAAGGAATATTGCGGGTGAAGACAACGTTTTGTCAATCAGAATTCAGAACTGCTTGTAACCAAGTCGGGGTATTAAAATGGTGTTAATGTGTTGATTTGTCCACTACATGTAGTCAATATTCAGCATGCCCCTGGTTAAAGGGCACCCCCCACCTACAATTGATGGATAGCCCACACATCGCAATTGTTTGCTGTAGGCAAACTGCGAGCAAGTACTTGTTTCTTTAATTCTTAGGTGACTAGGATGCATAGTAAATTAATTTTGACACATGGTATAATATTATTGGAATGGAGAATGGAGCACCGCTATTATTGGAATGGAGCACTGCTGAACATTAATGATGTTGCCCATCAAGAGTACTTACAGTTTCTATCTATCAGCTTCTTATAGCGACAAGGAGGGAGGAGGGTCTAATGATAGGAAGGGACCCACCTCAATAATATTATCAACGATAACCCTATTCGGTGGCAGGATGTAACTTCAATATAAATTTCTTCTGTCCTTCGTTATATTTCTCCATCCGGTGGTCAGGGCCGGCTGGATAGGTAAAACAATTGATACAATTGTCTAAAGTCTCAAATAAAAAAAGTCCCCTACTTATTAAAAAAAATTTATATATAATATATTTATCTATATATTTTAATTTAAAAAAATTTTAAGCATGTTTACTGGTCAATAAAATGTATTAAAAAGGTCCATTGTATCCTAAAATGCAAAAGATTAAAAAGGAAAAACTAAAAATAGACAAACTTCAACTAACAAAATTAAATTGTAGGTGACAAATTTATTAACTCATTCTTGAAATATGCTAAAATCAAAATTAATAACAGACAAATTCATTAATAATTCAACGTAATTGTCTTGAAATATGCTAAATTAGAGATTATAAATTTCAAAAATAAAAGAAAAACCTCTCATCTCTTTATCTCTCTGCCTATCCATCAGTATTCTTACGGTCTTACCTTTCTTTTCTTCATCTTCATCTTGATTCTTGATCTTTTTTCATAAACTTAGTTAGTTTAGCTTAAAATTTCTCTTTGTTAAGTCCAAGCTCCAGTGTACCTGTCTACAGTCACAGGTATTCTTCTTCAGTCTCCCCCTCTTTTTCTTTGTCTTTCTGAAAATGAAGACTCATAGTCTTCTTCTTTTTTCTTTTTTTTTAACGAGGAACAAGACTCATAGTCTTCTAGACTTCTATTTATTTCACTTAAATTATATATATATATATATATATATATATATGTTTTTTGTTTTTTGTTTTTTTTTTTTGTTTCACACTTTCATTGCTGCACTGCACAATTGTTTGATGAGATGGGACACGTTTTTTGCAGCTATGAAAGCTTTTCTGTTCTACCTCTCTTTGGACCTCTGCCATGATAATTGATAGGACACATTTTTTCTTTAAAACTTAGCCATAGGATGATAGGAGTAGTGGAGTAGCTGACAGTTTCTCACTTTTTTTTTAATCTGACACTTTATCTATTATTATAAATTATTATATCAATTAATAATTTGATGTGTATCATGTCAACTCATTTATATTATAGTGACACTAATTTATTAAATCATATATTAAATTATTTTTTATTTGTGCAAGTTTAAACTTTAAATTGGTCATGGCTTTAAGGTCTACCGTGTCACAAGAAAGATTAAGTGAATTAGCTATATTATCAAGTAAAAAAGAAATGTTAGAAGAACTTAAATACAAAAACTTAATTAGTCATTTTGCATCTCAAAATGCAAGAAAAATAAATTCTAAATAAAAAAAAAAGTCAATATATATATATATATATATTATTTGATTAATATTTAATTATAAGAAGACCTCATTTAAAATTTTTGCCTAAGGCCCCAAAAGTTGTTGAGCCAACCCTGCCGGTGGTTGGATGTAACTTCAATATAAATTTCTTCTATTCTTCATTATATTTCATAAAAATTATAGGACCACATAAAAAATCACAGCTTTTATTAATTATAGATGTTCACGTGACAAATTATAAATAGTGTAGAAAAAGTGATAGGTCTACCTTATAAGTTTACACAATGTAAAATAAGAATTTTCCTAATTTCAAAACACTACTGAAATATAAAGATTAAATTGTAATTTAGCCAAACACTTTTTTAAGTTATTTTCTATAGGAACTTATCGTCAGTGCTCTAAATTTCTAATATAAATATAACATTCTAGCTAATCTTTTAACGCCACAAATCTGCGACTAAACTGTTGTCAAATTAAAATGGAGCTAACGGAAGGATTAGAGCCTGCGAGTCCTAATGCACAATACTTCAACAGCTCTGTGTTGTCAATATCTATTATTGGTGTCATGCAAAGTGAGGTACCAATTGAAACCAACGAAGCGCGTGCCATATCATTGCTCAATGATTTGTTCCTGCCCATCAATACACGCTTCTCCTCCATCATGGTGATGTTATCTACTTTTCTCAATATTGTTTTTCTAGGAAAATAATATGATTCTATCTTCTTTTTCCTCTTTTATGAAATACACAAACATAAATGCATGGAAGGTTAAATGGGTATTCAGATGCTGCTTGCTTCTTAAGGTTCTTAGAGCATCTCCAATAGAGTATGCATAGCCAAAATATAGAAAATAAAACTGGGAAAAATAGGAAAAGAGAGCTCCAACAGTCTCTCTAAAACTCAAAATTTTTTTTTTTGCTCATAAACAATAGCTCATCAAGTCTGACGGGCTACTGTAGATTAGCAATTGATTTTTTTTCATTAAAAAATTCCAGCACTTAATATTTTATCACTTCTTTATCTTTCTTCTTTGATTTGTTTCTTCTCACAAAACAATTCTTGCTCTCACAAAACTGATTTAATTTAAACAACAAATCTAAAATCAAAACAACAACAAATCAAGAACAGAAAAAAAAAAAAAATAGAACAATAATAAAAGATCAAGAAAAAAAAAATAGAGACATATGTGTGTGGTGGAGCAGCAACAGTGAGGAGGAGGAGCAGCGGTGGCGGTGTGGTGGAACAAGGGCGATTTCTCCTTTCTCTCCATGCGTGTCTATGTTTGTTTGAAGATAATGGTAGAAAAATAAAAAAATAAAAAGAGTAGAAAATGAGAGAGTTAGAGAAAGAAATAGAGAGGGAGGTTCTGGAAGTGGAAAGTAGAGAAAAAAAAAAAAAAAAAAAAAAAGGAGAGGATGAGATATATGGGTATACGTGTGTGGTGCAAAAAAAACAAGAGAAAAAAAAAAAAAAAGGAAACATAGGGATGAAAGAATGGAAATACTACCACAATATTTTTAAATATTTTCACAATAAATTTTAAGTAACATATTGTTATTAGCTAATATTGGTGAGTAAAAATATAATTTTAGTGATGGGTTCAAATTAGAATTAGTAACAACTTTTCATATAAGATTTTGTTAGAATTCTTGTGAAAGTATTGCGAAAAATGTTGTAAATATAACACTTTTCATTGAAAAATATAATTGTTGGGAATAAATATAGAAAGAATAAATGATGATAAAAGAATGAATGAAGAAATAATATTTAAATGAGATAGAGAATGGGATAGAGAATTTGTTAGAAAGTGTATTTAAAAAAGTGAATAGTTAAAGGTAAAAATCACTGTTCATTCTCCAAACAGTACAAAAATTTGGAAAATCTGCTAGAGATGCTCTTACGTTAATCCATTTAAAACTGGCACTAAGTAGTGAGAATTTGTGAACAGGTTAAGGATAGAAAAGGTGAGAAACAATGGAAAAGGGTTGAGGTGAAGCTTGAAGAGCACGTTCATTTTCCAATTTTCCCTACTGGCTTGTTACCCACATCATATGATGAATATCTTGAAGATTATATGTCAAACATTGCAATGGAGCATTTTTCACAAAACAAACCACTATGGGAAATTCACATAGTTAAATATCCAACAAGCAATGCAGCTGGTACTACCATATTCAAGCTTCACCATGCGCTTGGTGATGGCTACTCTCTCATGGGTGCACTTCTTTCTTGTCTTCAAAGGGCTGATAATCCTTCTCTTCCCTTAACATTTCCTTCTCACCAACGCTCAGAGCCAGAAAGTGGCAGAGAAAGTGTTTGTGGAAGAGTGTCTCAACTTTGTTCCTTCATCTTTTACTCTGTATCTGATTTTTTTTGGAGCATGTTAAAGAGTACATTGGTCGAAGATGATCGAACACCGATAAGGTCTGGGGCTGAAGGAGTCGAATGTCAGCCAATCGTGGTATCAAACATGATATTCTCTATGGATTGTATCAAACACATTAAGGCCAAGCTTGGAGTGGTATGATCAGCATATTTTATTACAAATTAGCTAATTATTTCAATTTCATATCGTTTTTCTAGTAACTAATGACCTAATATGCCTATTAAATGTGATCATAGGATGAAAGCATTTTTGCTAAAACATCAAGAGTAATGCTACAGTCACAAACTATTTTACAATATTTTTTACAAAATGTTAATGTAACCAACCTTTTATTAGTTTTTGTCTAGACTCACCATTAATATCACTTTTTCATTTACCAACAATTACTCACCACATCAACATTTTGTAAAAAAATTTGTAAAATAGTTTGTATCTCTAGCATTATCCAAACATCATTGATATGTTTGTTGATTGTATTCCATACTTTTCTCTTTTTACTAGTGACGTGTGTATATCTCAATATATAAAAAAGATTTGAAAAGTTAGGTATTACCTTTTTTACATCCAAAAATATCCTTGATTTAATTAATTTATCATTATTCCTAAAACATAAGAAATGAGATTAAAATTATAAATAGACAAATTAAAGGGTTTGGTTTACCTCCAGTACTTTTTTAAAATGAATCTCCTTTTTGTTTTAATAAGAGACTGTCACATCATCCACTAACTAAATAAAAGTTGGAGATTAAAACTCATTACTACTTGCCATTGTATATTTAAAACAAAATAATATGTCCAGTTAAAAAAATATTGAAGGTAAGTCAAACCCAAAATTAAAAATAAAAAACTTACAGAGTAAAAACTCCTTACGAGATAACTACCCCAAATTCCTAAAAAAAAGATACTCCATGTTCCGTAAAAATAAATAAATAAATAAATACCTCACACTCCTATCAAAAAAAAAAAAAAAAAAAAAACCTACCCCATGTCCTATAAAAAAAGACCCCGTGCTTCTATCAAAAATAACAACTATCTCACATTCTATAAAAAGAAAACTACCCCCATCACTTCAAAAAAAAAATATAAATAAATAAATAACCCACGGAGAAACCAATTACAACTTCCTAAAAAAACTTCCTATTTCATTTGTTCCTCTCTTCCCTTTCTCAGCATAGTGGAATGCATAAGGAAAAATTCTAATAACATTATATCCCTCTAACTGAAAACTCACAATATTTCTTCAGTTTCTTCTTTATTCTTTCATCCTATTTCTAATTGACACTATCTTGTTCCGCACTCTCTATTTAATATACTGAATTCTTCTCAATGGTCAAACGTTTTTTTTCTCAAATTTGGTAAGCCTATAAACAAAATTTATATACTACGTTCGCAATTGAATTATATTATGTATAGTACTTTATCAACTACATATATTGTGAATTGGTAACTCTATGACATTTTGTGATGTGTGAACTACATGAAAAGTATAATGGAAAATTCAGTTATACATGGAAAATTATGACACTAAACCAAAAAAAAAAAAAAAAAACTCGCACTTGTGATGAGACTAGTATATATATAAAAGAAATGTTTATTTAAATTTCTCAGCATGATAATAATATGAATAAACTTGCTTTTTTTTTTTTTTTATTCCTTGAGTTAAAAATAAATCTCATATATGATTATTTTAAGGAAAAAAAATCACATATGTGATTTATTACATAATATGTGATAAATTACATATAAGACGTGAACCTTAGCCTTTGCCCCTTCACCCTATAGGAACTTTGTACTTACAGAGTGATTATCATGGTAAGGGAGCATAATTGTTTACATGTAACTTAATAACTAAGCATTTGTATGAATATTAATGAATAAGTAAAAAAATTTAATCTTAATTCTTATTTTTGCATATAAAGATTTGAAAGAAAAAAATTAACCAAATAGCTCATAAAAAATTCAAACTTATATAAGAATTACCAAATCTTAACATACTATAAAGCTTAAATTGATAATATTGAACTCACCTTGAACTCTTTTGATATTTTTGATAACACTTCTCTTTTTCCTTTTATTAAAGAATTTGATGCTCCTGCCCATCTCGTGATCCATTGGTTTCTTTTTTAATTTGACTGGATCGGTACCCATCTCTAGTCTTCCAGTCTCTGTGGCCCAAGGTTTAGAAAGAGATTATTTCGGCCCCCTAGCTTATTCTCATTTGTTGGTCCAAAAACAATAGTACTCTTTCATTAAATAAAACCCCCTTATTGTCCACCCTAATAAATTATAGTCAAGGCAAATGAGCCAGGTTAATTAGATTCAGGTCAAAACCGGTTATCCTTAATGGGTTGTAAGCTGGTTGGGTTGACCCTTATTTTTTTATAGAAAAAATAAATAAATGAACAAAAATAATAAATACTTAAAAAAAAACATTTAAAAAATAAAATGATTCTTGAATTTAAACAATTCAAAGTTCACCATTCACTAATGATATCATGATGTCATCACCATAAAAAATTAAAATAAAAAATTAATTTCATGATGCATCTCTCATTACTAATAAATGATGTCTCATTTGGAAGATCGCACATGTTATGAGTTAGATATTACAAACTTGGAGAAATTTTTCATTACCTTTCTACTTCTTTAATATGCACCAAATTTATCAATTAAGATAGCATCACTAATCCTCTTATTTCATGATGTGTGTCTCATTACTAATAAATGATGTCTCATTTGGAAGATCGCACATGTTATGAGTTAGATATTACAAAATAGGGGAAAAATAATTCATTACCTTTCTGCTTCTTTCATGGGTAATTATTAAGTATTCCCAGAATATCATAAATGCATACTCCTCCTCTCACATAACTGTAGGCTTCACTAATTAAACTTATGGTGGAGACTCACAATTAATGTGAGAGAGAGGAGTATGCATTTATAGTACTCTCGGAGTATTTAATAATTTTCCATTTTTCATATGTACCAAATTTATCAATCAAGATAGCATCACTAATCCTCTTATTTCATATATGTACCTTGCCCTATATCACTATTTATAGTCTACATATAACATATATTATATGCGCACATACTTGCAGTAACATTAAACATTATCAGCTAATAAGCACCCCTTTTTGCTCTACCATGCATATGTATTCAAAGGCCAATGGTTTTAAACACTAGATGTCTGAGGTCACGTGATATTAAAAATAATAATAATAAATTTGTTTTAAAAATGGGTCGAGCCATAGTTGAAATGAGTTAGCCCAAACCAGTCCATAGAAAAGGCCAGGTCACGCATCAACCTGTTTTTACTTTAGGTCAAAAATTTCAACTTTGAGTTGGGTCCAACTTTTCGATGTCTAATAAATTAGGTGAGCAAGGGAGAAATTTCAAAGGTGGCATTGCCCCAAAAGTAGACTTATCAAAAATTCCTAGGTTTAGTTCTCCTACAACCCTCGTTTTAGCATCCAAAATATTGAAAATAGTAATTACCCTTTTAGCCACCATGCCAACTTCACCTTCATGACAATATGTTGACAATGACGCCTTTAAATCGGAAGCAAGATAAGGGTTGATTGGAAAATTAAACCTGTTAACCCATCTTCACCCACACACAAAGAATAGATAGGTATGGATAATAGGAACAATAAACTGTTTTAGTCAGATCTAATTCTAACTTTGTACCCAATTTTGACACGATCTATTAGCAAAGTATTTAATATACTATATATAATAGTAGAAGCATTTTCTTACAATTAAGGTCATGCTACCACATAGGAAAACGCCCATCTAAAATTTTACCACGTAAAACTTAAAAAGCAAAACATTATTCTATTTGGCAATGCTACAACACCATTTAAAAGCCTCTCATTACAAAAAAAAAAAAAATTAATATAAATTTAAGAGTCCTTCTAGAGTCACAACAATTTTACAACACTCTTAAATTTTCCTACTAACTCACACATGGGTTATTAAAAAAAATTGCAAATTATAATGGGCCAACTATGAGATCATAGACAAATTAGGGCATTGTGAATTTATGTTGTGTTAGGTCTAGGAATTAGAGGCAACTGATAGGTGTCATGATTGCCAAATTTCTCATATCAAATCATCACAATGCTATATCATCCATTAAGCCAAATAACATGCTAATGTTCAAATTTCAAATCCTAAGTAAATCGTGGAGAAAATCTTTCACACGAAGAGATTAAATAGAAGGCAAACTATGAAAGAAAGGTATGATAACTACTAGTAAGCCTAATCAAAATATACATGTCTTTCACCAGTTTACTTTTGCTAGCCTTCAAGGTCTTTATACTTTATTTCTTAGGTGTCCGCAGATTAGTGTCAAGCTTGTGATCATTTGCATCATTAGGCGCAAAAGTTTGATATTACTTTGTTCCCTTATGAATTTATTTTTTGTGATACAATTAATTTTGTTAATTTTTATTATATTTTTTAATAAGCATGACGATTAATTTGTTATAAAAATCTATAGAAAATGCACAATTAATTTTCAAAATTATAGTAACATTATTGTTCGACCAAATTTTATTTTCTCGAGTGTAGACAGTAAATGATGTAATTGCTGGAATAATTTTCCTCGGCACCCGGTTATACATGCAAGAGATTAGCAATAAATCAACTAAATCACATTCCACAGCATTGGTATTGTTCAACACTAGAATAATGAGTGGCTACAAGTCAATTGAGGAGATGCTTAAACCTAACTCAAAGGTGCAATGGGGGAACCAATTCGCCTTCTTGCATGTACCAATGCCAAAGCTTAAGGACCACAAATCTCCAAACCCACTCGACTTTGTTTTGGCAGCAAGCAAGATAATCAAGAAGAAGAAAAGTTCATTGGGTGTTTACCTCACTGGTAGGGTTTTGGAGATTGTGAAGAAACTTAGAGGTCCTGAGGTATATTCATGATCTTATTCATCACCAATAATTCACTATTTCTACCTTCAATCATTTGATAATTTTCAAAACAATTATGTTAGTTCTTTTTCTTTTTCTTTTTCTTTTCTTTTCTTTTCTCTTTCTTTTTTGCTATTTCTACCTTTAATCATTTGATAATTTTCAAATCAATTATGTTGGTTCCTTTTTCTTTTCTTTTTTTCTTTTCTCTCTCTCTCTTTTTTTTTTTTTTTTTAAAATTTAAAAAACCCTACTTATATATATATATATATATATATATATTGAGCAACAGAATTCTTGGCATACTTAGTTTAATAGTTAATAGTTAATACTTGTTGCTTATAACATTTGATATTAATGTCATGCTTTTCTATCACATTACTAAAAATGTCAATTAGTTTTTCTTTTCTTGAATAAAAATGGATAGAAAAAGGGTGGGAGGGGTGAAAGGGGATTGTATTCGGTATATAGTATATACCTTATAAGCAAACCAAATAATCTTGGATTGGTGCCTCTATTTTGATATCCGAAACTTATTTAATTCTTTTGAAGCAATTTCTTCACATTGCAAAGCCGCCTAATATTAATCAATATTAGAGTAATTACAATTTATCACCATGAACTCTCAAAATACATGACTAATCTTAAACTATAACTTGTGTTTTGCTTTGCACTTTATCGTTAATTAATTAGGCTATTAGCTTGGATTGATAAATATGTCACGTGCAACTCATGTAACTGCTGCATACGTGGCACCACATGAACAAATCGAATTGACCCTCTTTAATCCGTTTAAAACAAAAGTTACGTGGCAAAATATGAGTTAAATTTGTTAAATAATTTTATTTTAAATGATTAATGAGGGGAAATTTGGTATGTTTATGTGATGTCATGCATGCAGAGTTCACATGAGTCACACTTGACATGTTTTTCAGTCTAATTTAATAGTCCAATAGATGATATGGTTCAAATTTAACCATTTAGGATGGTAATCATGCATTTTGAAAATTTAGAGTCATAAATGTAAGTAAGGGTATAGTTTATATTGGTAAAGTGTAATTTTATTTTAATGTTATACAATTTTTGTCTTAAAAAATTATTGAAAAAAAAAATCTTATATACATATAGCCAAAATTAAGAGAAAATCCAATTAGAATTTAAATTAAAATTTAATTTTGTGTCATATGTCTCATCTAAACTTTTTAATTTTTATGCCAAGTACAATAAGTTCAATATAAATGAACTTTAAGAAACTCAATCACATATCTAAAATTAAAAAAAGAGAGAATTGGAAAAATTATGCTTTTCAATTTCATTTGTTTGTCTAGTTAAAAGTAACTCAAATTAATCAACTTTTTACATAATACTATAAACAACCATCATTTATTATATATATCTTGTGTGTGTGTGTTGCGCCCGGGGGGTGATAAAGTGTTTTTTGTTTTTAATCTTACATTTTCATGTACACGATTCTAAAGTAGTTGAATTTATTTTTTAATACATACTCTATAAGATCTTTTCGGCATTCTTATACTACTGTAGGCAGCCGCTAGATTCGTCCATGGGACAATAAGGAACTCCAGTTTGTCAATTTCGAATGTGATCGGGCCAGTGGAACAAGTGTCTTTGGATAATCATCCGATTAAAGGTCTATACTTCATGGTTTTAGGTGTACCTCAGGTAAAAATGTAAAATTAAAATTGTTATTATATAGAGAAATGCTATTTCTATAACATTTTCACAATATTTTTACAACAAATTTTAGGTGGTAGATTGCTATTGGTTGTTATGAGTAGGAAAAAAAAGTAATTTAAGTTATAAATTCAAATTAGAACTAATAACAGCTTACCACTTATAATTTTTTGTAAAAATATTATGGAAGTAGCACTCATCTATTGTATATACTATATACCACCTAGTTTGCCTAAAACAAATAAATATATTTTATAAAGATTTTTTGTTAAAAATAAAATTTCAAATTCCACCTTCTTGTAGTTTTTTTTTTTTTTTTTTTTTTTTATTTAAATTTTTATAATCCATCTCATAGATATCGAAGTATAGATGTGACATGTTTGCCTCATGAAACAGAGAGAGCATGTGCTTTTCTTTCATTGATTTTTTTTTTTTTTTTTTTCAAGTCATAAAAATGATTCTGTTTTTCGAAGTCACAGAATGATATTTGTAATTTCTACTTAAGCATCTGTAGCAGATGTTCTAAAAATTATGTCATTTTACCACACCAAAAGCTTACTTTATTATTTTACCACATCATTTTTACAACATCTCATTTATCAGATGTTTTATAATTTAATTTTATACATTAAAATAATATTTACTACACATTAAAATAATATTTATTACAACTCATCAACACAATCTACACATTAAAAGAAAAAAAAATTTGCCATATGCATTCCGTACCGTGGCAAATTTGCCACGGTACTGTTCAATGTTGCAAAAAAAATAACATATGCCACATCTACTAAATAGGCTAAAAGTGGGTTTGGTGTGGGATATGTGCCAAATATTTAGCATTTGGCACATATCCCACATCTAGTGTGGATGCTCTAAGAAGCAATCACATAATGATTTTGTTACACTTATTCTCAGATCTTTGGTGTTCTTTTTTTTTTTTTTTTTTGGGTCTTTACAGTGGAAAGTACAGAACGAATTAACAAGCATGATTTATGATTTAATGTGAAAAAATTCCTCAAATTCAATCACCTTTACGAATAATTATAGAACACCTTGCTTTCAATTAGATCCACCATATTTTATGACCCACTGTAACATTGTTTTTTTTTTTTAAATGGATTTGCAGAGCCTTATTATAACATTAGTAAGTTATATGGGAAACCTGAGGATTAGCGCCGTAATGGAGAAAGGATTCATGGATCCCCAAAGATTCAAGTCATGCGTGGAAAATGCCTTCGAGAAAATTCTCAAAGCTGCTGATGATGAAATTCCTATTTAAACAAAGATGTTTTTTTTTTTTTAATCAATAAATTGAATTGTTCATTCATAATATTGATTTTCTATCGATAAATAAGTCAGTACAATTTATATATGATTGTTCCTATTTTCTTTCATTCTCCATGTAAAACTGTGTGTCGGTAGATGGGTTTTATACTTCTAGTTTTAATGCATCCTGCATTATTGGGCTTAATATTTATTATCATGATGCCAAGTCTATTTCTATTTTATTTATTATTTGGTGTAATACATACATACATACATATATATATATATATATATATATTAAATTGACCTGGATCGAAAGGGACTATTTACACCCTCCAATGACATGATGCCACCTCATATTTTTATACATTAAAACAATAAACTTAACAAACACAATCGCCCCTCATAAATATCAAACCAAGAGCGGTTTGTTAATGTAGTAACGTTATTTAAATATTTTGAAAATATATATGGATTAAAAAGTATTGTGAATATACGTGTTGTTTAAACAACAAAACTAAACAGGCCCCAAATCTTCAGAAATCAAAACCCGAAATAACCGTCATAATCTGGAAGTACCACCAAGAAACCAGACAGAACCGGGTGGTTGTGCTCAATGCCTCACCTGAAAGCACAAACCCAAAGCCCCTCCCTTCGCCTCTGGTTGTCTGCCACTTTCTTCTCCTTAGCAAATGGCAACCAAAACATTGTCTGATATATAATTCTTTATCAAACCCACTTTCCATTATCTCTGGATTCTTGTGGCTTTTTTATTTATTTTTTATAGCGTGTTTAAATGCTATTTAAAAAAAAAAAAAAAAAAAAAAAAAAAAAAACTCTTGGATGGGTTAGGTAGATTCGCATGGCTAGTGTGAAAGTGAAACAAAAGCCATTCGATTTCATTTTTTTTTCCTGCTAATGCTGAAGCCATCCTTCTCCTTGTTGATGTTGGCCATTTTTCTAAGTCTCAGTTACTTGGAGTTCCTATTTACAAATCTCCAACAACTTCTTGGACTTGGAGTTCCTGTTTTTCTGCAAATTTTGGGTTTTTTTTTTTTTTTTAATTAAATTTGGTATTTTTGAGGGAGTGGTAGCGTGTGTTAACATTTATTGATTTTTGGGTTAAAAAATTTCAACTTCAACAGTCCACACTTCAATGAAAATCTGAACAAAGTCTCATCTCCGTTCATTGTCTGGTAGCCAATAGCCAAGAAAACCAAAAGGAAAATGCTCATCTTCTTCACAAAGAATCCCAAAATAAAACCCAATGGCCTTGATTCAACCACATCGGCCTAGAACCTAACCTCCACCACAAAATTGCCATGAACCACCACATCAAACTCCAAATACTCATGTCAGCCAAACCCAAACCCAAAATCTAGTCAACCCAATTGCCATTAACTCATTGAAAATTGCTGACCCACGACCAAGGCCGGCCCAACAAAATTTGGGGCCTAAGGCAAAAATTTTATATGGGGCCTTTTTATATGTAAACATTAATTAAATAAAATTATATAATACTAATTAAATTAAGATTAATTTGATGTAAATATAGAAATTGATAAATAATACTAGCTCAACAAAGGTTAATTTCAAATAGAAGATTGAATATTATCGTTGAATCAAAAGAAACTTACTTTAACTTGGATATATGACTATGCATAATTAAGTACAGTTCTAATCTAAATTTTAATTTTATATATTCTTTTTAAGAGAAAGAGATAGATAGATTTATTTGGTGTGTGGCTTAGTAAGAAATTAGCCATCATTGGTGATTTATCACATTTGCAGCATTTTATTAGAAACATCTTAGGGTTTCGATTGGGTTAAATTTTTATTGGTTTCCTATTTTAAAAGCCATGTTAGAAATGAAAAAGAAAAATACTAAAAATACTACAAAATATTCACAATAAATGTGATTATGACTGTAATTGATGAATTTCAACAACTTAATTTATTTGTGTTTGAATTACTTTTTTATGTGATTGGTGATATGTCAGTTAAATCTATAATAAAATTTGTGGTATTTTTAGCATCGCTTTTAAAAAAAAGTATCAATTATTTAAAAAATGATATATTTTTATAAAATTTTGGGCTTTTTACTAAAGGAGATGGAGCGTTTTTTTAGTAAGGAAATTTTTTATTTGTTGTGGGGCCTTAGGCCTAGGCCTTGAGCCGGCACTGCCCACGACCACAAGAACTTCATCACCAAAATAGAAAGATGATCGAGGAAGAGATGAGAGAAATAAGATAAGAGAAAATATATATATACTGAAAGAAAGAGAGAGATTCAAGCGTGAGATTAGATCCAAAGAAAAAGAAATAGAAATGAGAATGAAAGAAAGAGTCAGCTAAGAAAGAGAAGACATGGACCACGTGAGAGAGAAAGTCGTGTAAAATTTGGGAATAAGAGAAATTATTAGGAAAATGCTGAAGCGGAGGTTTCTTATTTTCTTATTGAAAGGTCCTAAAATCCATGTTTTACACTTCGTCTAGACCAAATTTACACCCACTGGTTGCAACTTGTGCTATACATTGAAACCTATTTATTTGTGAGGTTGATTAAAATAATTTTATAAAATTTTAAATTGATTAAGAAACTATATCATTGCATGATATGCTCTTGTATAACTTCAATTTATGTTACAATTTGATGAAGAAGCCATTGCTTGAAAATGCAATGACTCACAAAAAAATTTGCCAATTTCAAATAATGCAAAAAAATAATTCAAAAATTTAGATATTAAAACTTCTAAAAGACCAAAAAATACTAAAGAATCAGATAATTTACTGATTAGAAATTTTTAAAAAAAAAATATATATATATATATATATATATATATATGACTAAAATATAGAGAAATATGAGAGAAAGATGGGTTACATTCAATATATATAACTATTCAAAAGAGAAATATAAGAAAAAGAAAAAAGTACATGAACCCATAAAGCAATAAGTTTTAAATTTTAATGGGTCTAAACTTTAAATGAAAACAAAATATATATGACTAAACAGTAAAGAAATATAAGAGAAATATGGGTTACATTCAATATATATGACTATTCAAAAGAGAAATATAAGAAAAAGAAAAAAAATACACGAACCCATAAGGCAATAAGTTTTAAATTTTAATGAGTCTAAACTTTAAACGATGAAAAAAAAATCATATACAGTCATAGACGTATGGTTTGGTGATTCAAGTACGAAAATCACTTTTTAAAAAATACACGAAAAACCATAATATATATATATATATATTAACAAAGTAGAGTAGAAGAAAATAACAGAAGAATAACTCATATCTCTACTCGGTTTAAAAAAATATTGAGGTTTGCACTACTTTTATAGTGTTCATGATTAACCTCGCCAATTTGGAGATAAATTATCAACGTTTAAATTTGAGTTTAAGTTGGACTTGTTAGAGATATAGAGTTTCACTCCTAGTTAAGTTTGGACTTTGGCTGTTGATATTGTTTTCAAAAAGTAATTTTGTTTTAAAAAAATGATAATGATGTGGCAAGCTCTAGAAAAGTCAAAAAAATTCAAAGATTTTGGTTATATATATATATATATATATATAATATGGTATAATATAATATAACGTAGGGTTTCTTTCAAAACACTATTGACTCAGTCTGGAACTAAAACTCATATTATATATGGCCATTATTATACCTTGTTCTAGTAGAATAAGGATTCTTGTTTTTCTTGGTCAGATTAGGTAGAGACGCAGAGGACATGAACTCAAAGTTTAGTTCCTTTTCACATGTGTAAACCACTTGTTAGATAAATTTTTTTCGTTAAATGTCAAATAAATTTTTTTAATATTATTTTATTGGCCAAGTCAATAAAATTATTAGAGAGATAGAGTTTCACTTCTTATTAAAGTTAGACTTTGGTTGTTTATATTATTTTTAGATAAATTTTTTTCATTAAATGTTAAATAAATTATCAACGTTTGAGTTTGAGTTCAAGTTAGACTTGTTTGAGAGATAGAGTTTCACTTCTTATTAAGTTTGGATTACATAAAAATAATTTTTTTTTTTAAATGATAATGATGAGTTTGAGTTTAAGTTGGATTTGTTAGAGAGATAGAGTTTTATTCATAGTTAAGTTTGGACTAAACAAAAATAATTTTATTTAAATAAAATGATAATTTTATTTAAATATTGTTCTAATGTGAAAAATTTTGAAAGTTTCAAAGGTTTCGGTTATATATATATATATATATATATATAGATTAAGAGAAAGAGCCTGAAATGATGATAGAGAAAAAAAAAATGGAGAAAGTGAGAGAGGAAAATGAATGATACATGTTGTGATTGCCAACCTGTGCTATGCATAAGAAAATTCAGGAAATTTATTTTAATATATTATATGTTTTTTTTTCCTTATTAAGCATTAATAAATAAATTTTGTATATTTGAACAAATAAATCAAGGTTTATAGTAACAATTTCCACATTAAAATTGCAATAATATAACATCAAAAACTTACATACAAATAAATACAAAAATAATTTTTTTATGCTTATATGCTTCCACTTCTCAAGGTTGGAAATCTTCATTACTGTATACAATTGTATCTTTGTATGATGTAATCTCATTTTTAACCTCAAGGCAAAGTTAAATCATGGCCCCAAAGAGCAACATAAAGTTGTTTTCAGGCCCCTGGCAGTGTTCTTTCTTTTCCATGGTACCCTAGATCTCCCAAAAGTGCAGCTTATATGCCTTGAAAAAGAAAATAACTTACTAACTTCCTTGACAATAACAAAGACCACCACATAAAAATGTCCACTTAGCAAAATAAGAATCATATTATTTAGTTTCACTAATCCACAATTGAATTTAGTAACTCACATTAAAGATAACACCAAATACTTTAAATTACATACAGTCCATCATTTCCATCATGAAAATCAAAAGATATGAGCATGTGGTTTGAAAATCATCATCATCTAAAGCATTGCTATGTCAAATAAGAAAAAGAATATATCAAGCATTGAGCGCACACTTAACATGAAATGCAAAAACTTGGTCCTTTTTTAAATAATTTTTAAATAATTAGGCATTGTATTGTAGCTTTGATATGTACTTAGTTTTGTTTTTAAATAATTCTCAAATAAATAAAATTTATTTTTTATATTGAAAGCTCGATTATGTTTAAACACAAGAGCTGTTCAAACCCTCAAATTAAAGATTACGACTCGCTTGATTTTACTTTAACTTAAACTAATGCGGAATAGAGTAAATGTGGGCGAACAAACAATAAAACTACTCTAAGTCATATTTAGCAAAACACAGTAGTAAAATAAAAGCTAAAAGAGTAGAAAAGAAGAATGCAAACACAAAATAACACGCCAATGTGTTATCGAAGAAGAAACCGAAGTACTCGGCGTAAAACCTCTCCGCCGCCCTTCAAGCGGTAAATCGATCCACTAAACAATCAGTTGGGATACACAGATAGCAAGAGACCGTTCAAGCCTAATCTACTCAGTGCACCTAAGCCCTCTGATTGGCCACAAATGTATTGACCCCTTGTAATTAAATTAATTAATTAATTAGCCAAGTTATTAATTAATCAATTTAACATGCAAACGCGTGGTAGCACAAACAAATCACCAATAAACTAATTATGCAGCGGAAAATAAATAATACGATGATTTGTTTACGAATGGAAAAAACCTGACGGCAAAAACCCTACAAGGTGATTTTCAAGTCACCACTCCCGAAACTCTACTATTATCACAACAAGCGGTTACAAGTAAAGGAATCCCAAGTACCTTACCAACCTATAGTTGAACCTTTACCCCAATACCCAATTGGACTTGTTCTATAGTTACAGTTCCCATTTTGATGCACGGCTTCCAAGTACATGATTAACCAATTGCGCAGATCTCAGTACACAGCTTCAATCACCAACTAGAAAGAGTTGCTGGCTGCAAAGTTCTTCAATTCATCCATGATGAAGATCAAGAAGATGCTTGATCACAAAACCCAAATGTGCACATACACAGCAACTTTTTCAAAAGAGATGAACTAGGGAAAAACTTTGTCTCTAGTCACAATTTGCTTGAACAGAGTTTGTCCAATGCTTGTGCAACTTGTGAACCCTTTGACAGCCCTTAAAACAATCCTTTTATATGCCTAGGGTTAGAAGAAAAAAAAAACCCAAAGACACATTCATGGATTCCAAGAAATCAGATCAGAATTTCTGATTTTAGAAAACCTCAACAAATAAAGCTGTCTAGAATCTATCGAGAAGGTATCAAGATTTTATGATTCAGCACTTCTTCAGCTTGTTTCTTGGACAAATATGATGACTTCAACACTTGATCTTGAAACCTTGTTTCTTGAAGTATTTAAAACATCTAGAACTACCCAATTGCAAGTTGAGTGCATTTTGTCAAAGGATTAGCCAATTACATAAAAGAATGATATACGTTCTTTAACAAGTGAACCACATATGTTCTAATTATCTCCCTCTTTGGCAATCTATGACAAAATCACAACAAACAAATGAACATATGAGAGAAGTTATAAATCACTCAACTCATATTCACTTGTTGAATACAATAAAATCTATCCTAACACAAACTCTTGAAAAACTTTGCAAGAAGAGAGTTTATGGCAAGTAGACTTTGACAACCTATATTTTTGAAATACTTTAAACAATACTCATCAAGGCATCTTTGTGTGAAATAGAAATAATAGATTGCATACAAGTATAAGAAACATGTATATAAAGATAGAAAAGAAACAACACATGTAGAGGTAGGTGAAAGAAACATACATCCACATATAGAGAAAATAAGTACAATGTATGTAAAAACTGGTCACAAGACCTAATGTACGAGAACAAAGTATCTAATAAGGTAGAAAAGAAAAAGATACATCATATCCTCACTACATCCCTCATATCAACACTCTCCCCCTAACAAAATGTCCTACACTAACTCTCCCCCTAAGAATGACTACTCTCAATATCCATCCAAAACTACTCCCCTTTTTTGTCACGAGTAACAAAGGGTAAGAGTGTCAAGTAGACATCTCATCGGTAGAGCTAGCATCCCTATCATCATCCGAAGCGTCATCGCCATCACTATCATCATCATCATCCTTAGCATTAGAATCAGAAGCCACTAGAGGAGGTGGTGGAGGAGAAGCCTCGGGAGCAAAGTCACCCATAATCGCCTGTCGTCGTGCAATACAACCGACACAAACGTTCACCTGATACAACTCAGTAGAGAGTGTATCAAGGCAAGCATCCATGCGCTGTAGCTACGCCATGATGTCTCCAAGTGATACATCACCTATAAAGGAAGAGGGAGCAGATGTGGATGGAGCTAAACAAGATGGAGCCGGACTAGAGGGAGGAGTGGAATCTGGCTGTCACGACCTAAACTGTGCTGCATTACGTTTTACGGTAGCAGCGTCTATGGCACAAATGTGTGTGAAGTGGTCAGACACAGGAATAGGGACAGAGAAATGGCATAAGATCCTCGTGATAGCAGAAGGAAAGATGAGCTTATCACGGGACGCTAAATCTAAATAAACATCTATAATAGAGAGAATGAAATGAGAAGGGAAGTTAATGATAAGATGCTCAAGAAGAGATTAAAAAAACTGAGCACGAGGCTCTATGATGGAGTTATAGTGAGAGAATGGATGGAGTACAAAGGTCATGACCATGTTCATGAAGCGAGGGCCTTTAGTAAAAGCCTTACATGGTGTATACTGACGCTCACTCCAGTTAGCAGGGCGCTCACAAAAAGCAGACATGAGCTCATCTTTGGACACAGTCTGCAGACGCTCACAACTAAGATAGTCAGGAAACTTTATCCAAGGAACCCGAAGTACATTCGCAATAAGCTGCGGTGTGACAGGGATGCGTGTACCTCGAACGCGAGTGAAGAAAAGAGGTACTAAACGATCAATCTCGTGCACAAGAGAACAAGTGACCAGGACGTCACACAGTGACTTCCATCCCCGACTGTGAATGATAAGGGGAAGGTTAGTGTCGACGAAGTCTGTCAAAATGACTTGGCGTTTCAAATGAACACCTCGTCAAGAGAAGTTCTGCGAGAAGGCCTTACGAGCATCCTCATCATAGAACCGAATGTTAAAAGGAGTAGAATCAAAAGATGAAGATGTCCTAGAACGTAGAAGGCTCTAGGACAGAGCAAACTTACGTTTAGGTACCATAGACACAACTAACCTAAACACACAGAGAGAGAGAGAGAGAGAGAGAGAGAGAGAGAGAGAGAGAGAGAGAGAGAGAAACACTTAGAAAAGTCCCAAGCAGTTCAAATATATCAAATATATTGAAAATAGAGTATGTATGCATGGGGAATGCATGAACATGTGACATGCAAAGTAAAGAACATCATGGGCTTAACCTAATCCAATCCTACCAGTACACAAGCATATTTCACACATCTAAATGCATGAAAATACCATTATAATGCAAATGTGATGCAATGTATAAGATTTTGATCACATTTAAACGAAAACCCAACCCAAAATTTCAAGAAACACTCAACAATTTTGAAAAACCCCAAAATTTTTCAAAAACCCCAAAACTTAAGTTTCAAATCATGAAATGCATGAAGAATGTAGAGATAAGAGGCTTACCAAGTGTAGAAAAACTTGAAAAAGCTTGAGGAAACCTTTGAGGAACAAGATTGGAGTGAGATGAGAGTGTTTGGGAGAGAAAAGAAAGAGCTATCAAGAGAAAGATCGAGAGAAATGAGAGGCGGATCGCACTAGGGGTTTATATAGAAACCTCAGTAAATCTCGACAGCTAAGGTGTCGAGAGGTGTCGAGGATTCTATCAAGGAAGGTGTCAAGAAAGATGAATGTCAACAGCAGCACGTGTCGAGAGTTATCGAGGAACAAGAAGCACCTGACAAAGAACAGAATCTCGATCGATCCACTAGGTGTTAAGAAGCTATCGAGGAGACAGGAACTTTCTCAATCGATCCACCAGGTGTTGAGGAGGTGTTGAGATTGTGATAAGAAAAAGCTTGAGAAGCTCGACAGATAGCTAGGTATCGAGGAGGTGTCGAGACAGCTTTTCAAAATAGTTTTTTGAGAAAAGAAAAACACAGACATGAATGCAATTCGACATTCAGCTCAATTAATGATCCAATCAACATATTAAGCTCTCAAAATTATCTTTCAACAAAAAAATATAAGCACATAGATCCTCAAAAACACACACACACACACACACACACACACACACACACAACAAGTCTAACTAATTTTATATTTCAAAAAGAGTCAAGACAGTTTAGTAAGTATACATTAGCACATGTAAAACCTTGTGATGGACAAATCACATTGTACCTGCACATGTATCAAGAGTAGCAAAGAATATTAGGTGTTGTGTGTGAAAAAACTTCGCAAGATTGCATATGTGTATACATGTTATGACGATTTGAGATATGAGAAAATCACTTTTACTCACACACAATCATAATTGTTTAATGGGGGCTATCACCTTCGAGGTACATCTTATAACTCCCACATCTCCTAGAATACACGCTTGCAATAATATTTAAAGCATTTTTTTTTATCTTTTTGCTTTTTATTTTCTTTGCATATTTTCTTTTATTTTAGCATCTCATGCATAGGCATATAAGAAAGAGAAAAGAAATACCCAAGATGTTAAGTTTTTGACATTGCATTTTCGCTATGCCGAAGCATACGGGTGTCTTTGACACTGCACTTTTGCTATGTCAAAGCACACATGTGTCATATTATGATTGGTGGGCAACAGTGGTGAGATTGTTATTTATGTCTTTCTCTTAGGATTTTCTAGTTCTACCCGTCAAAAAGAGTGATACGAGTGTTAAGTCCAAGAGATAACTTAATTTTACTTATCACAAACAAGAGCCACAAAGCTCACTTGCTTAGTTGTGTATAAGAATGCTCATCTAAATTACAGAAGATACAAAATTTAGAAAACTTTGTTTCAATGGCCATCCAAGGTACACAAGTACCAAAGTACACAAAACACACATTGTTTTTGTATTTTTTTTTTTCAATGTTTTTTTAATTTTAAAAACAAAACAAACAAAACTGAAAACAAACAAACAAAAACATGTTAAACAAAACAAAGCATAAAACTAGGCTGACTCAAAAAAAAAAAAAATGCAAAACACATAAGTAATGCAATATACAAAAAACAAGAAGATAGAAGAAAGTGATAAAATCACTTAGAATCCTTTTTCTTCCACACCTTGGAAGATCATTTCTTTTGATTAAATCCTTGAACTGGCGGCGAGAGGGAAAAATTGAAACCGTTCAAGTTTGAAAGGAACATGAGGGTTTTGAGAAGATCACCAAGAGGAGTAAAAGAGGATTGAAGCTGATTCTGACTTCCAGATGCGATCATGTCGTTGCTCTGTTGAGTGGTTAACCATTTATAGTAATTTGGTCGAGTATGACCGGCAGCTCCACAATGATGATAGAGATGCTGCTTCTTCTGTTTAAGTTTTTGAGAGTTAGTCTTTTTAGTCTTAAAGTTTTTAACATCTTTCTTATCCTGCTTAGGAGGTGCTCCTAAGATAGATTTACCATTGTCTAAGTTCTCACTAGCTAATTCAGTTTTAACATTAGTGTTCTCAATTTCAGTATTATTAGTAGGAGAAACAAAAAAAGTAACACTAGTAGAAGGAATATTAGAGGAAGAAAGACCATACCCTAAACCTGTTCGATCCAAAGCAGATTTTTGAATGCTGAGCATTTCATCAAGTTTTACACTTAAAGTCCTCTCCAATTGAGCTCTAACTTGAAACAGCTCCGCTTCAAGCTTCTTGGTCTTCTCAGCCAAGAAATTGTTCTCAAATCTCAGTGCACTAATTGTTTGATTAGCTTCATCAAACTTTGTGGAAAGCTCTTCACGATCAAGTTCCACATTACTGAGCTTTTTGGTGGCCAGCCTATACAGTTTTTCATGCTTCTCAAAGAGTTTGTAAAGTTTTTGATAGGCTGTATGGATATCATCTTGATCTTCCATCTTCTCAAATTTAGAATCCACCAATTCTTCTTCTTCTTCCACGTCTTCAACAATCCCTTCAGTAGGATTGACTGTGGTAGTAAAGGCTGAACGGTTTTTGACCCTTTAACCCAACCAGATTAACCTAGTTAATTAGCCAAGTGATTAACTTAGTCAAATTATGCAAATCTAGGTTATCACAATCAAACAATCATATCAAGTATATGGCAGCGGAAATATAAATAACACAATGATATGATGGCCCAGGAAACCACATAGTAAAAGCCTAGGGAGGATTTGACCTAGCTATTCTTAAGGTAAACTTGAATCCACTATCTTGAAAAAATTGAAGTTCATACAATAAGACTTACAAGCCCCCACGCTCGACTTCGTATTGCTACCCACTAGTAGAACTTACTGATACTATCACGTGCAAGCTCCGAATCCACAGATTCCTTCTTTCTTGGATTTTCCAGCAAATACAAGCACACCCACTTCTGTATCTTTAAACTTCAATGGCAGCAACTGAATTGATCATTAAGGTGTAGATAACATCTCCTCCTTGAAAACCCTAAGTTTTGTGTAAAGGAAAGCTCCTCTAGATCTCACAAGAGATTTACACAAAACAGCAATATGAGCAACCTCTAAAACATGGCTAGGATTTGCCTTATATACCTAGAGAAAAAACATAACACCCTAAACGTTTTAGGAGTTAGGGCTGAGTTGGAATTATGCAGAAAAAACACATCTGACCCGATTTTCAATTGATCGAGCCTAAGCTTCGATCGATCGAACCAGGCCGAGAAGCACTATTAAATCCTGTATCAGCTTGTTCGAACTTTACATAAATATTACAACTTTGAGCGCGTCTAATCAAGACTAAATAACCTGTTTTGATCATGATTTGCCAACAATACAAATTAGAGTTCTAAATACATAAATTCCTAAATCTTTAGAACCTAACAAACTCCTCCTTTGGCAATCCGTGACAAAACACAAACTAAAGCTCAAAGTTTACAAATAAAACAGCCCTTTACATAACATATTCAATCCTAACTACTATCCATCAGTTGCAAGTGTAAACAGCAGCTCAATTGAATCAACCTATATTTCTTGAAATACTCAACAAACGCATAAACGCATATGTGACTAAAAAACAGTAAATCAACAAATATGCAAACTAACTCTCCCCCTAAGTTAGATACATCAAAAACAATGTTAACTTTCCCTAAACAAAACATTCTTGTATTTTTCACACATATTCCCACATTTTCACATTTCATTTGAATCTCCTCCTTTTTTTCACGTATTGACAAAAATAACTCAAACAAAGAGTAACAACTCAATGGAGAATAAGAGGAAATAGAGAATGAAGGAAACACAAAACAATTCAACTCTATAAAAAATAGAGACAACTCCCCCTATGAACAACAAATGGTAAAAACAAGCTTTTCCCCCTATAAAAATAGGAAAAACAAAACAAGTTTTAGGAAAAAGAGTTTTGGGGAAAAATTAGGAGGGGGGAAACACACAAACCAAAGATAAAAACTAAGGTGATGATACACATAAAAAAAATATTCTCTCTTTCAATAAATGCAAACTTGACACTATGTGACCCATAAACAATTACATGAGTAAAGAAAATATTTGCACATTGATTATCCATCATATCTCTTAAGAAAAATATTTTCTGTAGTTCACACATAAAAAATAGCATATACTAAAAAGTACATAACTCAAAAATTAATCAATCAATTTTTAAATCAAGTTGAGTACCCAATTTAGCAAAGTGTATGCATGTGTGAAAACAATTAGAGATATGACTGCAAAACTACAAGATGGATACAGAAATCAATGCAATGCATATGAATCCTAAACATAAATGATGCATGAAAAAATATGTCATGATGTATGCTCTAATACAGTGAAACTAAGTTCAATATAAGTTTAAATTCACAAAATTGGCTTAAGCATAGAGTTTCTAACAAAAACCCCAAAAAAATTGAAAACCACTTGAATGTTTTGAAATAAATTGACGAATTGATCATCACACAAGTTAGAGAATAGATAATAATGATCAATTACATCAAATCAATAAGCCAATTTCATCAATTAAACCCAATTTAAACAAAATCCCCAATTCGGGTACATTCAAGCTCTAGAATATCCAATTTCTCAAACTTTAAACACATTTTGCATTAAAATTAAGGAACTTTTAATCACACACAATAAAATGTACCAAGTTTAGTAAAGAGTAACTTGTGTAGTATGTGCAACTAATAAAAGCTTAAGATACATGTGAGGTGATATGTAAATAGAAATCAACTACAAAGTCTACAAAATCCATCACATAGAATTCAAAAAAGAGTATCACCTAAAGAGTTACATCATATAACTCCCACATCTCCTAAAACATAAGCTTGCAATCATGTAAGTTTCTTAAATTTTGCCTCATAATATACACACCAATTTTAATTATGTGATTTGGCATCAAGCCTAGTAGTACACAGCAATTTTAAACATTAAGCACTTAAACCGAGACTAGACTTTATGTTCTTTTTGTGCATGTGCTACACTTTCTCAAGTACAGAATCTTACGATATGCACTAAAGTGTTCATGATTGGCTAGTGAACAGTGTACCTAGAAAAAACAAATAAATCCTAGAATGAAATGCATGAATGTAATGCAATGCAAATCCTAGATTGGCTAGTGAACAGTGTACAGAATCTTACGAGTGATTTCCAACTCCAGGATTGGAATAAAGGTTCAAAGCCTTTACCAATTCACCAATAAGTGCCATAGGATCTTGTGCTTAAGACACAGACACTTTTGGTTTGTTTGCTCTCTTAGCAGCTTGAAGCTTGTAACAGTTAGGACGAATGTGTCCAGACTTACCACAAAAATGACACACCCAAGCAGGTTTACCATGCATCTTGTCCTTAGAAAGGGTAGGTTTAGTTTCTCTTAGATCAACCTTATTCTTCTTAGGAGGTGAAACTTCTATAGGTTTGACTACCTCACTCACAGGTGGTTTGACAGTTTCACTCATAACCTCACTCACGGAAGGTTTAGAAGACGAAGAAGGAACAAAATTCGTGGAATGCGGTGCAGAGTCAAAGATGCTTTCAACATATCCTAACCCAGATTTATCAGAAGGATACTTTTGAACATTCAGCATGTGATCAAGTTTAGAACTAGCAGATCTAGCAACAGATAAATCATGTTCCAAAGTTTTAACTTTATCAAGTAAAAGCATTTTCTCAGATTTAACATTGTTCAAAAGATCATTAGCATCAAACAGTTTAACAAGCAAATTTTTCTTTTCAAGCTCAAGAGAATCAATTTTCTTCAGACCGAGTTTTACATTCATAGCATCCCTAGCACTAATTTTGCAGAGTTTATTGTAGGTCTCTTGAAGATCTGCATCCTCAGAGAGTTCCCCATCAGAAGGGTTCTCTTCAACAGATATGCTTTCATTGACTACAGTAGTAGCAGTGAAAGCAATGAAGTTTTCATCCTCATCACATCCAGACTCATCATCAGAAACTTCATTATCGCTAAGGGTTACAGCCATAGCTTTACCCTTAGTCCTTAAGAATGTAAGACATTCAGATTTCACATGACCATACCCTTGACAACCAAAACACTGAGGACCCAAAGAATTATTTGAAGATTGATCAACTTTTTCTTTAGGTTTTTCAAGGTTATTAACTTTAGTGGGATCATTCTTCCTAAAATTTCTAGGTTCAGCAATGTGTGTACCTCTTGCCTTTCTGTTGGTATTTCTAAGAAAGTTTTTTAAATTTTTGGCAAGATAGGCAACCTCTGTAGCAGAGAGCTCATCATCAAATCCACCACCATCAACATCATTAACAAACTTAAGAGTCATTGATTTGGATTTGTTCACTTTAGGTAGGTCAGACTCATAGGATTGAAGGGATCCTATAAGCTCAACAACAGGGATGGAGTCCACATCCTTGCTTTCAGTGATGGCAGTCACTTTGGGTCTAAAGTCTTCAGTTAAGGATCTAAGTATCTTCCTGAGAATTTTAGGTTGATCATAGATTTCACCCAAATTAAAAGCAGAATTGACAATATCATTTAATTTAGCATAGAATTCATCAAAAGATTCATCATCAGACATTCTAATGCTTTCAAATCTAAAAGTCAATTGTTGCAATTTATTGATCTTAACTGCCTTTGTGCCTTCATGCACAGTTTGGAGGATTTTCCAAGCAATATGAGTAACCTCAACATTAGAGATCCTCTTAAATTCCTCCATGGAAACAACGTTGAAGATGACATTCATAACTTTGCTATTGAAGCCAGCTGCTTCTTTTTCAGAAGTTTGCCACTCACTCACAGGAGTAGTGGGCTTCTCCCATCCGTACTCAATGGAATTCCAGACTCTCTCATCAATGGATTTCAGGAATGCTTTCATCCTTACTTTCCAATAAGCATAGTTGTTCCCATCAAAGTGAGGAGGAACAAACAGAGAGTGTCCATGCTCCATGACAACAGGGGTCAAGGATCAGCTCAGAGATCAAGAAATCTCCAACAAAAGAGCTACCCGCTCTGATACCACTTGTACGGTTTTAGACCCCTTAAAACAACCAGATTGTTTAGCCTAGATTAATTAGCCAAGTTGTTACTTAGTCAAATTATGCAAGTTGTTACCTAGCTATCTTCAAGGTAAACCTGAATCCACTATGCAAAAGAATCGAAGTTCATACAGAAGGACTACAAGCTCCCCGCTTGACTTCCTAATGCTACCCACCAGTAGAACTTACTGACACGACCACGTGCAAGCTCCGAATCCACGGACTCCTTCTTTCTTGGATTCTTCAATCAGCTACAAACACCCCCGCTTGATATTCTTTAAGCTTCAATGGTAGCAACCAAGTTGATCATCAAGATATTGATATTATTTCCAACTTGAAAACCCTAAGCTTTGTGTAAAGGAAAGCTCCTCTAGATCTCACAAGAGATTTACACAAAACAGCAATGTATGAGCAACAATACAATTAGAGCAACTTTCAAAAACGTGGCTAGGGTTTAGTTTATATACCTAGGGTAAAAACATAAAACCCTAAACGTTTAATGAAGTAGGGCTGAGTTGGAAATTCTGCAGAAAAATCAACCTGTGCGATTTTCGATCGATCGAGTCTATTCTTCGATCGATCGAGCCAGGCCAAAAGTCCCAAGTACTTCTGCAGCCACTCGATTCCAACTTTACAATAATAAACCAACTTTGAGCAAGCCTAAACAAGACTAAATACATTGTTTTGATCATGGTTTGCCAACATTACAAATTAGAGTTCTAAATACATAAAATCCTAAGACCTTAGAACCTAACAGAAACATCGGCCGGTTGATGCGTAGGATCTTTGGTAGATAAACCGGTGTCACTGAGAAACTCTTTCCCCTAACCCAGCATTTGAGCTCATCTCCTTCAAAAATAGCATTAGCATAGAACTCTTTCACCATGTTCTCGTATGCATCATCATGGTTGGATAGAAGGTAGTTCCAATCCTTAGTAGCAAACCAGTTAGAGATTTTTGTTTCTAGAAGAGACGCCTGATCAACAGCCCTTTCAACCAACAATGGAGCTTCTCTAAAATAGCTCTCATAATCCTGAAATGCAGCATAGGTTCTAAACTTGTCAGGATCAAAGGCTCTAGTCGGTGATCGAGTTCTCTTTAACCTTGGGGAGAAGTTATCAACATCAATTACTGGTTCTTTGCCTTTGCTAGAAGCTCCTTTCACAGCTGACCTCTTGAATGGAGACATCTACACAAATAACATAAACTAGACAAAACAAGTGCAAAAACACACAAACAAGACCACAAACTTGATTAGAGTCAAGTTAGTCCAAAACATAGGCACAAAAACTTAAAACAGAACACGACAATGTCAAATGAACATGATATAAGTGCTAAAGCATGTAAATATCACTAAAATGCAAAAAATAACAACTGTGCATATGTGTGCATCAAGTGTGAATGAGGTGATGCATGGCAAGGCAAGATGAAGCACATTTCGGTCAAAGTGTGTAAAACACACAACCTATGATCAAAACATGATAGACAAGTTCAATCAAGGTAAATCCCAAAATTTGGAACTCATTGGAGTCCAAAACAACTCAAAAATGCCACTTAAGCATTTTATCAAACACTTGATATGCAACACTATACTTAACATGTGAGCAATGCATGAACATGTGAAAATTTGCCTAAATACATGTTAAAATTGCCACATGGGGCCAACACAGTCACAAATAAGTCAAATGGGACATAGCCCAATCAAAATTTTGGAAATTTTTTTACCACAATCATGATTCCCAACCCCTTTTTCGAAAATCCCCAATTCAAGTAAACACGCGTTTTTCGTGAGTTACATACTCGCGAAAAATGTATTTGAAGCACAAAACCTTTCACGAGAAGTCTTTAATTGCGAAACAGGCGTGAGACAATCGCGAAAGTCTCTGTCTGAATTTTGTGTTTACTGTTTGGCCTTAACCTATTTTTGCGGGAAGAGCTTAGTCACGAGCTTCTCGCGAAAATGCCTCTGAAGAAGTTTTTGATGAAAAACATGAAAAATGTAATTTCAACACAAACTTAAAACAAAAAAATATAAAAACACTTTCAAAAACATATAAAATACTCAAAAATAATTTTGGGTTTGATCGACAAGCGATTGAACATACATATCACATTTGATCATGTACAATCACACAAATGAAATAAGCATTTATTGAGTAAAAGTCTTGTGTGTTGTGTGTAAGTATCAAATGTGGAATAATCCTTAGTCCAGAATAAAGCTTCAATGATCAATTCAATCAAGTCATACACTCAATTATAGAAAAGAATATATATGACCTCCCACAAAAAAATGATTACATGTCTTAGAAACTTTTCATTTGGCTTCTTTACAATTCATAATATATGATCATTTTTGAACTATACTTCTCATTTTGAGATCGGTGCCTGAAATTTTTTATATTTCAATATTGAGAGTAAGCCTTTGGCTTTTTGGGCACCATACGTTTCAATAAAAGTCGTTTTCCCTTTTTTCTAGTCAAATACTAGTATGTACGATGGCTTTTGCAGCTCATTATCTCTTTTCATTTTGAGATTTATATTTGGTGAGTTCTTTAAGCAAAAACATAAATAGTGTGGGAAGATATATAGGTACAAGTCTATGCAAGTATCAAAACCATCAAGACTGTTGACCAATCATTCATGACAAGCTTGAAAATCGATTTACAACAGTCACACATAGATTTCAAGATTTTTTCCACAAAGATAGATGTGCATACATAACAAGCTAAGTTCGTAAATACACTACACCATTAGTACGAAGGTACTAGGCCAAACTCACATATGATATACACAACACAAACGATCAAACTTTTTGGAGATTTTTCAATTTCTTATGAGTTTTTAAATTTTTCAACACACTCAAAAATAGAACATATAAAGTAAGATCAACAAAAACAACAAGTACAAAACAAACTTGAAAAGAAACATGCAAGAAACTGAAAGCAATGACACAAAAGGATTATGTATGACATGATGCATGAACCTATGATCCTAAACATCAGAAGTATTAATGCATGGGCATAAAAAGTGATCATGCATAAGTACCCTTCTTCACCCACACTTTATGAGCATCTTAGGTGAAAGCCTTAGATGGCAGGGTACAACCAACATAACTTTCAAACCTCGTCTTAGGCCAAACTCACATATGATATACACAACGCAAACAATCAAACTTTTTGGAGATTTTTCAATTTCTTATGAGTTTTTGAATTTTTCAACACACTCAAAAACAGAACATGTAAAGTAAGATCAACAAAAACAACAAGTACAAAACAAACTTGAAAAGAAACATGCAAGAAACTGGAAGCAATGACACAAAAGGATTATGTATGACATGATGCATGAACCTATGATCCTAAACATCAGAAGTATTAATGCATGGGCATAAAAAGTGATCATGCATAAGTACCCTTCTTCACCCACACTTTACGAGCGTCTTAGGTGAGAGCCTTAGATGGCGGGGTACAACCAACATAACTTTCAAACCTCGGTGTGAAGCTGGCAAGGCATAGTGAGATGTTCTTCAACATTTGCATAACGTCTCCAATGAGATGTCCCTCACTTTCTCCCTTAGCTTGTGCTTCCTTCGGTCTTCTATTTGAACCTTCTTGGCCATGCATTGAGTCAGCCTTCTTGAGTGCATGAAGCTTGAAACAATTCGACCTTGTTTGCCCTTGTACGCCACAATGATGACACATATGCTTCACTTGAGGCCCCCTTTGATTCTTAAGTAGTGACTTCCCTTTTTCCTTTGGTTTTGCACCAAAGGTTTTTTTTATTGCAGCAAAGGTCTCTGTCTCAGACTTCACTTCTTTGAGTTTCTCTTCATTCTTGGCTAATACAAACCTTACTTCCTTCTTGGGTTCGCTGCTAAAGCTTGCTTCTCTGGTATAGCTTAAACTGGTCTTATCATGTGAAGACTTTTATGAGGACAGCACGTTGTCAAGTTTCTTGGTGGAGATATGCTCAACCTTGACATTAGCTTGGATAATTTCAAGTTCAAGAAACTTAATCTTAGAGTAAGCTTCAACCAATTCTCCCTTGAGTCTTTCTACTTCACACTTCGCTTCCTTGAGTTGCACAAGTGTATTCCTATGCTCTTCTTCGATCTTCTTCATCTTTTTCACAGCATGGTTCGTAACCTTGGCATATTTGCCACAATCTTCTAGCAATGAATCATATACTTCTTGAAGATTGTTCTCCCCTTCATTTTGGCATACTTCTTCATCTTCTGATTCTTCAACCACCTCACCCTCAGAATGATCACCAAGTTCGTCAGCTAAATTGCTCAACTAATCCTTAGAGTTAACGGAGGTAATTGCCATGAAAGCCCTATAGTTTCCTTCACTATCATATTCTTCATCAGTGTGTGAATTTGAGCTTTCAGAATCATTAAATGTAGTGGCAAACACTTTACCCTTCCCTCTCAGAATCACTAAGTGTAGTGGCAAACACTTTACCCTTCCTTCTCCACATCATCTTCAGAGGAGGAGTCGTCCATTCTCTCGGTGATAGTTTTGAGAGCCAATGATTTGCTTGGCTTATGGGAAGATAGTCCAAGCTCATATGTTTGGAGTGATCCAATGAGTTCTTGGATCTTAATCTCATCCAAATCTTTACTCTCTTCTATAGCTGTGACCTTTGCACTGAAGCTTTCCGGTAAGGACCTCAAAATCTTTCTCACCACCTTAGCATCCTTAATCTTTTCTCCAAGATTTGAGCTTGGCAATCATGATTTCATTGAGCTTCCTATAGAATGAATCAAATGACTCATCATCACTCATCTTGAGCTCTTCAAATCGGGTGGTAATCATTTGGAACTTTATGTCCTTGACTTTCTTGGTACCCTTATAGGTAGTCTCAAGATTCGTCCAAGCTTCCTTGGCAGTATCCACATGCGATATCCTGTGAAATTCATCAGTAGACACACCATAGAAAATAGTGTTAATTGCTTTACTATTTGCATTTGCCAAAGCAAGAGCTGCATTGTCCCATTTGGACTTGGGTTTCGTAGGTCTAACATACCCATTCTCGAAAAAATCCCATACCAACTCATCTATAGCACAGAGGAATGCTCTCATACGAACTTTCCAAAATGCATAGTTGCTCCCATCAAAGAATGGTGGAGCAATGAGTGATTGAGATCGATCCAATATTGCAATGAACACCAAAGAATATTTTACAAATCTGTCCAACGAATACTAACAAGAAGGTGAATTCTAAACTTGCAATATATTGCAATAAAGCTTCTCACGACTTAAAGCTTCTCGCGACTTAAAACTTCTCGCCAGTGTTTTCAAATAGTGTTTTAAAAAATTTGGTGGATTTGTCAAAATTCACATCAAATAATAAAAATATTGAATGGAGTTGAAACCTTAGTCTACCAAGTTTGTTACCAAACTTTTTCCAAATTTAAATTATGTTGGGCCTAAAAAATTTTAGATTAAAAAAAAAATCATAAATTTTTCTAATTTATATATTATAATTTTTTTTTTCCAGGCCAAGATGGTCTTGTGACCACTCTGGACTTAATGTGGAGCTGCCCCTAATTACAAGGCAAGTCATGAAAACTTTTGGTTTGGTTTATTTGTTTCCTTTTCTTTATGAAGCTGTCATTGACAATGTTGTTATGTTAACTTTAAGTACCATTTGTCATCAAAGGAAGTTGCAAGCTTAATGGTTGTTGAATTCTGTGTTATTGTGTTAACTTTAAGTTCCATTCGCTATCAAAGGAAGTGGCAAGCTTATTGGTTATTGAATTTTGTGTTGTTGCGATAACTTTAAGTACCATTTGTTAACAAAGGAAGTTGCAAGCTTATTGGTTGTTGAATTTCATGGGTTTGCTGTGTTAGTTAATGTTATTGGAAATGAGTTATATATGTAAGTTTTTTGTGGACTTCATTGGTAGCTTAGTTCAATTAAAACAACTTCATTGGTGCTTTGCGCCAGAAAATTAGGCACCCGGGTTCTGTGGACATGGTGGAGGCTTTAGCTGCTAGTTGAGCCATTGTCTTTACCAAGGAGCTATGTCTTCAGTCCATGGTGGTGGAGGGTGATTCCTTATGGGTCATTCAAGATATTGTTGCGGCCAGGCCTTCCAGGACTATGTTTGGACATGTTATTGCTAATATTCATAGTTTAGTATCTAATGTTAATTGTAGTTTTTGTCATGTTAAGAGGGAGAGAGTAATAAGCTTGCTTATGCCCTCGCTCGTAGATCAGTTGCATCTGTTAGGACATATGTGATTTGATGTTAGGAACATATGTCATTTCAGAATTAGCTAATCCTTTGACAAAACGCACTTTACTTGTAATTGGGTAGATCTAGGATGTATTTAACACTTCAAGGAATATAGTTTCAAGTTCAAGTGTTAAAGTCATGCAAATCTGTCCAAGAAACAAGTGAAGAAGTACTGGTTTTTAAAACTTGACAGCTAGTATCTATCAAGGTTCAAAAAGCTGCTGAAACCCAATGCTTGATAGCTAACTCGATAGATACCCTATATGTCGAGGTTTATGAAATTAAGTTTTTCAGAGCTGATTTTCATCCAATTCGTGTGTATATGTTTGGGCTTACTTTTCTCACAACCCTAAACATATATAAGGATTATTTTAAGGGTCGTCAATTGGCGCAAGTGTGAAGCAAAGTTTTGTTTATGCAAATTGTGACCGGAGACAGAATTTGCCCTAATTCATCTTTCTCTTAAAGAAGCTACTGTGTTTGTATACTGTAGAGTTTTATGACAAAGGAGTTTCATGATCTTCATCGTGTGATGAACTGAAGAACTTTGCAGCCAACATCTTTCTCAAGTTGGTGATTAAGTCGCGTATTGGGATTCGCACATCTATTAGTTAGTTACGTATTGGGAGCCGTGCATTGAAAATAAGAGATTGTCATTACATAACAAGTCAAATTGAGTATTGGGGTAAGGGTTCAACTATATGTTGGTATAAGGTACTAGAATTCCTTTACTTATAACCGCTTGTTTTAATAATAGTGGATTCTCGGGAGTGGTGATCTTAAAATCACTCAGTGGGGTTTTTGCCGTGTAAGTTTTCCCTATTCGTAAACAAATCACTATGTCAATTTAATTTCCGCTGTATTTAGTTAATTGGTGATTTATTTGTGCTACCACGCTCTTTGCATATTAATTAAATTAATTAATTAACTTGGCTAAATCAATTGGTTAAGTTATCAAAATAGGTCAATAGATTCTTGGCCTATCAAAATTTGTTGATTTTGATGTGTGGTTAGAAGATCTACCACGTGATTTGAAGGATGTTTTTCAGTTTGATTTTCATTAATATTTCTCAAAAAAAAAAAAAAAAAAAAAAAAAAAAACAACAACAACAACAACAACAACAACAACTTTAGCTTGACTGGTTGATATTTATATTGCATCTATAAAAAAAATTTCAGCTTTTGATATGAGTTTCGATAGGTTCATAATTTAGTTTATGTTTTATGTATATAGTTTTTGACAAACTGATTGTTTAGTTCAATGAAAGTGGATATGAGTTTCCATTGTATCTATCATATTCTTCAAAAACTTTATGTGATTGTTAAGGGGGAAAAAAATCCAAAAATATGGTTGTTACAAAAAATGAATTTCCAAAAATATGACTATAAGAATAATCTTTTTAAAAGAATAAATGTTTGTTAAGAAAATTCATATTTTTAAAATTTTAACCTTTAAAATAGGACGATTATTTTAAAATGTGATTGTTAGAATAAAATGAATATTTAAAAATATGACTACATTGGGAACAAATTATAATGAAAGAATAAAATTTAAATTTAAAAGAATAAATTTTTTTAATAAAGTAGTAAAAGAATAAAACATATGATACAAAGTGTATTATAAAATAATAAGTTTATACTAGCCTTTGAGCACGCGCTCACGCGCGTGCTCAGAGGCTCTTCTATTTTTAGGTAAGGGTTAATATAGAGTATCCATTATAATTTCGGATCACTATATTTTCCAATAACCAAAAAAACCTAGGCGTGTGATGAAAAATTATTTCACCACACATAATACTCATCACACACCTAGGTTTTTTTTGTTATTGGAAAATATAGTGATTCGAAATTATAATGGATACTCTATATTAACCCTTACCCAAAAAATAGAAGAGCCTCTGAGCACGGGCATAAGCGCGTGCTCAGAGGCTAGTATATGATTAATTTGTTATCCCAAAAAAACCATCAAAGTAATAAGTATTTAGAATGTAAGAACCATGAACAACCTCAACCGAACATAAAGAAAAAAGAAAAATAAAGTACCGAATTTATAATACTAATTATATAGCATTACAAAAGATAAAATTCAATGGTACTCACTGCCCGATACTGCAAGTTTTCTTTAGTCTCGAATGGGTTCTGAATTTGTGCATCCTATATCTAATTCTGCTGTGAACGTAGCACTTTCAGAAAACCAAAAGCAATCCTGATCAAGAAAAAATAGAAATTATCAAAGAGAGGATACACATTACGTGTAAATATTAGTGTAAAATTTAAATATTACTTAAATTTATTGAAAATACATACCTCCTGTCCTGAGCAATACCCCTCTTCACGCTTCAAAGTTTTCCACAATTGTCAAAATCGAAAATGAATTTAATATGGAAGTTGGATAATAAGCATTGTGTTTTTGGTTAACCGCTTTGTTGTGGTTGATTTGTCAGATTGTCTTTTACGTGGATAAAGCAAATTTTTTTTTTTTTTTTTGAAACACGTGGTTGGAGCAAATTGTTATGAAATAACCAAACGTTTTATTTTGAAAAAAAGAAAAAAAAAAAAAAGAAAAAAAAAAAAGAAAAAAAGGGACAGTTATCCAAAGTAGTAATAAAGATAGGAAAATAAGGATAATTTTTGTTTTAATTTTTGTTTATATCCAATACCCTAAAACGTGGGGTTAAAAAAAAATGGTGCTTAATGATAATGGGCATATTAAAAATTGCTGGGTAGAAGTTTGGAGTTATGTATGACTAAAATGTGGGTGTACAATTTTTTTTTTTTTTTGTGCAATAACGGCATGTGTTTTTTTTTTATAAGGAAACTTGTGTTTGTTTTAATTTAATTTTTTTTTTTTATAAATGGATAAAGTAATTTAAAAACTATCAGAAGAGTGATCCTCTTTTGTAGGCAATGTTTTAGTGGGAGTTAAAGAAATATTTTTATCAAGTTTTGCTCTTACTTAAACGTAAGCTGTAAGGGTATTTTGAAACAAAAAAAATTTAGTCCAAACAGACACAGCCCCTTAAATAGTAATATAAAAAATAAAAAGTTAAGCATTTAATGCTCATTACCTAAAAAAAATAGAGGAACAATTTTTTTTTTGGGGATACGAAATAGGGGAGCAAGTTGGTGGCAGGATTCTGCCTTTTCAATTTGAAAGAAAGAAAGCTAAAGTTTGTACGAAAATCACCGGCCTTGGCGTAGATCTGGCCACACATGTGACACATCAGCGGGTTAGATAAAATGATCTGACCTAAGTCAATTCATTTCAAACGGTTATTTAATGCTGTAATAAAGGGCAGCATCAACTCTATGAGTGTAGCATGTGTCCTTTGACAGATACCCTCCGACACATTAAAATACGAACACGTCTCCAAAATAAACACGTATCTGTTTTCTAGTTGGTGGCAGGATTCTGCCGTTTCGACATGAATGAAAGAAAGCTAAAAGTTTGTACGAAATCACCGGCCTTAGCGTAGATCAGGCCACACATGTGACACATCAGCGGCTTAGTTAAAATGACTTGACCTCAGGCAATTCATTTCAAACGGTTATTTAATGCTGCAATAAAGGGCAGCATATACTTTATGGGTGCAGCTTGTGTCAAGCCATTCCCAAACTTTATTAAGGAAAATGTGATTCTCAGAAAAAAAAAAAAAAAAAGGGAAAATGTGACTTCGGCGGTTGGGATTTCGGATACATGGGTCCCTACTCATTAAAGAGATGTCTCCCCAACATCCATTGAATGCGTAAAAGACATTTTAGATACCAAGTATCAAGTTGTGGTTGTAGCATAAGCACACCTATCTTAATGCTATGACATAATGGTGACAACATTTAAGGTGGTGATGATAATGGTGACAATAATGTCAGGAATGGTGGAAATAATCTAGGTTGCATGATGGTTGTGATGCTTAAGGCTTAGGGTGTCCAATCCACCCACTCATCCGACAAACTCACCCAACTCAATCGTACACGACTTGCAGCCACCTAATCTAACTGCTTTAACGGTCAAATGCAGGTCTCGAAATTCAAAAACCCATTGCCAACGGGTTGGTTGTGGGTCTCATACTCCAAAACCCATGAAACCCAAACTGATCAAAAAACATCAAGTCTGGAGACTTTTCCAGCTAGATCCGACAAATTTTCCAACTAGATTCGACGAGTTCTCCATACAATATGGTAGAAATATCTCCAAATTTGACAAGATCTTTGCTAGATCTGGCTAGATCTCATAAGATCTTGGATGGATCTAGTGAGAACTCGCCGAATTTGAAGAGATTCTGCCAATTTTTTACGAATTTCAACTTCACCCGAAACCAACCACCACCCGATATTCACCTGAACTGCCCAACCTAGTAGTCTTACTTGTCAACTACGGGTTCGAGATCTCCACACCCAATCTAGTCGGGTTGGTTGAAGGTTAGGCACAAGCCCAACCCAAACCAATCTATGGTCAAATTTAAAGTAGGGCCTATATGTCTAGTGTAATGGGTCTATGTTGGAACCTATTTTATTTTTTGAGGAGATTAATGTTATATGGTCATTTGTCAAATACCATTATGTAGTGAATAAGTACTCCACAAGTATAAATGCTCGTGGTGTGTGAGAGGGAGCAAGGGTCGTGGTTTAAGTATTTAGGAGAAAGTTTCACACATACATTTATATTAAGTTAGAGTAGAATTCTATATCAAGTAAAAAAAAAAAATGATTTTAGGGGTGAAATCCTTATGTCCCATCCTGAACAATCAAATTAAGAACCTGTACTGCACAACGCATATGCAACGTTGATCCACACATAATAAGTGCACCACGTAGAAGCTTATCTAAGATAATTTTTATAACTGCATCATTGGTATTGCAATTGTCCATAGTCACAGTAGATAACTTCCTATCAATATTACACTTCAACAAAGTATCTAGAAGGACACTAGAAAGCACTTCTTTTGTATGTGGAGATGGCACATAAATAAACTTTAAATGAGAATTTTAAATAATTAGAACTAACAATGATATAAGTTCATAAAACATTTGAAAAGAATTTAATTAAAACATAAAAATGAATATATACTTTTTAAAAAGTACCTCATAACTTGGCTTTGTAATCTCCACAAACCATCAATGAAGTGTGTTGTTACAACCATAAACCCTCGCCTTTTGTTTTGTGAAGTCCACATATCAGTGGTAATAGATATTCTACCCTGATTCTTATCAATTTCATGCTTTGATTTCTCCCTTTCTTTCTCACAGATGCTTAAAATGTCTTTCTTGATTGTGTTCCTAGAAACCATCCTTAACAATGATTGAAGAGAAGTTAAATATTTTCTAAAACCAGTGTGGTCAACTATAGAGAGGGGATACTCATCCAAGATGATCATACAAGCAAGTTCATTTCTTGATACATTTTGATCAAAATTATAAGCATTCACACCCGCCATTGAATCCACTTTATTTTGATCCCTTGCCAAAAAATTTTGATTCATATCCCTAATGTCTTGAAACTTTCTCCTTGGACATATTTTCACGTGGTCATGCAAATGTTTAGTGCCATAATTGGATCCCCTTACTAGCAATTTCTTACAATAATTGCACTCAACCTTGTCTTTCTCATCAACTCTCTTTCTCTTAAAATGATTCCAAACAATTGATTTGTACTTTCCCTCTTCTTCAATTATCTCATTGCTAGGTTGGACTGCTTGGACATCTTTTGGCATATTCAACAAAGGTGATGATGGGGTTGCATTATCTTCATAGACTATCAAAGGAAATTGATTACTGCCAGATGGATTGGAGCTACCAATGTTTTCATGTGAAGTCATTTTTTTCCTGATGTTAATTTAGTAATTTAGTAATGGATAAACTATATTTCTCCAACAAAGATAATATAAAATAATGGGAAAGAAAAAAAAATGAATAAAATGAAACAATGAGTTTTAACCTAATCTAGAGCTTTTATTTTTATGAAGGAACTTTTATTTGTGATTCATATATATAGCTTTAGACCCCTACTTTTATTTGAAACTAATCTGGATTATATATATATTATTTTGATCAAATGGGAACAAATTATCGCTCTGGATTAGGTTCATATATATTTGAACCAATTTGGACTATATATATTTTGATCAAATCTGAAGCTATATATTTGAACCTAATCTAGAGCTATATATATTTATAGAGCTGTACAAGTTGTTCCAATTTGTTCAAATCCCTAAAGCATTGAATTCAATGCCTTACTGTGCCATACCAACAAAGATTAGATGACCCTTCAAAGTCTATAAGAATGAGACGTTTGGGTCTGAATATCGTCGTTAAACCATTAAATATATTATGAATAACATTGACCTGGACCAAAGCTACCTTCTCAAACCTATACCTCATAATAGCCAAATGCTCACACACACACACACACACACACAATGTCATAGACACAAACATTCAGAGTGTCAGACTCATACCTCATTTAAAAAAAATTATATTATGTTAATGACGAAATCTAAGTTGAGAAAAACGCATGAATGAAATCAATAATTCAATAGTATATAAAATTGTTTCTAATAAAGACAAAAGAAAATGCTAAAATTGGTACCTTATTTCCAACTTTTCTACAGAGAAAAAAGAGGTAGAAAGCCACGTTAGGTAAAATAAAATAAGCTAATGATATTTTTGTTTAAATAGTAGGATTTTAGGGTATAAAAAAATTACAATTTAAACTTTATTAATGCGGGGCGGGGTGGGTCTAAAAAGTGTAAACCCATTCCCGCCCCGCCCCGTGGTGCGGGTCTAAAATCTTGCCCCATTCCCGCCCCACCACCTTTGCGGGGCAAGAAAAACTCGCACAGGGTGAAGTGAGGAGGGGAGGGTCAAGCAGGGCAGGGCAAAATTGTTATCCCTAGATATTGATGTTTCAGCCAATGCAATTAACAAATATTTTAAAAGTTAAAAACTTATTATTTAAGCTAATACATTGGGGTAATGTACTTAGTCCAATATTTGTACTCATAAAATATTTCTATTTTAAATTATATGTTTATAAACATGAAAATAAATAAATACATACATATATATATATATATATATATATATATATAAACACAAACATATAGACCCACATGTGAGTGTATACATATGTGTGTGTGTGTGTGTGTGAGTCTTTATACATATGAGTCTCGGAATGGTACACCGGTATCAACCAATACTAAAATATTTCATTCCTTTGACCACATTGAAGCAACCACCAATATGAAATTGAATCCCTTGCTTTGTATTTTTCAAGAATAATGCTTGAAAAACACAAAGCACCAGTGAAGAAATAGTGTGATAGACAAAATTTGTCTTAAGGAGATAATGTTAAACATTAGCCTTAATTAAGTTTGCATTTATCATTATGTATTCATCCGTTCTACGAGTATATTTTTCTTTTTGAGAAGAAATCTATGAGTATATTTAATTAATCTTTATTCTTTTTGCATTATACATTACAGTTTTGTTCGGTTTGTTGTTCATGTTTACAGAATCATAAAAGTAAATTATTTTTGCAATATTTCTTACAATCTTAATTCTTAAGACATATTTCCTTTCTTGAAATTATTTTTGTGACTTTTGTGATATAATTATATTTATTGTTTAAAATTATGAATAATAATTATATATGGTTTAGTGACTGCATTGTAAAATTTTCTAGAAGTTCTTGATTATGTGTTCGTTTGGGTTAGGTATTTGCATTGCAAAAGTGCGGTTTAAAAAAAAAATGAATTTGCGTTTTGAAGAGATGAATTTTAAATTCACAATTAAACATTTGGTAAAACCTATGAAAAACTGTTGTTTCTATCCATTGAGTGTTTGCATAATATTGATCTTTTTTTTTTTTAAAGAAAAATATAATATTGGTCTAAAACTATTGTTTCAAGTGCAAATAACCAAAAGGACTTAATTAATTTTCCTCGTAGACAGTCCTAACTTACTGATTTTACAAGCATCAAATTCAAGTCACCCTTTCCTCAATAAAATTCAAGTCACCCTTTCTTTACGAGTCAGTGAATGCATACAAAAGGTTAGTGAGATCACTTGAATGAAATAGGTTAATTAATTGTTTTTATATATGCATCTAATATAATGTTGGACAAATCGCAACTGATTTCAAATGAGTTTTCAAATTTTACAAGCTAATATATCCTTGCGTCAAAACTTGTTCTAGTCCCATTAAATTATGTGTTATCATGACCAAGCACACAAATTTTTTCGCCTTTTCTTTGTGTGAAGGCCACAAGTAAATTGGTAAAAATAAACAATATGGATAATGACTAATCACAACAACATGAAAATCCGTTTTGGATAAAAAATATATGAAAATTAAAATATATGATCAAAAACCACAACCTGGAAATCTATATTGCTTAAACATTTTTCAATACGTTTTGGTTAAAAATTTTATTGAAAAATTAAAATATATGTTTGTTGTTCATGTTTACTGAATCACAAAAGAAAATTATTTATGCAATGGTGATGATGTGACCCGAAAGAATAAAAGAGATGTGAGTACAAAGGAATATGTGAGAAAATCAAACCTACAATTTGAGAAGTTTAAAATTAAATCATGAACTTTAAAATGGTTTAAAATTAAATCTTATAGTTTTGTTAATTCCAAATTGAACCACGAAATTTTATAGAATAAATTACACCAATCTCGCTTGAGATTTCATAAAACGACACTCCTTCCAAACATTTCAAGAAATGAAACTTCCACCCTTGAGCTTTTGATAAATGCTTTTAACAAATCCATACCCTCTCACACCTCACTTTCCTAAAGAAATATTCCACTTTTTTAGGTAGTATAGTTTGAGAATGCATGAACTTATCTCTTGCATTTATACAAATCTCAATTGATGAAATGTCATTTCCTAACTTCTTTTTTGGAGGAGAGGGGAGTGTCATTTCATAAAAGGAGGGGGGAGGGGGGGAGTGTTTTTTTATAAAACTTCAAACAAGGTTATTGTAATTTGCTTAATTTTAAATTGTATCAATTTAAACCATTCAATTGAACCCAAAAAATCAAATCTTGATTTCAAATCCAAAAAATAAAATAATCCAACATTTACGTTCAATTAGGTACACTAGAAAAGCTTACACAGATGAGTCTGTCGATGAAACCTAAGTTGAGTGGTGCTCTCTTACCATGCTGAAGTGAAACATGATAAAGTTCTTGCAACATATGATTGGATATATAAAAATTTTAAAAATAAATAAATCATTAAAACATTGATATGTAACACTGATACCAGATGATTTTTCGTTAATGTCATTGTAAACCACATATGATTAGAGCCCATACCTTATAGTTAACATGGAAGAAGTTGTAATATCCTGATATGAAGGCCCTGTCTTGATAAAAGTTTCTTCTGTGTGCTATTTTCATTTGTAAATTCAGTCATTCTCTACCCAATTTATTCGTGGTCCACTAATTTTGTTGTTTCCTTTTTAAGTAATAATACTCACTTTGAAACTCATGTCACAAGATGTTAATTTCCTACCATGTCTTTATTTTGACTCATATAATAGGATGAAATCCATCATTACATGGTTTTAGAAACTTTTTTTTTTTTTTTTTTGCGTATATGCTTTTATTTTTATTCATTTATACACCTAAATTCGTTTTCATGCTTCTCCACTTAACTTTTGGTTTGATTAAGAATCCTTGAGATTGATTGTAACATGGTGAACATTACATGACTGCTATATTTTTATTTTTTTAATAATGATCCTTGTGTCCATAGAATCTAAAAGTTAAGACCACCAAAGGACATTAAGCTCGAGTTTCCTGAAAAAGAAGAATATTGTTAACAGGCAATGATAATCTTGGTCAATGGACAAGTTTTTCGTATTCAAAATGATACTTTTTTTCGAAGGATAAAGCAAAGGCGACAACTTTGTTTCTTCTTCTTCCTGCTGTTTTTCTTTACATTTTAATTTGACTTCTAACACTTTCCACAGAGTACCTTGGGTTTTGGCTATATTGGGTAACCGATCCCTGCGTGAAAGATGAAGAGGTGAGTGCTCCTAAGGGAGGGGGGAGCTTATTTTTATTGGCTTACTGGTTTTTAAAAAGGGCATATTTATTGCTCATAGTGAATGTGTGCACACACTACACTACGCAAAATAACTGAAATCATAACTTTAAATCACCTTTTTAAGTTATGCATTAACTGAATAAATTGGAAATAGGTTTGTTTGATTAGGCATTTTAGGAACATTTTTAAAATCTAAAACTCTGTTTTGTAACAATAATTTTTCGTAACTTTTTTACAAATGCTCATTTAAGATCAAAACACCCTTTTTCCAACCGCCCATACAAACCCACCCAAACTCTAACAGCGTTACTTTACATTGCAGTTAATTGTGTTGCACCCCACTTCTTTGTTTTTACTTTTTATAGGTTTTTGTTTTTGGTATTTCTTTCCTCCCTTTCAGATAGCATTAGGTAGGACTTAATTCTTGTGAGTTATGACTGCATTTCAAGATCCAGAAATAAGAAGACAAAGTTACGTGGGTTGGTAGTAACAGGTGAACATCATGAGTGTGTACTTTTGTGGACAAAACCGACAAAATAATCTCCTTTAATACACCGCCAATGTAGGTATGCCACGAGAACAATGTGTACACGTCATGAGCAAATCGTGAAAGTCTCTACCATGGTCTTAAAAAGATGAAAAATTTTGGTGTCACACCCAAAATCACAATTTTACTCACAATTCGCTCATGTGGTGAGTTGTGGTAGGTGAAGGTGTGATGATGGGTCCATGTGGGGACACCCCTCCACCCATATTGACCCACCATCACCCCTCCACCAACCACAACTCACCACATGGGCAAGTTGGAGACAAAATTATGATTTTGAGTGTGACACCAGAATTACTTTAAAAAGATAAGCACCCCTCATCCCAACTTGTTGGAATTTCTTGTTTGTTTCCATTAACTCTGACCTCCCTAGCATGTACATATTGAATCTTGAGAAACTAAAATCATTACTATGAAGAAGATAAAATAAGAACTATTGAGATATTACGTACGTGAGTGAAGGTTTTTTGTGATGGAAATTGAATTACTGAGCTGCAGATGAAGATAATATCATAATATCTACATTTCTTCATGAACAAACAAGTATAATAATCATGTAAAGCATTTGGACATTTTTATAAATAATATTTTATCTTATATGCTTATGTAAAAAAAAAAAAATTATTTTTCTTAGGCATGACTATGCTTTAAGTCATGTCCAAGCACACATTGCTAGATAAAATTACCACTAATATATAGTGATATCGAAGAAAAAGAGAGAGAAAAAAAAAAGTTGTAAAGAGAGAGAAAATATGTGAAGAAAGGAAAAGAAAAGTGAATAACAAAGGAAAATAATTTTCTTAAAAAAACAGACAAACTATTTATTTTTCTAAAATAGTTAGACATTGTATTGTAGCTTTGATATGTACTTAGTTTTGTTTTTAAATAATTCTCAAATAAATAAAATCTATTTTTTATATAAAAACAAAGACTGTTTTCTTAATTCGATAGTTAGGGTGGAAAGATTTGAGCCATTTACATCTTTATGCAAAACACTAGAAAGCGCTAGTTGAGTTATAGTAATCTTGGCAAAAAATAAAGACATTTAAGATGTGATATCTTAAATTGTAAGGATTGAATTATTTGAGTTTGTTGTGTGGGTATATTCTGAGTTTTATATAGGTAATATTTATTAGGTGGATCTTGGATTTATAAATGAATACAAGGAACCCTAATTGCAATTTGACTAGTTCTTTTGGATTATAAACACAAATTTGATTAGCACTTTTCCTTAAATCATTGTATAAGACCACCTCTATAATTGTAAAGCTATTTCTCTCTTTTCTCATTTATCTTCATTATTATTGTCCAAATTGAAATTTCAATGTATTCAGCAAAAATAAAAAATAAAAAGTAAAAGTTAAAATTTCGGTGTTATTCAGTCCTCTTGAAGGACCACATCATCAATATTTAGTGGCCCTCCATTCCAATTAATATTCTGCCATGTGCCAAAATTAATTGACAAAGCATCCTAAACATTTGAGGAAAAAAAAAAATCTCACAATAACTCCATCACCGGTGATGTCCATTGAAGCCTGAAATTTTATTCGAACCTTAGTGAATGCGGCAGATCCAATAACATGAGGTACTCTGTAAAGATTAAAATAAAACTTTTAAGGTTTTGTAGAAACTTTAAGATGTCAAAATTATCGGGCAACACATCTATGTGACCAAACTCATCAATGATGCAACTCATAATCTTACCTAGTAGATCTTTATCTTCCTATTGAAAATCCATACCAGTATCAGAAACACCTCTGCGCTCTTTGGCTGTTAAATTTCTTTTACACTAGTGTGGTTTTACCCATGCTACCCAATCCAAAAATCCCAATTGCTAAAAATCCAACCTTCTAAACAGGTCCTTCTCGGTCATGTCCAGATATGAGAAATCTGAATTGGATCCAGTGCTTTCTCACGTGAATCTTTTGAGCATTAATGTCGTGTACTACTTTTCCCTCTTGGATCGATGACTCTGCTACTGTTAACAGACGGCCTTGATCCAAAAACGATTAATGATGTGGTGAACAATTTCTATCAATCAGCTTCTTTTAGCAACATTAAGAGCATCCGCATCCGGATTCTAAATCCTATCTTATTTTACCACCTCAAAAAATCACTTTATCAATTATACAATACAATTTTACAATTCTCCAACATCCCAACTTTTATATCTCAATCCTACTTATTAAAATAATATTTTTACATAATAAAATAATATATCTCACCATTACCATTATCCAATACAACACATTATTTATACATTATTTATTCTTTCTCTCTCTTTCCTTCTGGGCAGAACCACAATCACCACCACCGCTGCACACCATCACCGCTGCCACCCCCACCGCCGGCAACCTAGAAACTACCGTCAACACCAAAAAAAAAAAAAAAAAAAACCAGAGAAAATCACAACCACCGGACCCAGCAAACACCGAAACCAGTTACACACAAACCCAGCAAACCCAGCAAACACAGCCACCGAAAAAAAAAAAAAAAAAAAAAAAAAAAAAAAAAAAAAAAACCAGAGAAGCTCCGAGCTTGACGTCCAGCCACCGCGCCGATCGCAGCCGATCTCCAAGCCACATCGGTCTCCAAGCCGATCTCCACCGCGCTTGACGTCCAGCCACATCGCCGATCGCAGCCACGCCACATCGCCGAGCTTGACGTCCAGCCACATCGGTCTCCAAGCCGATCTCCACCACGCGTTGACGTCCAGCCACTGCACCGATCGCAGCCACGCCACCGCACCGATCCGAGCTGGCTTGGTGATTCGGCGTGAGCTCTGAGAGAGAAGCTTGAGAGCTGAGAGAGAAAAGAAAGAGAGAGACGATAAGAAACAGAGAGAGGCAGAGAGAGAAAAGAAAGAGGAAAAATGGGAGGTGAAAGAAAATTTCGGGTATAAAAAAGTATTAAAAATTTTTTTTTTTTTTTACAACCCAGCTACAGTGCCATCTTACATTTGAGATGGCACTGTAGCAAAATCCCAAATTTTTTTTAGCATTTGAGATATAACCTTCCCATTGCTGATGGATTTTGGGGCTTAAATGCCAAATGTTCTTAACATTTGGCATTTAGAAACCCAAATGCGGATGCTCTGTGGTTCTTCAAAAGTAATGAACAATTTCTATCAATCAGCTTCTTTTAGCGACAAGGAGGGAGGAGGGTCTAATAATAGAAAGGGGAGACCCACCTCAATAATATTATAACCAATAACCCTCTCTGGTGTTCGGATGAAACTTCAATATAAATTTCTTTTGCGCTTTGTTATATTCCTTAAAAAATTTAGGACCACATAAAAAATCACAACTTTTATTAATTATAAATGTTCACATGAAAAATTGTGAGCATTGTAAAAAAAGTGGTAGGTCTTCTGTATAAGTTTACACAATGTAAAATAAGAATTTTCCTAATTTCAATTCACTACTGAAATATAAGGATTAAATTGTAATTTAGCCAAACACTTTTTCAAATTATTTTCTGTGGGAACTTATCGTCAGTGCTCTAAATTTCTAATATAAATATAACATTCTAGCTAATCTTTTAACGCCACAAATCTGCGACTAAACTGTTGTCAAATTAAAATGGAGCTAAAGGAAGGATTAGAGCCTGCGAGTCCTAATGCACAATACTTCAACAGCTCTGTTCTGTCAGTATCTATTATTGGTGTCATGCAAAGTGAGGTACCAATTGAAACCAACGAAGCGCGTACCATATCATTGCTCAATGACGTGTTCCTGCCCATCAATACACGCTTCTCCTCCATCATGGTGATGTTATCTACTTTTCTCAATATTGTTTTTCTAGGAAAATAATATGATTCTATCTTCTTTTTCCTCTTTTATGAAATACATAAATGCATGGAAGGTTAAATGGGTATTCAGATGCTGCCTTTTAAGGTTCTTACATTAATCCCTTTAAAGCTGGCACTAAGTAGTGAGAATTTGTGAACAGGTTAAGGATGGAAAAGGTGAGAAACAATGGAAAAGGGTTGAGGTGAAGCTCGAAGAGCACGTTAATTTTCCTATTTTCCCTACTGGCTTGTTACCCACATCATATGATAAATATCTTGAAGATTATATATCAAACATTGCAATGGAGCATTTTTCACAAAACAAACCACTATGGGAAATTCACATGGTTAGATATCCAACAAGCGATGCAGCTGGTACTATCATATTCAAGCTTCACCATGCGCTTGGTGATGGCTACTCTCTCATGGGTGCACTTCTTTCATGTCTTCAAAGGGCTGATAATCCTTCTCTTCCCCTAACATTTCCTTCTTACCAACGCTCAGAGCCAGAAAGTGGCAGTGAAAGTGTTCGTGGAAGAGTGTCTCAACTTTGTTCCTTCATCTTTAACTCTGTATCTGATTTTGGTTGGAGCATGTTAAAGAGTACATTGGTCAAAGATGATCGAACACCGATAAGGTCTGGGGCTGAAGGAGTCGAATATCAGCCAATCATAGTATCAAACATGATATTCTCTATGGATTGTATCAAACACATTAAGGCCAAGCTTGGAGTGGTATAATCAGCATATTTTATTACAAATTAGCTAATGATTTCATTTCGTATCGTTTTTTTGGTAACTAATGACCTAATATGCCTATTAAATGTGATCATAGGATGAAAGCATTTTTTGCTAAAACATCATTGATATGTGATCATGGGATGAAAGCATTGTGAATTTATGTTGTGCTAGGTCTAGCAATTAGAGGCAACTGATAGGTATCATGATTGCCAAAATTCTCATATCAAATCATCACAATGCTATATCATCCATTAAGCCAAATAACATGCCAAAGTTCAAATTTCAAATCCTACGTAAATCATGGAGAAAATCATTCACACGAAGAGATTAAATAGAAGGCAAACTATGAAAGAAAGGTATGATAACTACTAGTAAGCCTAATCAAAATATACACTATCTTTCACCAGTTTACTTTTGGTAGCCTTCAAGGTTTTTATACTTTATTTCTTAGGTGTCCGCAGATTGGTGTCAACCTTGTGATCATTTGCATCATTATGCGCAAAAGTTTGATATTACTTTGTTCCCTTATGAATTTAGTTGACTCGAAAAAAAAAAAAAAAACCTTATGCAGATATCATTTTGTATATATTGTGCAAATTTATTATTCTTGATCTTCATATAGTTTGTTGAAATATTTATAGACTTAGTTTTTTAATGTAATTATTTTTTGTGATACAATGAATTTTGTTAATTTTTATTATATTTTTAAATAAGTATGAAGATTAATTTGTTATAAAAATCTATAGAAAATGCACAATAAATTTTCAAAATTATAGTAAAATAATTGTTTGACCAAATTTTATTTTCTCGAGTGCAGACAGTAAATGATGTAATTACTGGAATAATTTTCCTCGGCACCCGGTTTTACATGCAAGAGATTAGCAATAAATCAACTAAATCACATTCCACAGCATTGGTATTGCTCAACACTAGAACAATGAGTGGCTACAAGTCAATTGAGGAGATGCTTAAACCTAACTCAAAGGCACAATGGGGGAACCGATTCACCTTCTTGCATGTACCAATGCCAGAGCTTAAGGACCATAAATCTCCAAACCCACTTGACTTTGTTTTGGCAGCAAGCAAGATAATCAAGAAGAAGAAAAGTTCATTGGGTGTTTATCTCACTGGTAGGGTTTTGGAGATTGTGAAGAAACTTAAAGGTCCTGAGGTATATTCATGATCTTATTCATCACCAATAATTCACTATTTCTACCTTCAATCATTTGATAATTTTCAAAACAATTATGTTGGTTCTTTTTTTTTTTTTTTTTTTTTTCTCTTTCTTTTTTGCTATTTCTACCTTCAATCATTTGATAATTTTTCAAATCAATTATGTTGGTTCTTTTTTTTTTTTCCTCTCTTTTTTTAATTAAAAAACCCTACATATATATATGTATATATATATATATATATATTGAGCAACAGAATTCTTGGCATACTTAGTTTAATAGTTAATAGTTAATACTTGTTGCTTATAACATTTGATATTAATATCATACTTTTCTATCACATTACTAAAAATGTCAATTAGTTTTTCTTTTCTTGAATAAAAATGCGTAGAAAAAGGGTGGGAGGGGTGAAAGGGGATTGTACTTGGTATATAGTATATACCTTATAAGCAAGCCACATAATCTTGGATTGGTGCCTCTATTTTGATATCCAAAAGTTATTTAATTTTTTTTTTGAAGCAATTTCTCCACATTGCAGAGCTGCCTAATATTAATCAATATCAAAGTAATAATTACAATTTATCACCATGAACTTTCATAATAGATGACTATATCTTAAACTATAACTTGTGTTTCGCTTTGCACTTTATCGTTAATTAATTAGGCTATTAGCTTGGATTGATAAATATGTCACGTGCAACTCATGTAACTCCTGCATACGTGACACCATGTGAACAAATCGAATTGACCCTCTTTAATCCCTTTAAAACAAAAGTTACGTGGCAAAATAAGAGTTAAATTTGTTAAATAATTTTATTTTAAATGATTAAAGAGGGAAAATTTGGTATGTTTATGTGATGCCATGTATGCAGAGTTCACGTGAGTCACACTTGACATGTTTTTCGGTCTAATTTAATAGTCCAATAGATGATAGGGTTCAAATTTAACCATTTAGGATGGTAATCATGCATTTTGAAAGTTTAGAGTCATAAATATAAATAGGGGTATAGTTTATATTGGTAAAGTGTAATTTTATTTTAATGTTATACAACTTTTGTCTTAAAAAAATATTGAAAAAAATATCTTATATACACATAGCCAAAATTAAGAGAAAATCCAATTAGAATTTAATTTTGTGTCATGTGGCTCATCTAAACTTTTTAATTTTTATGTCAAGTAAGTTAATTATTTATTGTAGAATACAATAAGTTCAATATATATGAAATTTAAGAAACTCAATCACATATCTAAATTTAGAAAAAGGGAGAATTTGAAAAATTATGCTTTCCAATTTCATTTGTTTGTCTAGTTAAAAATAATTCAATTTAATCAACTCTTTACATAATACTATAAACAACCGTTATTTATTATATGTGTGTGTGTGTGTGTGTGTGTGTGTGTTGGGGGGGGGGGGGGGTGTGAGAAAGTGTTTTTTTTTTTTAATCTTACATTTGCATATACACGATTCTAAAGTAGTTGAATTTATTTTTGAATACGTACACTATAAGATCTTTTTGGCATTTTTATACTACTGCAGGCAGCCGCTAGATTCATCCATGGGACACTAAGGAGCTCCAGTTTGTCAATTTCGAATGTGATCGGGCCAGTGGAACAGGTGTCTTTGGATAATCAACCGATTAAAGGTCTATACTTCATGCTTATAGGTGGACCTCAGGTAAAAATGTAAAATTAAAATTGTTATTAAATAGAGAAGTGCTATTTTTATAACATTTTCATAATATTTTTACAACAAATTTTAGGTGGCGTGTTGCTATTGGTTGTTATGAGTGAGAAAAAAAATAATTTAAGTTGTAGATTCAAATTAGAACTAATAACAGCTTACCACCTATAATTTTTTGTAAAAATATTATGAAAATAGCACTCATCTATTGTATATACCACCTTGTTTGCCTTAAACAAATAAATATCTTTTATAAAGATTTTCGATAAAAATAAAATTCCAAATTCCACCTTCTTGTAGCTTTTTTTTTTTTTTCTTTTTTTTCTTTTTAATTTTTATAATCCCTCTCGTAAATATCGAAGTATAGATGTGACATGTTTGCCTCATAAAACAGAGAGGGCATGTGCTTTTTTTTCTTTTTTTTTTTGGGTCTTTACAGCGGAAAGTATAGAACTTAACAAGCATGATTTATGATTTAATGTGAAAAAATTCCTCAAATTCAATCACCTTTACGAATAATTATAGAACACCTTGCTTTCAGTTAAATTCACCATATTTTATGACCCACTATAACATGTTTTTTTTTTTTTTTTTTTTTTTTTTTTAAATGGATTTGCAGAGCCTTGTTATAACAATGGTAAGTTATATGGGAAACCTGAGGATTAGCGCAGTAATGGAGAAAGGATTCATGGATCCCCAAAGATTCAAGTCATGCGTGGAAAATGCCTTCGAGAAAATTCTCAAAGCTGCTGATGATGAAATTCCTATTTAAACAAAGATGCTTTTTTTTTTTAATCAACAAATTGAATTGTTCATTCATAATATTGATTTTCTATCGATAAATAAGTCAGTACAATTTACATATGATTGTTCATCTTTTCTTTCATTCTCCATGTAAAACTGTATGTAGTTAGATGGGTTTTATACTTTAGTTTTAATGCATCCTGCATTATTGGGCTTAATATTTATTATCATGATGCCAAGTCTACTTCTCTTTGATTTATTATTTGGTGTAATATATACATACATACATACATACATATATATATATATATATATATTATATTGACCTGGATCAAAAGGGACTATTTACACCCTCCAATGACATGATGCCACCTCATATTTTTATACATTAAAACAATAAACTTAACAAACACAATCACTCCCTCACAAATATCAAACCAAGATCGGTTTGGTAATGTAGTAACATTGTTTAAATGTTATGAAAATATATATAGGTCAAAAAGTATTGTGAAAATACATGTTGTTTAAACAACAAAACTAATTAACAGGCCCCAAATCTTCAAAAATCAAAACCCGAAATAACCATCATAATCTGGAAGTACCACCGAGAAACCAGACAAAACCGGGTGGTTGTGCTCAATGCCTCACCTAAAAGCACAAACCCAAAGCCCCTTCCTCCACCTCTGGTTGTCTACCACTTTCTTCTCCTTGGTAAATGGCAACCAAAACATTGTCTGTTATGTAATTCTTCATCAAACTCACTTTTCGTTATCTCTGGATTCTTGTTGCTTTTTTATTTTTTATTTTTTATAGCATGTTTAAATGTTATTTTAGAATAAAAACAAAAATTCTCTAGGATGGGTTAGGTAGAGGCTGTTTGGATGGCCAATTCTCATGACTCAATTTTCAGTTTTCATAACTCAATTCTCAAAAATGGTGGGACCTATAGCAAAATACTCGTTTGCCTGCACCAATACTCTATTTTCATAACTCTGTTTCCAATACTCAATTCTCTACTTTTTGAGTTATGAGTTATGGAAACTGAAAACAACTTTTGACTGTTTTCAGTTTTTAATTCTCAATTTTTAATGGCAAAATTGTAAATACCATTACAAACCCGGTCCTACCATCTGACTTTTGCTCCCTTTTATCTCCTTTTCTCTTTCTTTTTTCTTTTCTTTTTGTCTTTCACGTGGTCTGGGACACAGCTCTGCCCCTCCTCTTCTTCTTCTTCTTTTCTTTTCTTTTCACTTTCTGAGCTTGGTTGTTTTTTTTTTTTTTTTTTTTTTCTTCTTTTCTTCTCTTTTCACTTTCTGGGGTTGGTTCTTTTTTTTTTCTTCTTTTCTTTTCTATTCTCCTTTCTTTTCTTTTCTTTTCACGTTGGTTTTTGGGTTTGGTTTCTGGGCTTGGGTTCTTTTTTTTTTTCTTTTTTCTTCTTTTCTTTCCTTTTCACTGGGTTTCCATTTTTTTTTTTCTTCTTCTTCTTTCACTGGGTTCGGTCTTCAGTTCTTCCTTTTTTTTTTTCTTTTTTTTCTTTTTTTTTTTCACTGGGTTCAGGTTTCTGGGTTTCTTTTTTTTTTTTTTTCTTTCCTGATTGGCCACATTTTGTTGTTGTTGTTGTTGTTGTTGTTGTTATTGTTGTTGCTGCTGTTGCTGTTTTTGTTATTGTGGTTGAAGTTGGGTTCGGGTCTGTGTTTTGGGAAAGTAACAGTGGTGAAGGAGGGGAAATGAGAACAGAAAAAATTGTGGGGCCCACAAAACAGTTTTTTCTTGACCAAATGACAGGTATGTGACTCATAAATAGTGTGAAAAATATTGAATGATGGAAATTGAGTGATGGTGTCAAACGGGTGTGGTATTTAGAGTGATGGGTGATAAGTGATGAGTTATGAAAATTGAGTGACGAAAATTGAGTGATGAAATTTTTGAAGCAAAACAGCCTCGTAGATTCGCATGGCTAGTGTGAAAGTGAAACAAAAGCCATTCTATTTCATTTTTTTTCCTACTAATGCTGAAGCCACCCTTCTCCTCATTGATGTTGGCCATTTTTCTAAGTCTCAGATACTTGGAGATCCTATTTACAAATCTCCAATAACTTCTTGTACTTCGAGTTCCTGTTTTTCTGCAAATTTTGGGCTTAATTTAAAAAAAAAAAATTAATTTGGTATTTTTGAGGCCAGGGAGTGGTAGTGTGTGTTAACATTTATTGATTTGTGGGTAAAAAAAATTTCAACTTCCACCGTCCACACTTTAATGAAAATCTAAACAAAGCCTCATCTCCGTTCATTGTTTGGTAGCCAATAGCCAAGAAAACCAAAAGGAAAATGCTCGTCTTCTTCACAAAGAATCCCAAAATAAAACCCAATGGCCTTGATTCAACCACGTCGGCCAAGGACCTAACCTCCACCACAAAATTGCCATGAACCACCGCATCAAACTCCAAATACTCATGTCAGCCAAAACCAAACCCAAAATCCAGTCAACCCAATTGCCATTAACTCATAGAAAATTGCTGACCCACGACCACAAGAACTTCATCACCAAAGTAGAAAGATGATTGAGGAAGAGATGGGAGAAATAAGATAAGAGAAAAAAAATATATATTGAAAGAAAGAGAGAGATTCAAGCGTGAGATTAGATCCAAAGAAAAAGAAATAAAAATGAGAATGAAAGAAACAGCCAGCTGAGAAATAGAAGACATTGACCACGTGAGAGAGAGAGAGAGAGACGTGTAAAATTTGGGAATAAGAGAAATTAGTAGGAAAATGCTAAAGCAGAGGTTTCTTATTGAAAGGTCCTAAAATCCATGTTTTACTCTTCATCTAGACCAAATTTACATCCCCTGGATGCTAACCAGTGCTATATATGGGAACCTATTTATTTGTGAGGTTTTTTTTTTTTTTGAGAATCAAGACCAATCTTATTAATCCGTAAGACTGAGAAGATCAGCCATGTACATAGGTTCAACGTCTGGTGGAACATCTTCCATCCAGACAGACAAAGGTGAAGAAAGAGGCGCTCTTCTCGCAAGAGAGTGAGCTACCTTATTACAGGAACGACTTGCATGAGAGAATTTTAAGTCAGAAAAAAATGGAGCTAAAAATAAAATGTCATTTGCTATGTGACTGTACTGAGCAAGAGAACGAGTCCCATTCTTGAGGGTCTGCATCAGCACTGCCGAGTCACCCTCCAAAACGACTCTATCAATTCCAATCTCCACTGCCAACTCCAATGCCCTCCTAGCTGCTAGAGTCTCGACCTCAATCACAGAGTAAGGTAGAGGAATCAACTGTGAGAGCGAGGCCATGACCAATCCCTCTGAGTTGCGAATGACCACACCAAGTCCTGCTTTATCTTCCTTCACAAAAACAGCCCCATCAAAGTTAATTTTGTACCATGACCGATCAGGGGCTGTCCACGAACCAACCCGAGTTGCAGCAACTGCACTACGGGTCTGATGAGGGGCTTGTGCTTCGAGCTTCCTCTCCACTGCCTTCTGCAGAAGTTGACTGAAAGTGTAGACCGCTTTTCCTAATCGAAGATTATTTCTTCGATTCCAGAGGTCCCAAACCACCCATCCAAATAACTCTGGTTCATTATTTTCTGTCAGAATCATGCCGAGAAGGTCTGTAAAACAAATGGCCTGTCTCAAAGAATCACGGGTCCAGTTTCGTTTCCCTCTCCACATATCTTCGAGTTTGGGACAACCATATAACGCGTGCAACACATCTTCCTTGTGACATTTACACTGTTCACACAGGTCCTCAGTGATTATTTTCCTTCGCACTAGATTTGCTTTAGTTGGTAGGGAATTTTGACAGGACCTCCATAGGAAATTGCGAATTTTGCCAGGAATATCAAGACCCCAAAGCGCTGTCCACAAAGGCTTCATTGTAGCAGAATTAGAGGGGCCGGATTGTTGCTGCAACACCTCATTCTGCAGAAATTTATATCCTGATTTAACTGAGTAGTCTCCATCAGAGGTAAATGGCCAAATCAAGACATCTTGCTGCTGTGATTTACACAGTGGGATTTTTCTGATTAAGTTGGCCTCAAACTCATAAAATGAATGATCCAAAATATCATCTTTCCACATCCTCTGGTGTTGATCAATTAAACAGCTCACTCTTGCATCTTCCCACCCGTGCAATATTGGCGATATGATCCTGGGCTTACTTGTCTCAGGAATCCACCTATCACCCCAAATCCTAACCGAATGCCCATCTCCAATCCTCCATTGCGCCCCCTTCCTAATCACCTCCCTACCACGAATAATGCTCTTCCAAGCATAAGAGGCAGTGCTTGGAGCCTTGGCTTGCATTATGGAGCAATTCGGGAAGAATTTTGGCTTGAACACCCTATAAAATAGAGAATGCTCATCGTGCAATAATCTCCAAGTTTGCTTCGCCAAGAGTGCATCATTGAACAAAGATAAATTCTTAAAGCCCATACCCCCTTGGCTTTTTGGCTTGCACAGCTCCTGCCATTTAATCCAGTGGATTTTGCGGCTGTCTCCTCTTTGACCCCAAAAGAACTTCCGAATAAGTGCCTCAATTTCATGACATAGAGTCCCCGGTAGCTTGAAACATGACATTGTATATGTAGGTAATGCTTGGGCCACTGCTTTGATCAAGATTTCCCGCCCCATTTGTGATAGAAGCTTACCTTCCCATCCTTGTATCTTCTTCCACACCTGTTGTTTAATCTTTGCAAAGCTATCTTTTTTACTTTTGCCAATAAAAGAAGGTAACCCAAGGTAGCTCTCATATTGATGGATGACCGAGACACCAAGAGTTTGCTTGATCACATCTTGCATATCTTGGGGTGTTGATTTACTGAAGAAGAGGTTTGTTTTTGATCTATTTATTTTTTGCCCCGAAGCTCCTTCATAGATCTCCAACAAGTCCAGCAGCTTTTGACATTCAGATTCCTTGGCTCTACAAAAAATTAGGCTATCATCCGCAAACAACAGATGAGTTATTCTAGGCCCGGCTCTACAAATAGACACCCCTCGAATCTCATCCTTACTTGCAGCTGAACTAATAATACCATGTAATCCTTCCGTACACATCAGGAAGAGGTAAGGAGATAATGGATCTCCTTGGCGAAGGCCTCTAGTGGGGATGATGTGTCCATGGGGTTCCCCATTGATCAAGACTGAATATGTGGCTGAGGTGATACACTCCATCATGAGGTTAACCCAACGGTCATGAAACCCCATTTTCACCAACACTTGCTTCATATACTCCCACTCAACTCTGTCATAGGCTTTGCTCATGTCTAGTTTAAGAGCCATAAAGCCCGTCTTGCCTGTGCAATGATTTCTCATATAATGGAGTGTCTCAAAAGCAACCAATATGTTATCTGTAATCAACCTGTCTGACATGAAAGCACTCTGGTGTTCTGAAATAAGCTGTGGCATAATCTTTTTCAAACGGTTAGCCAAAACTTTAGCAAGAATTCTATATAAAACATTGCTCAAACTAATTGGCCTATATTCAGAGATATATTTTGGGGATTTAACTTTAGGAATTAAAGTTATGAAGGAATGACCAAGGGAAGGAGGTAATGAACCTGAATTCAAGTACTCCAAAATGGCCTGAACAATGTCTTCCCCAAGCAAGGACCAATAACTTTGGTAGAACAATGGTGGCATGCCGTCTGGGCCCGGCGCTTTAAGTGGCGCCATCTGTTTCAAAGCCTTCTCAATCTCCTCTGAAGTGAAATCAGCAATAAGCAAATCATTCATCTCAGGTGTTACCCGTCTTGGAATAGAGTCCAAAACTTCATCAAAGCCATTCGGATTGCTTGAAGTGAATAAGTGCTGATAAAAATTCAGGATGGTGGTAGAAATCTGTGTGGGATTAGTGGTCCAGCTACCCGAATCATCAAACAAGCCATTAATATAGTTTCTCCTCCTCCGCTGTGATGCCTTACTATGGAAATATCGTGTATTTTTGTCACCATCTTTTAGCCACAAAACCCGTGATCTTTGAGCCCACATCTTTGCCTCCTTGTCCATTAATACATTAATCTCCCCCTCAAGTTGCCTCATATGTTTAGGATCACCCCCTCGGATTGCTTGCTTCTCGGCCTGCACAAGAAGTTTTCGCTTCTTCTCCAATTCATGCCTGACATTGCTGAAATTTTTTCTACTCCAGCTGTCTAACTCCTTCCCACACTTATCAACTTTTTTAATGATTTTAGTGCCCCACGGTTCAGCACTGTCTTCCCTCCAAACTGCCTCAACAGTTTTGCTGCAACCTGCATCAGACATCCACATATGCTCAAAGCGAAAAGGTTTTTTCATATGGCAGTCCATACCTTCTCGAATAATCAAAAGGGGTTTATGATCCGAGGTGGTGACATCAAGGTGGTGGACTTTAGTTCCAGGAAATAAAGAGAACCATTCATTTGTCGCTACAGCCCTATCCAGGCGTTCCCACACTGTATACCCGACAAAATGCTTGTGCCAAGTGTATTGAGAGCCAACAAAACCCAAGTCCATGAAATGGCATTCATCTAAAACATCCCGGAAAGGTTGCATTTGGCTGTGAGGCCGAATCCTCCCTCCCTTCTTCTCATTTTGCTTCGTAATTTCATTAAAGTCACCTGCACAAAGCCATGGCGATGGACCCCTATTTTTTAAGCTACGTAATTTAGCCCAAGCTTCATGTCTTTTATGTGTATCCGGCTCTCCATAAAAACCCGTGAACCTCCATTCATCCTCCTTGTTTTTGTTTACAGTAGTGTCAATGTGATACTTAGAAAAAGTTTCAACCTCAAGATCAAAGTCAGCCTTCCAAAAAATGACTAAACCACCCGCCTTATTTCTCCTTGGTACCTCAAATTTATTTTTGAAATCAATACGTCTTTGAACTAAGTCTAGCCTTGCTTTATCTGTCCATGTTTCGGCTAAAAACACGACAGAGGGAGCTTGTGCCCGCACTAATTCTGCAAGCTGATCTTCTGTCCGCTGGTTCCCAAGCCCGCGGCAGTTCCAACATAGGAGACTCATGGCTTCTGGCAGGGCTGGGAACCAGCCGCCGCCAATATCATATTAATTTCATTGTCTGTCTGGGAAACAGATTTTCTTTTTTTCTGTAACTCAAATTGACCAGCTGTGTGTCGGGTGGTTCTTTTGGTTCCCACTGCTTCCTCCATAACGACATCAGTTCCAACAATAGCTCTGGTTATTCTTTTCCATGTGCTTCCACAATTTCCAGTAACACTTAGTACATCAGGTTTAACTGACAAGGACAGACTTGGTTGATCTGGAAGTGAGTAAGTTCTGCCTTTTTCCACATCAGCAGTTGAGAGAGGGTCCAAAATATCTCCCTTACCCGTGGTTTGAATATTTTTAGGAAAAGATTCTGGATTGGAATTAAAGAGACCAATATCTCGGTCTATCTCCTGTAATTTCTCCTCAAACTGCTCAGCATTTAAGTTCTTTTGCAGCAATTCCGGATTTTTGAAAATCTCCTCATCTGTTGTCTCCTGATTAATCGGAATTGAATGTAATTCCCTCAGATTCTGCTCCTGGATATCCGGTGCATTAATCCCCTCTGCCGTGAATTCCGTTCCTTCCTTTTCTGGTCTTATGACCTCCGGCGAGGGTCCTGTTTTCCGGACCACCACTGGAGGAGGTTTGTTTGTCCTTGATGTTGAAGTCGTAGCAGTACTCCGATTACCACCTTGTCTGTTACTATAGAACCCAGGGACTGTAACCGTAGTTCGTCGTGTAGGCGTAAAAGGTGGTGCACGAATCCAAGGGCCAAATTGTTGTGATTCTACTGGCAATGTACCTTCACTCTCTAACCATAGTTCACAGTCTCTGTCATCATGCATCATACTCCCACACCAGTAGCATAGATTAGAAAGTCTTTCGTACTTGAAAGACACCCATAACTCCTTACCATTCTCCAACGATATCACTCGGCCTCTACACAAAGGTTGTGATATGTCTACCATTACCCGAACTCTGATAAAACCATTACCCTCGACATCCATGTCTTCATTTGGTTTAGTCACCGTGCCAAGAATTCCACATATCTTTTCTGCCACTGCTCTTGTTCTGAAACGCACGGGAATGTCGTGGACCTGGACCCAAAAGGTAACCATATTAAATTTCATATCCACAACATCAATATCTTTGTCATACCGTTGTAGAACCATGAGATGTTTGTCAAAACTCCATGGTTCCGCTGCTATTACTTTGTCCATCTCTGTCTTGCTGTCAAACGTGAATAACACCACATGGTCTCCCTCTTTCCGAACCTTGAAACCATTCTTTGCTCTCCAAATGGGTGAGAAAGTTTTGGCAATAGCTTCAATATTGAGTGCCCGTTTGGTTAAGAATTTGGCAGCAAGAACATGTTCAGTTACTGCCTCTTCTTCTGTGATTTTGAGGTTCGAACCTTCGACATCAGAGAGAGTTAAACAACTCCATGATTTTGTAAGATCCTCCATACGAGTGAAATAAAATAAAAAAACTGTTTCCCAATCCCCAAAGAAAAAGAAAAACCACAAAACCCCAAAGGTAAACTTGTTACCCTGAGGTACGACAACACCTTCAGAGAAGGGACGGCTATTCTACGACCTAGGAGAAGGTTGGAGAGCCAAACCTTTCGCTAGCGAAGAGAAACCGATGATTTTTTATTCTACAATTTTATTCTACAAGTTTTCAAATTTTTATTTATTTGTGAGGTTGATCAAAATAATTTTATAAAATTTTAAATTTATTAAAAAACTATACCATTGCATAATATGTTCTTGTATGACTTTAATTTGTATTACAATTTGATGAAAAAATCATTTCTTGAACACGCAATGGCTTACAAAAAATTTGTCAGTTTCAGATACTGCATAAAAATAAATCAAAAATTCAGATATTAAAACTTTTAAAAGACCAAAAAATATTAAGGAATCAAATAATTTACTGCTTACTGCTTAGAAATTATTAAAAAAAAAAACAAAATATATATGACTAAACAATAGAAAAAGATGAGAGAAAGATGAGTTACATTCAATATATATGACTATTCAAAATAGAAAAAAAAAAGTACATGAACCCATAAAGCAATAAGTTTTAAATTTTAATGGGTCTAAACTTTAAACGAAAACAAAATATATATGATTAAACAGGAAAGAAATATAAGAGAAAGATGGGTTACATTCAATATATATGACTATTCAAAAGAAAAATATAAGAAAAAGAAAAAAGTGCACGAACCCGTAAAGTAATAAGTTTTAAATTTTAACGAGTCTAAACTTTAAACGATTAAAAAAAAAATCATCTACAGTCACAGGCGTTTCTTATTGAAAGGTCCTAAAATCAATGTTTTACACTTCGTTTGGACCAAATTTACATGCACTGGTTGCTAACTAGTGCTATATATGGGAACCTATTTATTTGTGAGGTTGACAAAAAATAATTTTATAAAATTTTAAATTGATTAAAAAACTATACCATTGCATGATATGCTCTTGTATGACTTCAATTTGTGTTACAATTTGATGAAAAAATCATTTCTTGAACATGCAATGGCTTACAAAAAATTTGTCAGTTTCAGATACTGCAAAAAAATAACTCAAAAATTCAGATATTAAAACTTCTAAAAGACCAAAAAATATTAAGGAATCAAATAATTTACTGCTTAGAAATTATTAAAAAAAAAAAACAAAATATCTATGACTAAACAATAGAGAAATATGAGAGAAAGATGAGTTACATTCAATATATATGACTATTCAAAATAGAAATAATAATTATAAAAAGTACATGAACCCATAAAGTAATAAGTTTTAAATTTTAATGGGTCTAAACTTTAAACAAAAACAAAATATATATGACTAAACAGTAAAGAAATATAAGAGAAAGATGTGTTGCATTCAATATATATGACTATTCAAAAGAAAAATATAAGAAAAAGAAAAAAGTGCACGAACCCGTAAAGTAATAAGTTTTAAATTTTAACGAGTCTAAACTTTAAACGATGAAAAAAAAATCATATACAGTCACAGGCGTATGGTTTGGTGATTCAAGTACGAAAATAAATTTTAAAAAAAAAAACATGAAAAACCATAATATATATATATATATATATATAAACAAAGTAGAGGAGAAGAAAATAATAGAAGAATAGCTCATACCTCCACTCAACTTTTAAAAAAAAAAAATATATATATATATATATATTGGGGTTTGCATTGCTTTTATAGTGTTCATGATTAACCTCGCAAATTTAAAGATAAATTATCAACGTTTGAGTTTAAGTTTAAGTTGAACTTGCTAGAGAGATAGAGTTTCACTACTAGTTAAGTTTGGATTTTGGCTGTTGATATTGTTTAAAAATAATAATTTTGTTTTAAAAAAGTAATAATGATGTGGCAAGCACTGGACAGGTCAATAAAAAGTCAAATATTTCGGTTATATATATATATATATATATATATAATATAACATAATATAATGTAGGGTTTCTTTCAAAACACTATTGACTCAGTCTGGAACTATAACCCATATTATATATGGCCATTATTATACCTTGTTCTAGTAGAATAAGGATTCTTGTTTTTCTTGGTTAGATTAGATAGAGACACAGAGTATAGGTGAAAGTTCAAAATGGGTATGAAACACCCTTGAACATTTAGACCCCAAATAATAAAAATACCAATTCAAGCTTATATCAAACAATTAATGTGCGGAACATGATAACAAGCTCATAACAGAATTGATAAACAATCTAAGCCAAATATAAATACATCCACAGCAGTAAATATAAGGCAAAGATAAAGGAAAGGAAGATGCAAACACACGGACAACACACGATGTGTTATCGAAGAGGAAATCGAAGTCCTCGATGTAAAACCTCTCCGCCGCCCTCCAAGCGGTCAAATAATCCACTAAAGAATGTAGTTGGGATATATGAACAGCAGAAGACCCTCCAAGCCTAATCTACCCAAGTACCTAAGCCCTCCAAGCTTCTTGCTCCAACGAGGTTACGCCGAACCTATTTCTTCTTTAGCTTGCCGGATTCCGCTACTTGACCATAGCATCAACCAATGTATATTGGTTCCTTTCCAAACTGCTTCCCAAAACACCAAATGGACCTTCTCACAAACGTGGGTGTGGTGAGATAAGGGTTTGGTAAATGACATCTCAAGGGTATGACAATGGAGAAGAATAGAGTAGAGGAATTTGTAGAGTCTCTTTAGATGAAGATTGGGGATGACTCAATCTTGGTTTTCTCTAGGGTTTTCTCTCACAAAATTCTCTCTGGAAGCTCTCTTAATATGATGGGTATAAGGGTGTATATATAGTAGGGTGAGAAGGGAATGCAAAACGTCAGTTTTTGCCAAACAGGGCAAGTTGGCGACTTGATCTCGCGGCTTGACCAAGTCGCGAATTCAAGTCGCGACGTAATGGCCTGGCCAGACTGGAACTTTTGTCCTGTAGCGTGACAGCTGGCGCGAACCTTCAACTTCCCAGTGTGCCTCTCACGTGCCTGCCTTTTGCGGCTTGCTAGTCGCGATCCACCCGCGAGCCCTAGCCGCGAGTCTCTGTTTTTCTTGCACACTCTTGAGCTTTTCTTCACATCTTCTCACACACTACCCTTACAATTTTCCCACCTAAATATAGGGTTGCTAAGTGCTAAATTACAAGCAAATTGGTTACAGAATAAAGCCAATTAAATGGTTGATTAAATTCAACCTTACAATCTCCCCCTTTGGCTATTCCGTGACAAATCCCTACAACAGACTCTAGACTTAAACGTGAGTTGGGAACAGTTGGAAAACTCACTCACACCTAACTCTAGATTATGTAAAGCTCTTGAACATATGAATAAGTAACTCTTGAAACACAATAACATAGCAATATCATTATATGCAGAAAAACTTAATATGCATATGGAGCAAAATAAGCATGATCAAGCAAAAATGAACATAGGCATAAAAGCAATAATTCATGGCAAGATCAACACCAGTAGTCACTTAAGCAAAAGTGATTACAATGTTCATTCACACAAGGAATGAACATCCGGACATGCAAAAATGATAAACTCAATTTAAGAGAATCATTTGCAAGTCCAACACTCAACCAATGCATACAACCAAATATGCATCTAGGAACAATCCTACAAGGGCACAAGAGTGTTGTACTTAAGGTAATGCAAAGTATTAACAAGTACCAAAACACAAAGCACAAAGGCTGCATATGCAAAGTTTTTGCAAATACATGGCACAAACCATACAAGCCTACAAACCAGTGCATAAGAACAAGTAACAACCCTCAAAGCTTACAAAAGCATCAATGGGTACAAAACAACAATCAAACAGTGCTGAAGGATATAAGATGGATACAGAACTATGATAAAAACTAAAGATAGACAAAAACAGTAAACAAAAATCTGTTAGCTGAACTCTCCCCCTTTTGTTGAGCTCTCCCCCTGCCAACAGCATCTCCCCCATTTTGTTATGGAATAGCTAGTCGTCATTATCTTCTAGCTTTCTTTGAATTTCATCCAATTGAGTTTGAATCAAAGTAAACTTCGTATCCCATCGAGAGTTGAGATAATGCAAGATGGAAGTAAGATCGGACATCTTTGAACCCAGCTCATGAACAGAAGCTACAATAGAGTCTAGCTTCTTGTCAGCGGGGAGTGAACTGGAGCGCGAGCCAATGTGGGACGCGGAAGCTTCTGTTCCCTTCTTGCTATGACCAATGCTAGCATTGAATGTGCGCATGTTGATTAGACATGGTTTTGCGCAGGAAACTTCATTCTCAAACGGATGGATCCCTTTACGCTTCAGAATCCGTGAGATGAGACAGCAAAATGGGATGCATATCCTTGATTCTGTTCTTAGAATAGTTTTGCGAAGGATATGAAAGATATAAGCAACAGATGTCAATCTCGACATCAGAAATCAGATCATGAAGAAATAGTGCACGCCCGAGATTCATATACCCTGTGCTGGATAGGGGATACATGTTGTGAAACATGACGATCGTGAGCACCCTCAATGTTTGTGGAAGAGATGAAACACTGATTGAGTTCCCATTTGAGGAAAATTCCAGATTATCCCCAAGAGCTGCTTTAAGTAATTCTTCATCCGGATGAAGATCATCATAGACCGGTGAGATCCCAAGTATTGGCCTGTTGATGTGCAGAATCTCTGCTAGATATGTGGGAGAGACCGAGAAAACTTTTTCCTCTAACCCAGCACTTAAGTTCATCTCCTTCAACAATTGCATTGGCATAAAACTCTTTTACCAAATCTTCAAATGCATCATCAAGGTCAGAGAGGAGATAATTCCAGTCCTTGCGAGCAAACTATTGAGGAATGTTGGTGTCAAACAGGGAATGTTGGTCAAAGACTCTTTCAATCAGAGGTGTCGCCTTTTTGAAGTAATTCTCATGAGTCTGAAAGGTAGCATATGATCGAAACCTGTTGGCATCGAACACACCAGATGGGGAACGAGCCCGCTTTGGTCTAGGAGAGAAATCATCAATTTCAATGACATGTTCCTTCCCTTTGCTGCTTCCTCCTTTCACAGCTAATCTCTTGAATAGAGACATTTTCACTCTGCACTATGATTTAATACACACACAAACACCAAACAAGACAGCAGACATTGTTAGCATTGTGTCAGTGCCATACCATGGATAATGGAGAAAACCCTAAACACTTGAAATTGAGGTTCAAAACATGATAATGAGTGTGTGTAGACAACCAACACCTCAATAGGTACATAAGATAGAGATGATCAGTGTATGGACCAACACAAACAAACAGTATAATCCGAAAATCAGAAACCCATGTTCGAACATGATAAATCACAATTCACAACAACATCTTCACGCAATGAAAAAAAAAATTGCCCAAATCAGGAAGAATGAGAGGTAAGGAAGAAAACCCATACCTTTTTGTTGAAGATTTGAGAGAAAATGATGCAGAAATGGAAGATTTTCAATGAGAAACTCGGAGTGTTTGTGGGAGTAAAATGAGGAAGACAATGAACAGTCACACAAGTACAAGGGAAAACTGAAAAAATTTTAAAATTGTCTTCAAAACGCAAAACACGCGTTTTTCACGACTGGATCAAGTCGCCAGTAAGTCGCCAGGTTAAGCCGTGAAACACTGTGAAGAAAAGATACTTCAGAATTTCTCTAAGTGTTTTTCGTGACTGGAAGGTTTACCCGCGAAGGAGTCGCGAGCTGAGCCGCGAAAATCTCTGAGTAACCCTCACGACTGGATCTTCCACCCGCGAACCAATCGCCCCACTGACCCGTGAAAAGTGCAAAACTCAAATTTTGAAAAAATTTTCTAAGTCTTTTTCGCGACTAGAGTACTGAATCGCTAGTAAGCCGCGAAAAATCTCTGAGTGAGCTCGCGACTGGTACATGCGACTGGACCAACCCGCGACTTAGTCGCCAAAACAGGGCAACACTGTTATTGAAAAAATTTTACATTTTTGTAAAAGCAAAGTACTTTCCAAAAATAAAACAAAACACTCAAAAATCTTTTTGTGTTTGACCAACAAAGATTGAGCATGTGAAAACACATTTAATCAAGTACAATCACACAAATGAATATGGCATTCATTGAATCACAGACTTGTGTGTTGTGTGTGGATATCAAAAATGAGATAGTCCTTAGTCCAATGTGAAGCTTCAATGATCAATTCAATCAAGGCATACACAACTAGCACTAGATAATGTGACATATCTCAATTATAAAAACATGCATATATGACCTCCCACAAGAACTTGATAACAATTCTTTGAAACTTTTCATTTGGCTCCATATTCAACATATCATTTGCCATTTTTGAGCAAAGAAAACTCTCATTGTGAGATAAATGCCTGAAATTTTTGATATTTCAATTAATGGGTTAGCCTTTGGCTTTATGAGCATCATACAATTTATTTTGGTCGCTTTCCTTTTTTCCTAGTCAAATACTAGTATGTGCGACAGGCTTTTGCAGCTCTATATCTCTTTTCATTTGGATATTTACATATAGAGAGCTTTTTAAAGCAAAAAATAAAAGGTGGGAAGATATATAGGCATGAGTCTATGCATGTCTCAAGATCAACAAAACCATTCACTAATCATTCATGACAAGGTTGAAGATCTATTTACAACAATCACATAGATTTCAAAAATTCTTCCACAATGATATGAGTGCATGAGAGACAAGCTAAGCTCGTTAAATGCACACAGCCATAAGTACAAATGTACAAGGCAAAACATGCTTGGAGACAAAACTCAACAAAGTGATCAAACTTTTTGGATTTTCAACTTTTTATGTGTTTTCAGATTTTTGACACAAAACAAGTTTGAAAAAAAATTAGCAAAAAGAAGACAAACAAAAAAACAAACAAAAAAAACAACTAAAAACACAATAAGATATCATGGAGGATTGAGTTTAAGGAATGATACCGACACCAATTGTCTTACGCAAGGATTCAAACCTTAGGTCATCAAGAGGTTTGGTGAATATGTCTGCCTTTTGATTGTCAGTATTGATGAATTCTAGACATACTGTCTTGTCTTCTACCAAGTCCCGAATGAAGTGATAGCGGATCTCGATATGCTTTGATTTGGAGTGCTGAACCGGATTCTTTGACAAGTTTATGGCACTCGTATTATCATAGAACACACACATAGTGTCTTGAGAAATGCCATAGTCATGCAATAGCTTTCGCATCCATAACAATTGTGCACAACAACTTCCTGCTGCAATGTATTCAGCTTCAGCCGTTGACAGCGATACTGAATTTTGCTTTTTGCTCATCCATGAAACCAAGTTATTTCCAAGATAGAAGCACCCACCAGAAGTACTTTTTCTATCATCTATGCACCCTGCCCAGTCAGCATCTGAATATCCTGCCAAACACTCATTCGAATCTTTTGTATACCAAATCCCATAGTCAGATGTGCCATTTACATAGCGAATGATTCGCTTAACTGCTGTTAAATGGGATTCTTTAGGAACGGCTTGAAACCTTGCACAGATTCCGACACTGAATGCAATATTCGGCCTACTTGCTGTGAGATAGAGAATACTGCTAATCATACTCCGATAAAGGGTTGGATCAACGTCAACACCGGCTGCATCTATGCTCAACTTTGCCGAGAAACTCATGGGAGTAGAGGTATGTTTCTTGGAGTCCAGACCAAATTTTTTGACAAGATTTTTTGCATACTTTTCTTGAGAAATAAATATTCCATCTCTCCATTATTTCACTTGAAGTCCAAGGAAGTAGTTCAACTCTCCCACCATACTCATTTCAAATTCCCTTTTCATTTCTTCCGAGAACTCATGAGCTAGTTTATCAATTGTGGATCCAAATACGATATCATCCACGTACACTTGAGCGACAAGAAGGGATTTTTCATCTCTTTTAACAAACAATGTGCGATCTGCTTGACCTTTCTTGAATCCACGATCCAATAGGTAGGTAGTGAGACGGTCATACCATGCTCTTGGTGCCTGCTTCAACCCATACAAAACTATCTTCAATCTTAGTACATGACCCGGGAAGTGAGGATCTTCAAACTCCTTTGGTTGTTCAACGAAAACTTCTTCATTGAGAAAACCGTTCAAGAAGGCACTTTTTACATCCATTTGGTACAACTTGAAATTCATGATCCATGCTATGGATAAGAGAATCCGAATGGGTTCTAATCTTGCTACTGGAGCAAAAGATTCATCAAAATCTATGCCTTCCACCTGAGTATACCCTTGAGCCACCAATCTAGACTTATTTCTGATAACTTCACCATCTTCATCTGTTTTGTTCTTAAAAATCCACTTGGTGCCGATCACATGTGTATCTTCAGGCCTTGGAACCAATTCCCACACATCATTTCTAACAAATTGGTGTAGCTCCTGGTCCATAGACTCTACCCAATTCTCATATTTTAGTGTTTCTTCTACCTTTTTGGGTTCAAATTGAGCAAGATAACAGTTGTATGTTACATGGTTAGTAGTGTACTTTAGCCCTTTTCTCAAATGAAGTCCTTCGTTCACATCCCTAATAATATTACTTGATGGGTGATTAAGTGTTACTCTCAATGAAGGTTTCTTGGAAGTTGAGAGTTCCTCATCACGAGAAATTGGGGTTTGAATTTCTGGAGGAGTGGACTTGAGACTTCTTGTGTTGATCTAGTCTCTCTTCTTGATACAGGAGGTGTGGTCTCCTTTTCGGGTTTTACTTTCTCAGCATCATCACTTGAAGGCATATCATCATCATCCTCATTCTCCTTGAGTTTGAGCCCCTTTCCATCATCATCAATTTCCTTTTCAGATATGGTGTCGTCTATAACCACATTGATTGACTCCATCACCGTCTTAGTGCGCTTGTTATACACTCTATAAGCTCGGCTATTTGTGGAGTATCCTAGAAGTATTCCTTCATCACTCTTAGCATCAAATTTTCCCTGATTTTTCCTGTCATTTAGAATATAGCATGTGCTCCCAAACACTCTAAAATACTTCACCTTGGGTTTCTTTTCTCTCCATATTTCATATGACGTCTTCTTTGTCCCCGCTCGGAAATAAATTCTATTACAAATGTGACAAGATGTGTTCACAGCTTCAGCCCAGAACCTTTGATGTGTTCATCATACATATGTAAGCTAGAGCTAAAACAACCCGAAGCATGGCTCTCTTGCTTGGAGCTCTTTCTAGTGTGACCGATACTAGCATTGAGAGTGCAAATGTTTATCAGACTTGGGTGTGGGTATGGGTGCTCATCTACCGAAGGATGCACACCTTTAAGCTTTAAAATTTTTGAGATAAGGTGGTAGAAGGGAAGACAGTTCCTTAAAGCAGTCCTTTCAGCTATTTTTGCCAAGATGTGAAAAATATGAGAGCACACATCAATCTCTTCGTCAGTGATCTGATCGTGAAGGAACAACGCTCGACCGAGATTCATGTACCCGATGCTTGATAACAGGTAGAGGTTGTGAAACATGATTGTCATGAGTAGCCTCAGTTCAGGAGATAGGGATGCCACACTTTCTGATTTCCCATTGGGTGAGAACTCCAAGTTATCTCCTAAGGCTTCTTAAAGAACTTCCTTACCCGGATTCAAGTCGTCATATACCGGTGGTTTTGGAAACATCGGCCAGTTGATGCGTAGGATCTCTGCTAGATAAACCGGTGTCACTGAGAAACTCTTTCCCCTAACCCAGCATTTGAGCTCATCTCCTTCAAAAATAGCATTAGCATAGAACTCTTTCACCATGTTCTCGTATGCATCATCATGGTTGGATAGAAGGTAGTTCCAATCCTTAGTAGCAAACCATTTAGAGATTTTTGTTTCTAGAAGAGACGCCTGATCAACAGCCCTTTCAACCAACAATGGAGCTTCTCTAAAATAGCTCTCATAATCCTGAAATGCAGCATAGGTTCTAAACTTGTCAGGATCAAAGGCTCTAGTCGGTGATCGAGTTCTCTTTGACCTTGGGGAGAAGTTATCAACATCAATTACTGGTTCTTTGCCTTTGCTAGAACCTCCTTTCACAGCTGACCTCTTGAATGGAGACATCTACACAAATAACATAAACTAGACAAAACAAGTGCAAAAACACACAAACAAGACCACAAACTTGATTAGAGTCAAGTTAGTCCAAAACATAGGCACAAAAACTTAAAACAGAACACAAAAATGTCAAATGAACATGATATAAGTGCTAAAGCATGTAAATATCACTAAAATGCAAAAAATAACAACTGTGCATGTGCGTGCATCAAGTGTGCATGAGGTGATGCATGGCAAGGCAAGATGAAGCACATTTCGGTCAAAGTGTGTAAAACACACAACCTATGATCAAAACATGATAGACAAGTTCAATCAAGGTAAATCCCAAAATTTGGAACTCATTGGAGTCCAAAACAACTCAAAAATGCCACTTAAGCATTTTATCAAACACTTGATATGCAACACCATACTTAACATGTGAGCAATGCATGAACATGTGAAAATCTACCTAAATACATGTTAAAATTGCCACATGGGGCCAACACAGTCACAAATAAGTCAAATGGGACATAGCCCAATCAAAATTTTGGAAATTTTTTTACCACAATCATGATTCCCAACCCCTTTTTCGAAAATCCCCAATTCAAGTAAACACGCGTTTTTACTCATGAAAACACGTGTTTTTCGTGAGTTACATACTCGCGAAAAATGTATTTGAAGCACAAAACCTTTCACGAGAAGTCTTTAATTGCAAAACAGGCGTGAGACAATCGCGAAAGTCTCTATCTGAATTTTGTGTTTACTGTTTGGCCTTAACCTATTTTTGTGGGAAGAGCTTAGTCACGAGCTTCTCGCGAAAATGCCTCTGAAGAAGTTTTTGATGAAAAACATGAAAAATGTAATTTCAACACAAACTTAAAACACAAAAATATAAAAACACTTTCAAAAACATATAAAATACTCAAAAATAATTTTGGGTTTGATCGACAAGCGATTGAACATACATATCACATTTGATCATGTACAATCACACAAATGAAATAAGCATTTATTGAGCAAAAGTCTTGTGTGTTGTGTGTAAGTATTAAATGTGGAATAGTCCTTAGTCCAGAATGAAACTTCAATGATCAATTCAATTAAGTCATACACTCAATTATAGAAAAGAATATATATGACCTCCCACAAAAAAATGATTACATGTCTTAGAAACTTTTCATTTGGCTTCTTTACAATTCATAACATATGATCATTTTTGAACTGTACTTCTCATTTTGAGATCGGTACCTGAAATTTTTTATATTTCAATATTGAGAGTAAGCCTTTGGCTTTTTGGGCACCATACGTTTCAATAAAAGTCGCTCTTCCTTTTTCCTAGTCAAATACTAGTATGTACGACGGCTTTTGCAACTCATTATCTCTTTTCATTTTGAGATTTATATTTGGTGAGTTCTTTAAGCAAAAACATAAATAGTGTGGGAAGATATATAGGCACAAGTCTATGCAAGTATCAAAACCATCAAGACTATTGACCAATCATTCATGACAAGCTTGAAAATCGATTTACAACAGTCACACATAGATTTCAAGATTTTTTCCACAAAGATAGATGTGCGTACATAACAAGCTAAGCTCGTAAATACACTACACCATTAGTACGAAGGTACTAGGCCAAACTCACATATGATATACACAACACAAACGATCAAACTTTTTGGAGATTTTTCAATTTCTTATGAGTTTTTAAATTTTTCAACACACTAAAAAACAGAACATATAAAGTAAGATCAACAAAAACAACAAGTACAAAACAAACTTAAAAAGAAACATGTAAGAAACTGGAAGCAATGACACAAAAGGATTATGTATGACATGATGCATGAACCTATGATCCTAAACATCAGAAGTATTAATGCATGGGCATAAAAAGTGATCATGCATAAGTACCCTTCTTCACCCACACTTTATGAGCGTCTTAGGTGAAAGCCTTAGATGGCAAGGTACAACCAACATAACTTTCAAACCTCGTCTTAGGCCAAACTCACATATGATATACACAACGCAAACGATCAAACTTTTTGGAGATTTTTCAATTTCTTATGAGTTTTTGAATTTTTCAACACACTCAAAAACAGAACATGTAAAGTAAGATCAACAAAAACAACAAGTACAAAACAAACTTGAAAAGAAACATGCAAGAAACTGGAAGCAATGACACAAAAGGAGTATGTATGACATGATGCATGAACCTATGATCCTAAACATCAGAAGTATTAATGCATGGGCATAAAAAGTGATCATGCATAAGTACCCTTCTTCACCCACACTTTACGAGCGTCTTAGGTGAGAGCCTTAGATGGCGGGGTACAACCAACATAACTTTCAAACCTCGGTGTGAAGCTGGCAAGGCATAGTGAGATGTTCTTCAACATTTGCATAACGTCTCCAATGAGATGTCCCTCACTTTCTCCCTTAGCTTGTGCTTTCTTTGGTCTTCTATTTGAACCTTCTTGGCCATGCATTGAGTCAGCCTTCTTGAGTGCATGAAGCTTGAAACAATTCGGCCTTGTGTGCCCTTGTACGCCACAATGATGACACATATGCTTCACTTGAGGCCCCCTTTGATTCTTAAGTAGTGACTTCCCTTTTTTCTTTGGTTTTGTACCAATGGTTTTTTTTACTGCAGCAAAGGTCTCTGTCTCAGACTTCACTTCTTTGAGTTTCTCTTCATTCTTGGCTAATACAAACCTTACTTCCTTCTTGGGTTTGCTGCTAAAGCTTGCTTCTTCGGTATGGCTTAAACTAGTCTTATCATGTGAAGACTTTTGTGAGGACAGCACATTGTCAAGTTTCTTGGTGGAGATATGCTCAACCTTGACATTAGCTTGGATAATTTCAAGTTCAAGAAACTTGATCTTAGAGTAAGCTTCAACCAATTCTCCCTTGAGTCTTTCTACTTCACACTTCACTTCCTTGAGTTGCACAAGTGTATTCCTATGCTCTTCTTCGATCTTCTTCATCTTTTTCACAGCATGGTTCGTAACCTTGGCATATTTGCCACAATCTTCTAGCAATGAATCATATACTTCTTGAAGATTGTTCTCCCCTTCATTTTGGCATACTTCTTCATCTTCTGATTCTTCAACCACCTCACCTTCAGAATGATCACCAAGTTCGTCAGCCAAATTGCTCAACTAATCCTTAGAGTTAACAGAGGTAATTGCCATGAAAGCCCTATACTTTCCTTCACTATCATATTCTTCATCAGTGTGTGAATTTGAGCTTTCAGAATCACTAAGTGTAATGGCAAACACTTTACCCTTCCCTCTCAGAATCACTAAGTGTAGTGGCAAACACTTTACCCTTCCTTCTCCACATCATCTTCAGAGGAGGAGGAGTCCATTCTCTCGGTGATAGTTTTGAGAGCCAATGATTTGCTTGGCTTTTGGGAAGATAGTCCAAGCTCATATGTTTGGAGTGATCCAATGAGTTCTTGAATCTTAATCTCATCCAAATCTTTACTCTCTTCTATAACTGTGACCTTTGCACTGAAGCTTTCCGGTAAGGACCTCAAAATCTTTCTCACCACCTTAGCATCCTTAATCTTTTCTCCAAGATTTGAGCTTGGCAATCATGATTTCATTGAGCTTCCTATAGAATGAATCAAATGACTCATCATCACTCATCTTGAGCTCTTCAAATCGGGTGGTAAGCATTTGGAACTTTATGTCCTTGACTTTCTTGGTACCCTTATAGGTAGTCTCAAGATTCGTCCAAGCTTCCTTGGCAGTATCCACATGCGATATCCTGTGAAATTCATCAATAGACACACCATAGAAAATAGCGTTAATTGCTTTACTATTTGCATTTGCCAAAGCAAGAGCTGCATTGTCCTATTTGGACTTGGGTTTCGTAGGTCTAACATACCCATTCTCGACAAAATCCCATACCAACTCATCTATAGCACAGAGGAATGCTCTCATACGAACTTTCCAAAATGCATAGTTGCTCCCATCAAAGAATGGTGGAGCAATGAGTGATTGAGATCGAACCAATATTACAATGAACACCAAAGAATATTTTACAAATCTGTCCAATGAATACTAACATGAAGGTGAATTCTAAATTTGCAATATATTGCAATAAAGCTTCTCGCAACTTAAAGCTTCTCGCGACTTAAAACTTCTCGCCAGTGTTTTCAAATTGTGTTTTAAAAAATTTGGTGGATTTGTCAAAATTCACATCAAATAATAAAAATATTGAATGGAGTTGAAACCTTAGTCTACCAAGTTTGTTACCAAACTTTTTCCAAATTTAAATTATGTTGGGCCTAAAAAATTTTAGATTAAAAAAAAATCATAAAATTTTCTAATTTATATATTATAATTTTTTTTTCCAGGCCAAGATGGTCTTGTGACCACTCTGGACTTAATGTGGAGCTGCCCCTAATTACAAGGCAAGTCATGAAAACTTTTGGTTTGGTTTATTTGTTTCCTTTTCTTTATGAAGCTGTCATTGACAATGTTGTTGTCTTAACTTTAAGTACCATTTGTCATCAAAGGAAGTTGCAAGCTTAATGGTTGTTGAATTCTGTGTTACTGTGTTAACTTTAAGTTCCATTCGCTATCAAAGGAAGTGGCAAGCTTATTGGTTATTGAATTTTGTGTTGTTGCGATAACTTTAAGTACCATTTGTTATCAAAGGAAGTTGCAAGCTTATTGGTTGTTGAATTCCATGGGTTTGCTGTGTTAGTTAATGTTATTGGAAATGAGTTATATATGTAAGTTTTTTGTGGACTTCATTGGTAGCTTAGTTCAATTAAAACAACTTCATTGGTGCTTTGCGCCAGAAAATTAGGCACCGGGGTTCTGTGGACATGGTGGAGGCTTTAGCTGCTAGTAGAGCCATTGTCTTTACCAAGGAGCTATGTCTTCAGTCCATGGTGGTGGAGGGTGATTCCTTATGGGTCATTCAAGATATTGTTGCGGCCAGGCCTTCCAGGACTATGTTTGGACATGTTATTGCTAATATTCATAGTTTAGTATCTAATGTTAATTGTAGTTTTTGTCATGTTAAGAGGGAGAGAGTAATAAGCTTGCTTATGCCCTCGCTCGTAGATCAGTTGCATCTGTTAGGACATATGTGATTTGATGTTAGGAACATATGTCATTTCAGAATTAGCTAATCCTTTGACAAAACACACTTTACTTGTAATTGGGTAGATCTAGGATGTATTTAACACTTCAAGGAATATAGTTTCAAGTTCAAGTGTTAAAGTCATGCAAATCTGTCCAAGAAACAAGTGAAGAAGTACTGGTTTTTAAAACTTGACAGCTAGTATCTATCAAGGTTCAAAAAGTTGCTGAAACCCAATGCTTGATAACTAGCTCGATAGATACCCAATCTGTCGAGGTTTATGAAATTCAGTTTTTCAGAGCTGATTTTCATCCAATTCGTGTGTATATGTTTGGACTCACTTTTCTCACAACCCTAAACATATATAAGGATTATTTTAAGGGTCGTCAATTGGCACAAGTGTGAAGCAAAGTTTTGTTTATGCAAATTGTGACCGGAGACAGAATTTGCCCTAATTCATCTTTCTCTTGAAGAAGCTACTGTGTTTGTATACTGTAGAGTTTTGTGACAAAGGAGTTTCATGATCTTCATCGTGTGATGAACTGAAGAACTTTACAGCCAACATCTTTCTCAAGTTGGTGATTAAGTCGCGTATTGGGATTCGCGCATCTATTGGTTAGTCACGTATTGGGAGCTGTGCATTGAAAATAAGAGATTGTCATTACAGAACAAGTCAAATTGACTATTGGGGTAAGGGTTCAACTATATGTTGGTATAAGGTACTAGAATTCCTTTACTTATAACCGCTTGTTTTGATAATAGTGGATTCTCGGGTGTGGTGATCTTAAAATCACTCAATGGGGTTTTTGCCATGTAGGTTTTTCCTATTCGTAAACAAATCACTATGTCAATTTAATTTCCGCTGCATTTAGTTAATTGGTGATTAATTTGTGCTATCACGCTCTTTGCATATTAATTAAATTAATTAATTAACTTGGCTAAATCAATTGGTTAATTTATCAAAAGAGGTCAATACATTCTTGACCTATCAACATTTGCTGATTTTGATGTGTGGTTAAAAGATCTACCACGTGATTTGATGGATGTTTTTCAGTTTGATTTTCATTAATATTTCTCAAAAAAAAAAAAAAAAAAAAAAAAAAAAACAACAACAACAACAACAACTTCAACTTGACTGGTTGATATTTATATTGCATCTATAAAAAAAATTTCAGCTTTTGATATGAGTTTTGATAGGTTCATAATTTAGTTTATGTTTTATGTATATAGTTTTTGACAGACTGATTGTTTAGTTCAATGAAAGTGGATATGAGTTTCCATTGTATCTATCATATTCTTCAAAAACTTTATGTGATTGTTAAGGGGGAAAAAAATCCAAAAATATGGTTGTTACAAAAAATGAATTTCCAAAAATATGACTATAAGAATAATCTTTTTAAAAGAATAAATGTTTGTTAAGAAAATTCATATTTTTAAAATTTTAACCTTTAAAATAGGACGATTATTTTAAAATGTGATTGTTAGAATAAAATGAATATTTAAAAATATGACTACATTGGGAACAAATTATAATGAAAGAATAAAATTTAAATTTAAAAGAATAAATTTTTTTAATAAAGTAGTAAAAGAATAAAACATATGATACAAAGTGTATTATAAAATAATAAGTTTATATAAAAAGAGAGTAACTTTTTACCATGACAAAATATCATTTGTTTACAACACCTAATAATAGGGTAATATTATTACTCTTATTACCACAAATTTCATTAAAAAATAAAAAGTTAAGCATTTAATGCTCATTACCTAAAAAAACATAGAGGAACAATTTTTTTTTTTGGGGATACGAAATAGGGGAACAAGTTGGCGGCAGGATTCTGCCTTTTCAATATGAAAGAAAGAAAGCTAAAGTTTGTACGAAAATCACCGGCCTTGGCGTAGATCTGGCCACACATGTGACACATCAGCGGGTTAGATAAAATGATCTTACCTAAGTCAATTCATTTCAAACGGTTATTTAATGCTGCAATAAAGGGCAGCATCAACTCTATGAGTGTAGCTTGTGTCCTTTGACAGATACCCTTCGACACGTTAAAATACAAACACGTCTCAAAATAAATACGTGTCTGTATTCTAGTTGGTGGCAGGATTCTGCCTTTTCAACATGAATGAAAGAAAGCTAAAGTTTGTACGAAATCACCGGCCTTAGCGTAGATCAGGCCACACATGTGACACATCAGCGGCTTAGTTAAAGTGACTTGACCTCGGGCAATTCATTTCAAACGGTTATTTAATGCTGCAATAAAGGGCAGCATAAACTTTATGGGTGCAGCTTGTGTCAAGCCAGTCCCAAACTTTATTAAGGAAAATGTGATTCTCAGAAAAAAAAAAAAAAAAAAAAAAAGTGACTTCGGCTGGCCACACCACCAAGCTGACTTTATTTCCAAAATTTGTCAATTTTTGTTTAATTTACGTAACTTTTTCTTTTTAAATCCTTATATATTCTAACATTAAAAACTTTTTTTTTTCTATTATACTTAACTACTTTTCGAAAAGAAAAAAAAAAAAAAACCATGTACATTAAATTATAAAGTGTATGTAAATGTATCAATTGTCATGTAATGAATTATTTGAATTTTCTTCAAAATTGATTTAGAGATTTTTTTATAATTATTAATACAAAAATTTATAATTTGTGTATAATAAAAATGGATAAAGTTTAGTTACAAAGTTGTTATAACTTACAACTTTACTCAATAAAATAAATATTATTACATATTTTAAAAATCAAACCATTGTATTACATGTTCTTTACACTTTTATTACATATGTCAAATTTTATGTCAATCAAATGTTATTTACTATGTAATTTATAAGTTTATATTTTATGCATAATTTTAAATTATAAAAACTAACAATTTAAACAATTTATTGATAACGTAGCTATTAATCTTTAATTTAATAGAAATTTTGCAAGCATGGATGATATAAAAAGAACATATAATCCAATGGTAGATTTGTCAAAATTTCACTATCAATAAAAAGATATTGAATAAAGTTGTAGTATTAGACTATAATCAATTTTTTAATTAAACTTTGTTCAATAAAAATTATGTCAACTAGTTTTTTTTAATAGATATCATGAAATTCAACTTATGGCAATGAGAGATTTTACTAGTTGAACTATATGGAACTTATAAATCTTGTCAATCATAATTCATATAAATATGATGATACATTAGTCACAACTTACTACATAAGATATTGTGAAAAAAATTGTAACATCAAAGTATATGTAATATTGTTAAACTAATATCCCTTTCGGGAGGTTGGAAATGGTGAGTCCCTGTTGGGGTAGTCATTGGTGTGTGGTAACTTATTTGTTCTTTACAAGCAAGTCCTAGGCCATGTGTACCATCCTGCTTTAATTAAAAATTTAATACATGGGTCCCTACTCATTAAAGAGATGTCTCCCCAACATCCATTGAATGCGTAAAGGACATTTTAGATACCTAGTACCAAGTTGTGGTTGTAGCATAAGCACACCTATCTTAATGCTATGACATAATGGTGACAACATTTAAGGTGGTGATGACAATGGTGACAATAATATCAGGAATGGTGGAAATAATCCAGGTTGCATGATGGTTGTGATGCTTAATGCTTAAGGTGTCCAACCCACCCACCCACCCGACAAACCCACCCAACCCAATCGTACATGACTTGCAGCCACCCGATCTAACTTCTCTAACGGTCAAATGCAGGTCTCGAAATTCAAAAACCTGTTGCCAACGGGTTGGTTATGGGTCTCATACTCCAAAACCCATGAAACCCAAACTGATCGAAAAACATCAAGTCTGGAGACTTTTCCAGCTAGATTCGACAAATTTTCCAACTAGATTCGACGAGTTCTCCATACAATTTGGTAGAAACATCTCCAAATCTGACAAGATCTTTGCTAGATCTGGCTAGATCTCATAAGATCTTGGATGGATCTAGTGAGAACTCGCCGAATTTGAAGAGATTCTGCCAATTTTTCAGGAATTTCAACTTCACCCGAAACCAACCACCACCCGATATTCACCCGAACCGCCCGACCTAGTAGTCTTACTTGTCAACTACGGGTTTGAGATTTCCCCACCCAATCTAGTCGGGTTGGTTGAAGGTTAGGCACAATCCCAACCCAAACCAATCCATGGTCAAATTTAAAGTAGGGCCTATATGTCTAGTGTAATGGGTCTATGTTGGAACCTATTTTATTTTTTTGAGGAGATTAATGTTATATGGTCATTTGTCAAATACCATTATGTAGTGAATAAGCACTCCACAAGTATAAATGCTCGTGGTGTGTGAGAGGGAGCAAGAGTTGTGGTTTAAGTATTTAGGAGAAAGTTTCACACACATACATTTATATTAAGTTAGAGTAGAATTCTATATCAAGTAAAAAAAAATGATTTTAGGGGTGAAATCCTTATGTCCCATCATGAACAATCAAATTAAGAACATGTGCTGCACAACGCATATGCAACGTTGATCCACACATAATAAGTGCACCACGTAGAAGCTTATCTAAGATAATTTTTATAACTGCATCATTGGTATTGCAATTGTCCATAGTCACAGTAGATAACTTCCTATCAATATTGCACTCCAACAAAGTATCTAGAAGGACACTAGAAAGCACTTCTTTTGTATGTGGAGATGGCACATAAATAAACTTTAAATGAGAATTTTAAATAATTAGAACTAACAATGATATAAGTTCATAAAACATTTGAAAAGAATTTAATTAAAACATAAAAATGAATATATACTTTTTAAAAAGTACCTCATAACTTGGCTTTGTAATCTCCACAAACCATCAATGAAGTGTGCTGTTACAACCATAAACCCTCGCCTTTTGTTTTGTGAAGTCCACATATCAGTGGTAATAGATATTCTACCCTGATTCTTATCAATTTCATGCTTTGATTTCTCCCTTTCTTTCTCACAGATGCTTAAAATGTCTTTCTTGATTGTGTTCCTAGAAACCATCCTTAACAATGGTTGAAGAGAAGTTGAATATTTTCTAAAACCAATGTGGTCAACTATAGAGAGGGGATACTCATCCAAGTTGATCATACAAGCAAGTTCATTTCTTGATACATTTTGATCAAAATTATAAGCATTCACACCCGCCATTGAATCCACTTTATTTTGATCCCTTGCCAAAAAATTTTGATTCATATCCCTAATGTCTTGAAACTTTCTCCTTGGACATATTTTCACGTGGTCATGCAAATGTTTAGTGCCATAATTGGATCCCCTTACTAGCAATTTCTTACAATAATTGCACTCAACCTTGTCTTTCTCATCAGCTCTCTTTCTCTTAAAATGATTCCAAACAATTGATTTGTACTTTCCCTCTTCTTCAATTATCTCATTGCTAGGTTGGACTGCTTGGACATCTTTTGGCATATTCAACAAAGGTGATGACGGGGTTGCATTATCTTCATATACTATCAAAGGAAATTGATTGCTGCCAAATGGATTGGAGCTACCAATGTTTTCATGTGAAGTCATTTTTTTCCTGATGTTAATTTAGTAACTTAGTAATGGACAAACTATATTTCTCCAACAAAGATAATATAAAATAATGGGAAAGAAAAAAAAAATGAATAAAATGAAACAATGAGTTTTAACCTAATCTAGAGCTTTTATTTTTATGAAGGAACTTTTATTTGTGATTCATATATATAGCTTTAGACCCCTACTTTTATTTGAAACTAATCTGGATTATATATATATTATTTTGATCAAATGGGAACAAATTATCGCTCTGGATTAGGTTCATATATATTTGAACAAATCTGGACTATATATATTTTGATCAAATCTGAAGCTATATATTTGAACCTAATCTAGAGCTATATATATTTATAGAGCCGTACAAGTTGTTCCAATTTGTTCAAATCCCTAAAGCATTGAATTAAATGCCTTACTGTGCCATACCAACAAAGATTAGATGACCCTTCAAAGTCTATAAGAATGAGACGTTTGGGTCTGAATATTGTCGTTAAACCATTAAATATATTATGAATAACATTGACCTGGACCAAAGCTACCTTCTCAAACCTGTACCTCATAATAGCCAAATGCTCACACACACACACACACAATGTCATAGACACAAACATTCAGAGTGTCAGACTCATACCTCATTTAAAAAAAATTATATTATGTTAATGACGAAATCTAAGTTGAGAAAAACGCATGAATGAAATCAATAATTCAATAGTATATAAAATTGTTTCTAATAAAGACAAAAGAAAATGCTAAAATTGGTACCTTATTTCCAACTTTGCTAGAGAGAAAAAAGAGGTAGAAAGCCATGTTAGGTAAAATAAAATAAGCTAATGATATTTTTGTTTAAATAGTAGAGTTTTAGGGTATAAAAAAATTACAATTTAAACTTTATTAATGCGGGGCGGGGTGGGTCTAAAAAGTGTAAACCCATCCTCGCCCCGCCCCGTGGTGCGGGTCTAAAATTTTGCCCCATTCCCGCCCCACCACCTTTGCGGGGCAAGAAAAACTCGCACAGGGCGAAGTGAGGAGGGGAGGGTCAAGCAGGGCGGGGCAAAATTGTCATCCCTAGATATTGATGTTTCGGCCAATGCAATTAACAAATATTTTAAAAGTTAAAAACTTATTATTTAAGCTAATACATTGGGGTAATGTACTTAGGCCAATATTTGGACTCATAAAATATTTCTATTTTAAATTATATGTTTATAAACATGAAAATAAATAAATACATACATATACATATATATATATATATATATATATATATATATATATATATATATATATATATATATATAAATAAACACAAAAATATAGACCCACATGTGAGTGTATACATATGTGTGTGTGTGTGTGTGTGTGTGTGTGTGAGTCTTTATACATATGAGTCTCGGAATGGTACACTGGTATCAACCAATACTAAAATATTTCATTCCCTTGACCACATTGAAGCAACCACCAATATGAAATTGAATCCCTTGCTTTGTATTTTTCAAGAATAATGCTCGAAAAACACAAAGCACCAGTGAAGAAATAGTGTGATAGACAAAATTTGTCTTAAGGAGATAATGTTAAACATTAGCCTTAATTAAGTTTGCATTTATCATTATGTATTCATCCGTTCTATGAGTATATTTTTCTTTTTGAGAAGAAATCTATGAGTATATTTAATTAATCTTTATTCTTTTTGCATTATACATTACAGTTTTGTTCGGTTTGTTGTTCATGTTTACAGAATCATAAAAGTAAATTATTTTTGCAATATTTCTTACAATCTTAATTCTTAAGACATATTTCCTTTTTTGAAATTATTTTTGTGACTTTTGTGATATAATTATATTTATTGTTTAAAATTATGAATAATAATTATATATGGTTTAGTGACTGCATTGTAAAATTTTCTAGAAGTTCTTGATTATGTGTTCGTTTGGGTTAGGTATTTGCAAAAGTGCGGTTTAAAAAAAAAAAATGAATTTGCGTTTTCAAAAGATGAATTTTAAATTCACAATTAAACATTTGGTAAAACCTATGAAAAACTGTTTTTTCTATCCATTGAGTGTTTGCATAATATTGATCTTTTTTTTTTTTTAAAAGAAAAATATAATATTGGTCTAAAACTATTGTTTCAAGTGCAAATAACCAAAAGGACTTAATTAATTTTCCTCGTAGACAGTCCTAACTTACTGATTTTACAAGCATCAAATTCAAGTCACCCTTTCCTCAATAAAATTCAAGTCACCCTTTCTTTACGAGTCAGTGAATGCATACAAAAGGTTAGTGAGATCACTTGAATGAAATAGGTTAATGAATTGTTCTTATATATGCATCTAATATAATGTTGGACAAATCGCAACTGATTTCAAATGAGTTTTCAAATTTTACAAGCTAATATGTCCTTGCGTCAAAACTTGTTCTAGTCCCATTAAATTATGTGTTATCATGACCAAGCACACAAATTTTTTCGCCTTTTCTTTGAGTGAAGGCCACAAGTAAATTGGTAAAAATAAACAATATGGATAATGACTAATCACAACAACATGAAAATCCGTTTTGGATAAAAAATATATGAAAATTAAAATATATGATCAAAAAACACAACCTGGAAATCTATATTGCTTAAACATTTTTCAATACGTTTTGGTTAAAAATTTTATTGAAAAATTAAAATATATGTTTGTTGTTCATGTTTACGGAATCACAAAAGAAAATTATTTATGCAATGGTGATGATGTGACCCGAAAGAATAAAAGAGATGTGAGTACAAAGGAATATGTGAGAAAATCAAACCTACAATTTGAGAAGTTTAAAATTAAATCATGAACTTTAAAATGGTTTAAAATTAAATCTTATAGTTTTGTTAATTCCAAATTGAACCACGAAATTTTATAGAATAAATTACACCAATCTCGCTTGAGATTTCATAAAATGACACTCCTTCCAAACATTTCAAGAAATGAAACTTCCACCCTTGAGCTTTTGATAAATGCTTTTAACAAATCCATACCCTCTCACACCTCACTTTCCTAAAGAAATATTCCACTTTTTTAGGTAGTATAGTTTGAGAATGCATGAACTTATCTATTGCATTTATACAAATCTCAATTGATGAAATGTCATTTCCTAACTTCTTTTTTGGAGGAGGAGAGGGGAGTGTCATTTCATAAAAGGAGGGGGGAGGGGGGGAGGGGGGAGGGGGGGAGTGGTTTTTTATAAAACTTCAAACAAGGTTATTGTAATTTGCTTAATTTTAAATTGTATCAATTTAAACCATTCAATTGAACCCAAAAAATCAAATCTTGATTTCAAATCCAAAAAATAAAATAATCCAACATTTACGTTCAATTAGGTACACTAGAAAAGCTTACACAGATGAGTCTGTCGATGAAACCTAAGTTGAGTGGTGCTCTCTTGCCATGCTGAAGTGAAACATGATAAAGTTCTTGCAACATATTATTGGATATATAAAAATTTTAAAAAATAAATAAATCATTAAAACATTGATATGTAACACTGATACCAGATGATTTTTCGTTAATGTCATTGTAAACCACATATGATTAGAGCCCATACCTTATAGTTAACATGGAAGAAGTTGTTGTAATATCCTGATATGAAGGCCCTGTCTTGATAAAAGTTTCTTCTGTGTGCTATTTTCATTTGTAAATTCAGTCATTCTCTACCCAATTTATTCGTGGTCCACTAATTTTGTTGTTTCCTTTTTAAGTAATAATACTCACTTTGAAACTCATGTCACAAGATGTTAATTTCCTACCATGTCTTTATTTTGACTCATATAATAGGATGAAATCCATCATTACATGGTTTTAGAAACTTTTAAATTCAGTCATTCTCTACCCAATTTATTCGTGGTCCACTAATTTTGTTGTTTCCTTTTTAAGTAATAATACTCACTTTGAAACTCATGTCACAAGATGTTAATTTCCTACCATGTCTTTATTTTGACTCATATAATAGGATGAAATCCATCATTACATGGTTTTAGAAACTTTTTTTTTTTTTTTTTTTTTTTCGTATATGCTTTTATTTTTATTCATTTATACACCTAAATTCGTTTGCATGCTTCTCCACTTAACTTTTGGTTTGATTAAGAATCCTTGAGATTGGTTGTAACATGGTGAACATTACGTGACTGCTTTATTTTTATTTTTTTAATAATGATCCTTTGTGTCCATAGAATCTAAAAGTTAAGACCACCAAAGGACATTAAGCTCGAGTTTCCTGAAAAAGAATAATATTGTTAACAGGCAATGATAATCTTCGTCAATGGACAAGTTTTTCATATTCAAAATGATACTTTTTTTCGAAGGATAAAGCAAAGGCGACAACTTTGTTTCTTCTTCTTCCTGCTGTTTTTCTTTATATTTTAATTTGACTTCTAACACTTTCCCCAGAGTACCTTGGGTTTTGGCTATATTGGGTAACCGATCCCTGCGTGAAAAATGAAGGGGTGAGTGCTCCTAAGGGAGGGGGGAGCTTAAGCTTATTTTTATTGGCTTACTGGTTTTTAAAAAGGGCATATTTATTGCACATAATGAATGTGTGCACACACTATGCAAAATAACTAAAATCATAACTTTAAATCACCTTTTTAAGTTATACATTAACTGAATAAATTGGAAATAAGTTTGTTTGATTAGGCATTTTAGGAACATTTTTAAAATCTAAAACTCTGTTTTGCAACAACAATTTTTTGTAACTTTTTTACAAATGCTCATTTTAAAATCAAAACACCCTTTTTCCAACCGCCCATACAAACCCACCCAAACTCTAACAGCGTTACTCTACATTGCAGTTAATTGTGTTGCACCCCACTTCTTTGTTTTTACTTTTTATAGGTTTTTGTTTTTGGTATTTCTTTCCTTCCTTTCAGATAGCATTAGGTAGGACTTAATTCTTGTGAGTTATGACTGCATTTCAAGATCCAGAAATAAGAAGACAAAGTTATGTGGGTTGGTAGTAACAGGTGAACATCATGAGTGTGTACTTTTGTGGACAAAACCGACAAAATAATCTCCTTTAATACACCGCCAATGTAGGTATGCCACGAGAACAATGTGTACACGTCATGAGCAAATCGTGAAAGTCTCTACCATGGTCTTAAAAAGATGAAAAATTTTGGTGTCGCACCCAAAATTACAATTTTTCCTACAATTCGTTCATATGGCGAGTTGTGGTTAGTGAAGGGGTGATGATGGGTCTATATGGGGACACCTCTCCACCCACATTGACCCACTATCACCCCTCCACTAACCACAACTCACCACATGGGCGAGTTGGGGACAAAGTTATGATTTTGAGTGTGGTACCAGAATTACTTTAAAAAGATAAGCACCCCTCATCCCAACTTGTTGGAATTTCTTGTTTGTTTCCATTAACTCTGACCTCCCTAGCATGCACATATTGAATATTGAGAAACTAAAATCATTACTATGAAGAAGATAAAACAAGAATTATTGAGATACTACGCACGTGAGTGAAGGTTTTTTGTGATGGAAATTGAATTACTGAGCTGCAGATGAAGATAATATCATAATATCTACATTTCTTCATGAACAAACAAGTATAATAATCATGTAAAGCATTTGGACATTTTTATAAATAATATTTTATCTTATATGCTTATGTAAAAAAAAAAAATTATTTTTCTTAGGCATGACTATGCTTTAAGTCATGTCCAAGCACACATTGCTAGATAAAATTACCACTAATATATAGTGATATCAAAGAAAAAGAGAGAAAAAAAAAAGTTGTAAAGAGAGAGAAAATATGTGAAGAAAGGGAAAGAAAAGTGAATAACAAAGGAAAATAATTTTCTTAAAAAAACAGACAAACTATTTATTTTTCTAAAATAGTTAGACATTGTATTGTAGCTTTGATATGTACTTAGTTTTGTTTTTAAATAATTCTCAAATAAATAAAATTTATTTTTTATATAAAAACAAAGACTGTTTTCTTAATTCGATAGTTAGGGTGGAAAGATTTGAGCCATTTACATCTTCATGCAAAACACTAGAAAGCGTTAGTTGAGTTATAGTAATCTTGGCAAAAAATAAAGACATTTAAGATGTGATATCTTAAATTGTAATGATTGGATTATTTGAGTTTGTTGTGTGGGTATATTCTGAGTTTTATATAGGTAATATTTATTAGGTGGATCTTGGATTTATAAATGAATACAAGGAACCCTAATTGCAATTTGACTAGTTCTTTTGGATTATAAACACAAATTTGATTAGCACTTTTCCTTAAATCATTGTATAAGACCACCTCTATAATTGTAAAGCTATTTCTCTCTTTTCTCATTTATCTTCATTATTATTGTCCAAATTGAAATTTCAATGTATTCAGCAAAAATAAAAAATAAAAAGTAAAAATTAAAATTTCGGTGTTATTCAGTGCTTTTGAAGGACCACATCATCAATATTTAGTGGCCCTCCATTCCAATTAATATTCTGCCATGTGCCAAAATTAATTGACAAAGCATCCTAAACATTTGAGGAAAAAAAAAATCTCACAATAACTCCATCACCGGTGATGTCCATTGAAGCCTGAAATTTTATTCGAACCTTAGTGAATGCGGCAGATCCAATAACATGAGGTACTCTGTAAAGATTAAAATAAAACTTTTAAGCTTTTGTAGAAACTTTAAGATGTCAAAATTATCGGGCAACACATCTATGTGACCAAACTCATCAATGATGCAACTCATAATCTTACCTAGTAGATCTTTATCTTCCTATTGAAAATCCATACCAGTATCAGAAACACCTCTGCGCTCTTTGGCTGTTAAATTTCTTTTACACTAGTGTGGTTTTACCCATGCTACCCAATCCAAAAATCCCAATTGCTAAAAATCCAACCTTCTAAACAGGTCCTTCTCGGTCATGTCCAGATATGAGAAATCTGAATTGGATCCAGTGCTTTCTCACGTGAATCTTTTGAGCATTAATGTCGTGTACTACTTTTCCCTCTTGGATCGATGACTCTGCTACTGTTAACAGACGGCCTTGATCCAAAAACGATTAATGATGTGGTGAACAATTTCGATCAATCAGCTTCTTTTAGCAACATTAATGATGTGGTCCTTCAAAAGTACTGAACAATTTCTATCAATAGTACCGAACAATTTCTATCAATTAGCAACATTAATGATGTCGTCCTTTAAAAGTACTGAACAATTTTCCTTTAAAAGTACTGAACTATTTCTATCAATTAGCAACATTAATGATGTGGTCCTTCAAAAGTACTGAACAATTTCTATCAATCAGCTGCTTTTAGCAACAAGGAGGGAGGATCCGAGGAGGGTCTAATAATAGGAACGGGAGACCCACCTCAATAATATTATAACCAATAACTCTATCCGGTTGTTGGACGAAACTTCAATATAAACTTCAATAATTTAGCGAAACACTTTTTCAAATTATTTTCTGTAGGAACTTATCCTCAGTGCTCTAAATTTCTAATATAAATATAACATTCTAGCTACTCTTTTAACACCACAAATCTGCGACTAAACTGTTGTCAATTTAAAATGGAGCTGAAGGAAGGATTAGAGCCTGCGAGTCCTAATGCACAATACTTCAACAGCTCTGTTCTGTCTGTATCTGTTATTGGTGTCATGCAAAGTGAGGTACCAATTGAAACCAACGAAGCGCGTACCATATCATTGCTCAATGATGTGTTCCTGCCCATCAATACACGCTTCTCCTCCATCATGGTGATGTTATCTACTTTTCTCAATATTGTTTTTCTTGGAAAATAATATGATTCTGTCTTCTTTTTCCTCTTTTATGAAATACACAAACATAAATGCATGGAAGGTTAAATGGGTATTCAGATGCTGCCTTTTAAGGTTCTTACATTAATCCCTTTAAAACTGGCACTAAGTAGTGAGAATTTGTGAACAGGTTAAGGATAGAAAAGGTGAGAAACAATGGAAAAGGGTTGAGGTGAAGCTCGAAGAGCACGTTAATTTTCCTATTTTCCCTACTGGCTTGTTACCCACATCATATGATGAATATCTTGAAGATTATATATCAAACATTGCAATGGAGCATTTTTCACAGAACAAACCACTATGGGAAATTCACATAGTTAAATATCCAACAAGCAATGCAGCCGGTACTATCATATTCAAGCTTCACCATGCGCTTGGTGATGGCTACTCTCTCATGGGTGCACTTCTTTCTTGTCTTCAAAGGGCTGATAATCCTTCTCTTCCCTTAACATTTCCTTCTCACCAACGCGCAAAGCTAGAAAGTGGCAGAGAAAGTGTTTGGGGAAGAGTGTCTCAACTTTGTTCCTTTAGCTTTAACTCTGTATCTGATTTTGGTTGGAGCATGTTAAAGAGTACATTGGTTGAAGATGATCGAACACCGATAAGGTCTGGGGCTGAAGGAGTCGAATATCAGCCAATCATGGTATCAAACATGATATTCTCTATGGATTGTATCAAACACATTAAGGCCAAGCTTGGAGTGGTATGATCCGCATATTTTATTACAAATTAGCTAATGATTTCAATTTCATATCGTTTTTCTGGTAACTAATGACCTAATATGCCTATTAAATGTGATCATAGGATTAAAGCATTTTTGCTAAAACATCATTGATATGTTTGTTCAATGTATTCTATACTTTTCATCTAAAATTTTATTTAATATTTAAATAATTAAAAAAAGCTCTCTCTTTTTACTAGTGACGTATGTATATCTCTATATATTAAGAGGATTACCTTTTTTGTTCAAAGTATTACCTCTTTTACTTATAAAAATATCCTTAATTTAATTAATTTATCATTATTCCTAAAACATAAGAAATGAGATTAAAACTGTAAATAGACAAAAATTAAAGGGTTTGGTTTATCTTCAGTACTTTTTTTAAAATGAATTTCTTTTTGTTTTAATAAGAGACTGTCACATCATCTACTAACTAAATAAAATGTGGAGATTAAAGCCCACTACCACTTGTCATTGTATATTCAAAACAAAATAACATATCCAGTTTAAAAGGTACTGAAAGTAAGTCAAACCCAAAATTAAAAATAAAAAAATTACAAAGTAAAAACTCCCCACTAGATAACTACCCCAAATTCCTAAAAAAAAGCTACCCCATGTTCCATAAAAAAATTAAAATTAAAATTAAAAAACTACCCGACACTCCTATCAATCAAAAAAAAAAAAAAAAAAAAAGACCCCATGCTCCTATCAAAAATAACAACTATCTCACATTCTATAAAAAGAAAACTACCCGCTCCACTTCAAAAAAATAAAAAATAAATAAATAACCCACAGAGAAACCAATTGCAACTTCCTAAAAAAACTTCGTATTTGATTTGTTCCTCTCTTCCCTTTCTCAACATAGTGGTATGCATAAGGAAAAATTCTAATAACATTAAATCTCTCTAACTGAAAACTCACAATATTTCTTTAGTTTCTTCTTTATTCTTTTATCCTATTTCTAATTGACACTATCTTGTTATGCACTCTTTGTTTAATATATTGAATTCTTCTCAATGGTCAAACGTTTTTATCAAATTTGGTAGGCCTATAAACAAAATTTATATACTACATTCGCAAATGAATTATATTATGTATCGTACTTTATCAACTAATATATTGTGAATTGATAACACTATGACATTCTATGATGTGTGAACTATATGAAAAGTATTATAGAAAATTCGGTTATACATGGAAAATTATGACACTAAACCAAAAAAAAAAAAAAATTCACACACGTGTGATGAGACTAGTATATATATAAGAAATGTTTATTTAAATTTGTCAGCATGATAATAATATGGATAAACATGCTTTTTTTTACTTTATTCCTTTAGTTAAAAATAAATCACATATATGATTATTTTAAGGAAAATAAATTACATATGTAATTTATTACATATGTGACTAAACCTACTGCTTTTATATTATTCCTTTAGTTGAAAACAAATCACATATATGATTATTTTAAGGGAAAAAAATTACATATGTGATTTATTACATAATATGTGATAAATTACATATAAGACATGAACCTCGGCCTTTGTCCCTCCACCCCACAAGAACTTTGTACTTATAGAGTGATTATCATACTAAGGGTGCGTTGTGGTTTACATGTAACTTAATAACTAAGCATTTGTAGGAATATTAATGAATAGGTAAAAAAATTTAATCATAATTCTTATTTTTGAGTATAAATATTTGAAAGAAAAAAAAATTAACCAAATAGCTCATAAAAAATTCAAATTTATTCAAGAATTACCAAATCTTAACATACTATAAAGCTTAAATTTCTAATATTGAACTCACCTTAAACTCTGTTGATACTTTTGATAACTTCTCTTTTTCCTTTTATTAAAGAATTTGATGTTCCTACCCATCTTATGACCCATTGGTCTGTTTTTTAATTTGACTGGATCGGTACCCATCTCTAGTAATATTCAACTCTTTGTGGCCCAAGGTTTAGAAAGAGATTATTTCGGCCCCCTAGCTTATTCTCATTTGTTGGTCCAAAAACAATAGTACTCTTTCATTAAATAAAATCCCTTTATTGTCCACCCTAATAAATTATAGTCAAGGCAAATGAGTCAGGTTAATTAGATTCAGGTCAAAACAGTTTATCCTTAATGGGTTGTAAGCGGGTTGGATTGGGTTGACACTTATTTTTTTCATAGAAAAGATAAATAAATGAAAAATAATAACAAAATACTTAAAAAACATTTTAAAAATAAAATGATTCTTCAATTTAAACAATTCAAGTTCACCATTCACTAATGATATCATGATGTCATCACCATAAAAAATTAATTTCATGATGCATCTCTCATTACTAATAAATGATGTCTCATTTGGAAGATCGCACATGTTATGAGTTAGATATTACAAAATTGGAAAAAAAATTTCATTACCTTTCTGCTTCTTTAATATGCATGAAATTTATCAATTAAGATAGCATCAATAATCCTCTTATTTCATGATGCGTGTCTCATTACTAATAAATGATGTCTCATTTGGAAGATCGCACATGTTATGAGTTAGATATTACAAAATTGGAAAAAAAAAAATTCATTACCTTTCTGCTTCTTTCATGGGTACTTATTAAGTATTTCTGGAGTACCACAAATGCGTACTCCTCTTCTCACATAACTGTAAGTCTCACTAATTAAATTTATGATGGAATCCACAATTAATATGAGAGGGGGGAGTACGCATTTATGGTACTCCCAGAGTATTTAATAGTTTTCTTTTTTTCATATGTTCGAAATTTATCAATCAAGATAGCATCACTAATCCTCTTATTTCAAATATGTACCTTGCCCTATATCACTATTTATAGTCTACATATAACATATATTATATGCAAATACACTAGTAGTAGCATTAAACATTATCAGCTAATAAGCACCCCTTTTTGCTCTACCATGCATGTGTATTCAAGGGCCAATGGCTTTAAACACTAGATGTTTGAGGTCACATGATATTAAAAATAATAATAAAAATTTTGTTTTAAAAATGGGTCGAGCCACAAGTGAAATGGGATGACCCAAACCAATCCATTAAAAATGTCGAGTCATGAGTCAATCTGTTTTTACTTTAGGTCAAAGAATTTCAACTTGGAGTTGGGTCCAATTTTTCCATGTCTAATAAATTATGTGAGCACGGGAGAAAGTTCGAAGGTGGCATTGCCCCAAAAGTAGACTTATCCAAAATTCCTAGGTTTAGTTCTCCTACAACCCTAGTTTTAGCATCCAAAATATTGAAAATGGTAATTACCCTCTTAGCCACCGTGCCATCTTCACTTCATGACAATATGTTGACAATGACGCCTTTAAATCAGAAGCAAGATAAGGGTTGATTGGGAAAATTAGACCTGTTAACCCATCTTCACCCACACACAAAGAATAGATAGGTATGGATAATAGGAACAATAAACTATTTTAGTTAGATCTAATTCTAACTTTGTACCCAATTTTGATCCGATCTGTTAACAAAGTATATAATATACTATATGTAATAGTAGAAGTTTTTTCTTACAATTAACGTTGTGCTGCCACATAGGAAAACTGTTTATCTAAAATTTTTCCACATATAACTTAAAAAGCAAAACATTATTCCGTTTGACAATGCTACAACATCGTTTAAAAGCAGCATAATAAATAATTAAGTTTAATATAAATTTAAGAGTCCTTCTAGAGTCACAACAATTTTACAACACTCTTAAATTTTCCTACCACCTCACACATTGGTTATTAAAAAAAATTGCAGATTATAATGGGTCAACTATGAGATCATAGACAAATTAGGGCATTGTGAATTTATGTTGTGTTAGGTCTAGGAATTAGAGGCAATTGATAGGTATCATGATTGCCAAAATTCACATATCAAATCCTCATCACAATGCTATATCATCCATTAAGCCAAATAACATGCCAATGTTCAAATTTCAAATCCTAAGTAAATCATGGAGAAAATCTTTCACACAAAGAGATTAAATAGAAGGCAAACTATGAAAGAAAGGTATGATAACTACTAGTAAGCCTAATCAAAATATACCCGTCTTTCACCAGTTTACTTTTGGTAGCCTTCAAGGTCTTTATACTTTATTTCTTAGGTGCCCGCAAATTGGTGTCAACCTTGTGATCATTTGCATCATCAGGTGCAAAAGTTTGATATTACTTTGTTCCCTTATGAATTTAGTTGACTCAAAAAAAAAAAAAAAAAAAAAAAAAAAAACCTTATGCGGATATCATTTTGTATATATCGTGCAAATTTATTATTCTTGATCTTCATATAGTTTGTTGAAATATTTATAGACTTAGTTTTTCAATGTAATTATTTTTTTGTGATACAATGAATTTTGTTAATTTTTATTATATTTTTTAATAAGTATGAAGATTAATTTGTTATAAAAATCTATAGAAAATGCACAATTAATTTTCAAAATTATAGTAAAATTATTGTTCAACCAAATTTTATTTTCTTGAGTGCAGACATTAAATGATGTAATTACTGGAATAATTTTCCTCGGCACCCGATTATACATGCAAGAGATTAGCAATAAATCTACTAAATCACATTCCACAGCATTGGTATTGCTCAACACTAGAATAATGAGTGGCTACAAGTCAATTGAGGAGATGCTTAAACCTAACTCAAAGGTGCCATGGGGGAACCAATTCACCTTCTTGCATGTACCAATGCCAGAGCTTTATAAGGACCATAAATCTCCAAACCCACTTGACTTTGTTTTGGCAACAAGCAAGATAATCAAGAAGAAGAAAAGTTCATTGGGTGTTTATCTCACTGGTAAGGTTTTGGAGATTGTGAAGAAACTTAGAGGTCCTGAGGTATATTCATGATCTTATTCATCACCAATAATTCACTATTTCAACCTTCAATCATTTGATAATTTTCAAAACAATTATGTTGGTTCTTTTTCTTTTTTCTTTTCATTTCTCTTTCTTTTTTGCTATTTCTACCTTCAATCATTTGATAATTTTCAATTCAATTATGTTGGTTCTTTTTTTTTTTCTTTTCTCTTTTTTTTTTTTTTTTTTATTTTTTTTTTTAAACCGTACTTTTATATAGATATATATATATATATATATATATATATATATATATATATATATATATATATATATATATATATATATATATTGAGCAACAGAATTCTTGGCATACTTAGTTTAATAGTTAATAGTTGTTGTTGTTTTTTTTTTTTTTTTTTTTTTTTTTTTTTTTTTTTTTTTTTTGAGGTACATAGTTAATAGTTAATACTTGCTGCTTATAAAATTTGATATTTATATCATACTTTTCTACCACATTACTAAAATGTCAATTAGTTTTTCTTTTCTTGAATAAAAATGGGTAGAAAAAGGGTGGGAGGGGTGAATGGGGATTGTATTCGGTATATAGTATATACCTTATAAGCAAGCCACATATTCTTGGATTGGTACTTCTATTTTGATATCCAAAAGTTATTTAATTTTTTTTAAGCAATTTCTTCACATTGCAAAGCCACCTAATATTAATCAATATTAGGTTAATTACAATTTATCACCATGAACTTTCAGAATACATGACTATATCTTAAACTATAACTTGTTTTCAATATATATATATATATATATATAACTTACGTTTCGCTTTGCACTTTATTGTTAATTAATTAGGCTATTAGCTTGGATTGATAAATATGTCATATGCAACTCATGTAACTCTTGCATATGTGGCACCACGTGAACAAATTGAATTGACCCACTTTAATCCCTTTAAAACAAAAGTTATGTTGCAAAATAAGAGTTAAATTTGTTAAATAATTTTATTTTAAAGGATTAAAGAGGGGAAATTTGGTATGTTCATGTGATGCCATGTATGCAGAGTTCACGTGAGTCACACTTGACATGTTTCTCGGTCTAATTTAATAGTCCAATGGATGATATGGTTCAAATTTAACCGTTTAGGATGGTAATCATGCATTTTAAAAGTTTAGAGTCATAAATGTAAATAGGGGTATAGTTTATATTGGTAAAGTGTAATTTTATTTTCATGTTATACAATTTTTGTCTTAAAAAAATATTGAAAAAAAAAAGCTTATATACATATAGCCAAAATTAAGAGAAAATCCAATTAGAATTTCAATTAGAATTTAATTTTGTGTCATATGTCTCATCTAAACTTTTTAATTTTTATTTCAAGTAAGTTAATTATTTAGTGCAGAATACAATAAGTTCAATATAAATGAACTTTAAGAGACTCAATCACATATCTAAAATTAGAAAAAGGGAGAATTTGAAAAATTATGCTTTCCAATTTCATTTGTTTATCTAGTTAAAAATAATTCAAATTAATCAACTTTTTACATAATACTATAAACAGCCGTTATTTATTATTATTATTATTATTATTATTATTATTTTATATATATATATATATATATATAAATATGTGTGTGTGTGTGTGAGAAAGTGTTTTTTTTTTTTTTTAATCTTACATTTGCATATACACAATTCTAACGTAGTTGAATTTATTTTTGAATACATACTCTATAAGATCTTTTTGGCATTCTTGTACTACTGCAGGCAGCCGCTAGATTCGTCCATGGGACACTAAGGAACTCCAGTTTGTCAATTTCGAATGTGATCGGGCCAGTGGAACAAGTGTCTTTAGATAATCATCCGATTAAAGGTCTATACTTCATGGTTTTAGGTGTACCTCAGGTAAAAATGTAAAATTAAAATTGTTATTATATAGAGAAATGCTATTTCTATAACATTTTCACAATATTTTTATAACAAATTTTAAGTGGTAGGTTGTTATTGGTTGTTATGAGTAGAAAAAAAAGTAATTTAAGTTATAAATTCAAATTAGAACTAATAACAACTTACCTCTTATAATTTTTTGTAAAAATATTATGGAAATAGCACTCATCTATTGTATAAACTACATACCACCTAGTTTGCCTTAAACAAATAAATATATTTTATAAAGGTTTTTTGTTAAAAATAAAATTTCAAATTCCACCTTCTTGTAGTTTTTTTTTTTTTTTTTTTTTTAATCCATCTCATAGATATCGAAGTATAGATGTGACATGTTTGCCTCATGAAACAGAGAGAGCATGTGCTTTTCTTTCATTGATTTTTTTTTTTTTTTTCAAGTCATAAAAATGATTTTGTTTTTCGAAGTCACGAAATGATAGTTGTAACTTTCTACTTATTATTAGAAGCAATCACATAATGATTTTGTTACACTTATTCTCAGATCTTTGGTGTTCATTTTTTTTTTTTTTGGTCTTTACAGCGGAAAGTATAGAACAAATTAACAAGCATGATTTACGATTTAATGTGAAAAAATTCTTCAAATTCAATCACCTTTACGAATAATTATAGAACACCTTGCTTGCAATTAGATTCATCATATTTTATGGCCCACAGTAACATGTTTTGTTTTTAAATGGCTTTGCAGAACCTTAATATAACAATAGTAAGTTATATGGAAAACCTGAGGATTAGCGCCGTAATGGAGAAAGGATTATTGGATCCCCAAAGATTCAAGTCATGCGTGGAAAATGCCTTCGAGATAATTCTCAAAGCTGCAGATGATGAAATTCCTATTTAAACAAAGATTTTTTTTTTTTTTAATCAACAAATTGAATTGTTCATTCGTAATATTGATTTTCTATCGATAAATAAGTCAGTACAATTTATATATGATTGTTCATCTTTTCTTTCATTCTCCATGTAAAACTATATGTAGGTAGATGGGTTTTATACTTTTAATGCATCCTGCATTAATGAGCTTAATATTTATTATCATCATGCCAAGTCTATTTTTCTTTGATTTATTATCTATCTATCTATATATATATATATATATATATATAACCGAATCCTCTGCTAGCACCACATCATGCCAGCATCATTAAAAAAAAAAAAAATACAAAAATTCTAATTTTTTTTTTCTCTAAAACCAGATAATCATTTAAAAAAAATTCTGATTTTTTTTTTCTCTAAAACCCAATAATACATAAAACCCAATATACAAAAAAAAAAAAAAAAAAAAAAAAAAAAATGCTCCTCTCTCAAACCCGATTCTTTGCCAATCTTCACTCTCAATTTTCTCTCCACAACCCAGAACCACCATCAATCCTCTCCCACAACTCAACGGCTCCACCTTTTCTAGCACAACTCAACAGCTGCAATCGCCCAAGTCTCATTATTTCCCCCACCAAATAGACATTACAAAACTGATTCTTGTTCAAAACCTAAACCTAAAACTGATGCTTCTTCAAAATCTCTCCTCTTTTCACATGCTAGCATCACCTTCCCCTAAACCTAAAACTCACCCTTTCCTTCCCCCAATATCATAACTTAGATTCTCCCACCGCCGCCGCCACCATGGGTCGCCGCCACTGCATCTTTTGGTTTTCCTCTCTCTATTATGCAACTCATTCTCTACCTGTTATTATTTTCAATTGAAAATCAAAATCCATACCCAATGCCTAGGTACACTTGCTTTCCTCTTTCTCTTTTCTCTGATTTTAAGTTTTTCAATTGAAACCAAACAAAGGAAAGGCAGCCTACTTAATGATGAAAATAGAGGAAACATTTCTCTTTTCTTTTTTTTTTTTTTTTTTTTTTTTTTTTTTTTTTAATTTGGAAATATGATTTAGGTTTTGGTATTGTGGTCTGATTGGTATTGATTTAGGAAGAACAGATGCTTGACATTGATATGGTTGTTTTTCTTTGATTTTTTAAATTCCTCAGTTTAAATTATTTAACAAATATTTTCCATCTTTGGCTTATATATTTGTTTCACGTTGACCTTTGGTTCTTTACAGTTCAATTTTCAGTTGCTTATTTTGGATTCTCATATATTATGTTTGTTCCTTCCCCTAAGCCTAGATACGCTTGCTTTCCTAGATATTTACACCTTCCAGGTACAACATTAATTGGTTTCATAGTAGTGTTCCTGTGGGTTTGTAGTTAAAATACAATACGATTTCAATAATTCAAAACCTAACCCAATAGAGACTAGCTTTAGAACTGATAAACCTTCTATTGGAATTTGAAAAAGTGGAGGTATGTTAAATTTTGATTACCATATGTTAAATTGTTTTTTTACCTCATAATATCTCTTATAGTTTGTGCATGCTATACATGTTTGTTAGGTTCTAAAGATTTAGGATTTTATGTGTTTAGAACTCTAATGTGTATTGTTGGCAAACCATGATCAAAACAAGTTGTTAGTCTTGTTTAGACTTGCTCAAAGTATGAGCGTTTTATGTAAAGTTGGAATCGAGTGGCTGCAGAAATATTAGTGACTTTCGGCCTGGCTCGATAGATCGAAAATTAGACTCGATCGATCGAATCTCGGGCCGAATGTTTTTTCTGCATAATTTCCAACTCAGCCCAAGCCCATTAAGGATTAGGGTTTCAGATCTACTTCTCCCACTATATAAAGGAAACTCTAAGCCACGTTTTTGGAGCTTTTGAGAGAGAGAGAAGAGAGTGCCTCTTTTGTATCTAGGGTTTTGTACCTAAACCTCTCTAAGTCTTTGTTGCTCATATTTTGCGATTTGTGTGAATCTCTTGTGAGATCCTTGAGGAGCTTTCACTTTCACATAAACTTAGGGTTTTTAAGGTAGAGATATTATCTACATTTTGATGATCAACAAGGTTGCTGCCATTGGAGCTTAAAGAAAAACAAGCGGGGGTGCTTGTATCTTGATTGGAGAATCCAAGAAAGAATGAGTATGTGGATTCGGAGTTTGCACGTGGTCATGTCAGTAAGTTCTACTGGTGGGTAGCATTAGGAAGTTAAGCGGAGAGCTTGTAAGTCCTTTTGTATGAACTTCGATTCTTTCGCATAGTGGATTTAGGTTTACCTTGAGGATAGCTAGGTCAAATCCTCCCCAGGTTTTTACTGTGTGGTTTCCTAGGTGATCATATCTTTGTGTTCTTTATATTTCCGCTGCTTTATATTCTTAATATGATTGTATGTTTGTGATAACCTAGAATTGCATAAATTGATTAAGTTAATCACTTGGCTAATTAACTAGGTTAATACAATTGTTGTTTTAAGGGGTCTAAAGTTCTAACAAGTGGTATCAGAGCAGGTAGCTCTTCTTGTTGTAGATCTTTTAATCTCTGAACTGATCCTTGACCCCTATTATCATGAATAATTTGAAGTGTCTTTCTGCTCATATTTGTGATAATTTGAATAAAAATGACACTATTGTTTCTGTTGATTTTTTTGATGCTTTTGAAACTCTTCGTAAGGAATTATCTAAATTTTTGAAAATTTCTAAGAAATTTAAAGAAGAGCTAAAATTGGCTAATCTTGAAAAAGAGGATTTGATTGTGAGATTAGATGAGTCTAATAAAAAGAATGAATTTTTGAGAAATCAAATTTCCTCTCAAAATGAGAAGATGAAAAGTTTGAAACAAGAGTTAGCTGAATCTAAAACTAAAATTGAAAACTTGACTAGTACCAAACTTGCTGTTGATAACAGAAGTATTTCTGTTTCTCTTAAGCCTAAAACTGAAAAAGTTTATATCCCTTCTTTCAAGAGGAATAATAAAGAAAAGGCTTATTTTGCTAGGTTAGACAAAGGTAAAAGTTCTGATGTAGACGCTGAAGTTTCTAAACCTATGTCTAAACCTACTGTTAGAGAGCATAATAAATCTATTTTTGTGCCTACCTGTCACCTTTGTGGTGTTGTTGGTCATATTAGACCAAACTGTTCTTTGTTGAGGCAAAAACCAAAATCTGAGACTAGATTTGCTATTAGGAATACTGATATTCCTAAATTTGTTTCTGTTTGCCACTTTTGTAGTGTTCGTGGTCACATTCGTCCTAATTGTCATAAATTGAAATTTAAGCATTCTGTATGTCAATCTAGGATATGTGATGATATTTCTCCTGCCATAAGTCCATATAAATTGTTTCATATTCTTTTGAAAAATTTGAGCTTGTTGGCTTGTGAAAGGAATTTGCAGGATTTCAGTCTTTCTCAGAAGATTTGTGTAATTCCTCAAATACACTTTGCTTCACATGAATTTTCACCTACAAAGCCGAAGAATCATGCTATATAGGTGAGAAAAGATTCTCCAAGGTGAGTGTTACTAACTTGTTCCTGATTTAATTCTTTCAATTGATTATGGACATGTTTTGTTTTTGTTTTTGGTTGTTTTGTGTTTTTAGGTTGTTTTTTATTTTTTTTATTTTTAAAAATCCAAAAACATTGAAAAATTTCAAAAAAAAAAAATATTTTATTTTGTGTCTAGTTTTATTTTTCTTGAGGATTACACAAGTTAGAATATCTCTCTCTTGATTTAGAACATGCTTGACATTGTGGAGAAACTTGAATAGTTTGTGCTAAGCTATTTTTGATTTTGTATGAATATGTACTAGTTTGTACATGTATTCATGGGTTAATTAAGAAATTGATATTTCTTGTTTGTGTACCCTATATAGCTTAGTTTAGCACTATCATGCATAGTTTTGCATTGTTTATCTAGCACAATGTGTGCTTTTTGTTTTTGGTCATAAAATTTGTTTTTAAACCAAAAAGATTGTTATTTGTTTTGTATTATATATCTTGGATTTGTAATCAAGGTTGGCCACCTTATATTTACATAACATGTTTATGTACCTTGTTTTGCTTGCATGAGCTTATTTTATTGCATTTTACTAGTTTGAGCTTTGTAGTGCATGTTGTGTGGCAAAGATGTTTATGCTTGTTAATCATTTTGTCTTGATCTTGAAGTCACATGTTATTTGACTGTCGGACTTAATCCTTTTGAGAAAGGCATAAATAACCATCTCACCACTGTTCACTAGTCAATCATGAACACCTTAGTGCATATCATAAGATTTTGTGCTCGAGAAAGTGTAGCACATACACAAAAAGAACATAAGATGTAGCTTCGATTTAATTGCTTAATTAAAACTGGTGTGTACTATTAGGCTTGATGCCATTTCACATAATTAAAATTGGTGTGTACTATTAGGCTTGATGCCAATCCACAAAATAATGAGGTAAAATTTAAGAAATTTACATGATTGCAAGCTTATGTTCTAGGAGATGTGAGAGTCATATAATGTAACTCTTTAGATGATAGTCTCTTTTAAATTCTATGTGATGAATTTTGTAGACTTTGTGATTAATTGCTATTCACATATCACCTCACATGTATTTTAAGCTTTTGCTAGTTGCACACACTACAAAAGTTCTCTTTGTTAAACTTGGTACATTATATTGTGTGTAATTTTGTTGTGGTCATCCAAAATTAAAAGTTCCTTGATTTTAATGCAAAATGTGTTTCATGTTTGCACTTTGAGGACAAATTGATTTTGGAAGATCTGGGTTAAATTCAAGTGCTTTTGAAAAACTTTTCGTTTCATACTCATGCATTTTTTATAAAACAATGTGCTTTGAGGAGTTTCTGCATTAAAATACTCTGTTTTTCAAAAATCTGATTTTTCCAGACTTTTGACTGATCGAACCTATTTTTCGATCAATCGAAATTGCGATTAAAATTTTTGGTTTGAGTCTGCCTGACTCGATTGATGTTCGATCGATTCTCGATCGATCAAAACTGAAAAATTTTCAGTTTCTATGTTTTTGACCAAATTTTTTTTCATGCATCTTTTGTGTTTAGGATTCACATACATTACATTGTTTTCTGTATCCATCTTGCAGTTTTTGCAGTCATATCTCTCATTGTTTTCCCACATAACATGCATACATTTTGCTACATTGGGTACTCAACTTAATCAAAAAATTAATTGATTAATTTTTGAGCTATGTACTTTCTAGTATATGTCTTTTTATGTGTGAACTATAGAACATATTTTTCTTAAGAGATATGATGGATAATCAATGTGCAAATATTTTCTCTACTTATGTAACTATTTATGGGTCACATAGTGCCATGTTTGCATTTTATTGAAAGAGAGAATTTTTTTTTTTTTTTTTTTCATGTGTATCCTCAACTTAGTTTTTTTAAACTTGGTTTGTGTCTTTTTATTTATCACCACCCCCCTTTATTTTTCCCCAAAACTGTTTTTCCTATTTTTATAGGGGGGGAAATTTTTTTTAACCTTTGTGGTTCTTTAAGGGAGTTGTTGCTCTTCTTAGGGGGAGTTGTCTCTATTTTCTCTTATTCTGTTACATATATTTTCTATCTACCTTATGATTAGGTAGTTTTTGTCAATACGTGACAAAAAGGGGGAGACATAGATGACCTGTTTGTTTTTTTTTAAGGGGAGAATATAAAAACTTTTTGATGTATCTAACTTAGGGGGAGAGTCAGAATTTATTTTGATTTATATGTTTCTTGTTTCACTTCTTATTGATTTATACTTATGAGTTCTTCATTGGTATATGTCTTTATTTTGTGTTATGTGAAATCAAGAATTTATTTGTTGATTTACTGTTTTATGTCACACATGCTTTTATGCGTTTGTTGAGTGTTTCAGGAATATACAGGTTGATTCAATTGAGCTGCTGTCTACACTTGCAACTAATGGATAGTAGTTAGAATTGAATTTGTGTTTATGAACATTGTTTTTGTAAAGGGCTTTTTCTTGTAAACTTTGAGCTTTTAATTTGTGTTTTGTCACGGATTGCCAAAGGGGGAGTTTGTTAGATTCTAAAGACTTAGAATTTTATGTATTTAGAACTCTAATGTGTATTGTTGGCAAACCATGATCAAAATAGGTTGTTAGTCTTATTTAGACTTGCTCAAAGTATGGGCGTTTTATGTAAAGTTGGAATCGAGTGGCTGCAGAAGTATTAGTGACTTTCGGCCTGGCTCGATCGATCGAAAATTAGACTCGATCGATTGAATCTCAAACAGAATGTTTTTTCTGCAGAATTTCCAACTCAGCCCAAGCCCATTAAGGATTAGGGTTTCAGATCTATTTCTCCCACTATATAAAGGAAACCCTAAGCCACGTTTTTGGAGCTTTTGAGAGAGAGAGAGAAGAGAGTGCCTCTTTTGTATCTAGGGTTTTGTACCCAAACCTCTCTAAGTCTTTGTTGCTCATATTTTGCAGTTTGTGTGAATCTCTTGTGAGATCCTTGAGGAGTTTTTCTTCACATAAACTTAGGGTTTTCAAGGTAGAGATATTATCTACATCTTGATGATCAACAAGGTTGCTGTCATTGGAGCTTAAAGAAAAACAAGCGAGGGTGCTTGTATCTTGATTGGAGAATACAAGAAAGAAGGAGTTCGTGGATTCAGAGTTTGCACGTAGTCGTGTCAGTAAGTTCTACTGGTGGGTAGCATTAGGAAGTCAAGCGGGGAGCTTGTAAGTCCTTTTGTATAAACTTCGATTCTTTCGCATAGTGGATTCAAGTTTACTTTGAGCATAGCTAGGTCAAATCCTCCCCAGGTTTTTACCATGTGGTTTCCTGAGTGATCATATCTTTGTATTTTTTATATTTCCGCTGCTTTATATTATTGATATGATTGTATGTTTGTGATTACCTAGAATTGCATAAATTGACTAAGTTAATTACTTGGCTAATTAACTAGGTTAATACAATTGTTGTTTTAAGGGATTTAAATTTCTAATAGTGTTTATGAAAAAATTGATGAACTCGCAGTTGCTGACAAATTAATATAAACTGTTATTTTGTTTGGTTGAAGGGAATTAATAAATCTCATAATGAGTGTTGGGCAATCTCAATCTCATGATTGAAGTCTAGGTGAGATCTTCATTTCCTTGATTAACGTTTACTTCTCACACAAGACCAAAGTATACCAGTTGTCATGGATAAACTTTCTAAGTGCTTTCCGTCCATCATGGGTCAATCTAACTTCAGTAAAGATTATCATAATAGTGTTATGGTGAGACTATCTGGGAAGGGTTGAGTTGTTTGTGATATTAATTTGTAATATAATGTTGTAGAACTATTGCAAGATGGATTGGGTCACATCACAAATGGTTTCAGAAATTTATCCGAAAAATTGAATGATGTTGTCCGGTGTGCACAATGCTATACAATATATACAATGTTGTACACAGTCTATCCCAAGTGTGATTAGATCATTCAGTTCTTTCATTAAGATATACTTATGGTTTTTCCAGGGGTGCAAGACCCTCAAGATGCTGTCAATGGAAGTTACTATGTCGCAGTAGATAAAGTTGATTGTGATAGTACAAGGCCACAAGCTGAAGATGTCTACTTGGCAAAGAATAAAAGGTTGAAGGAAAGGGACATAGGTAAACATTTGGATGCCATTGTGATAAATTGATAACATTTTGGAAAATTAGAATTTCCTAAGCTGCATTCATACCACGGTCATTTTTTAACTTTAGCCATACTATACCATATTTGGAATTGATGTTGCTATTGTGGGAATTTTTGTCATATGCAATGAAGAAACGTATATTTAAAGAAAAAAATAAAAAGAATTTGTGAGTTTGTTTAACAGGTTGTGAAATTAAGGACGATTATAAAAAACCTCCTCAAGTCATTTGTCAATTTGAAATGTACTTGATAATGAAAGATTGGCATAACATTTTGGCTTAGAAAATATGCTTGATGTAAAAACAAAAACCTATGTTGTTGGGGGCATAACCACATAAATAAATTGCTGTATTTATTATGTTTGTTTTCATATTTAGTGTCACAATTTTGTTTTTCTTTTTTTGTTTTTCCCTTTTTTTGAGATAGAAGATGAATAATATTATTAAAAAAGATCGGCTAAATCAGCCTGAAATATAGAAAAAAGTTGTGGTGGAACATCCTCCATCCACACTAGAAGTTTGGAATATGAATAGCGTGTCTAGCCAAACTATGACCAACAGAGTTCTGTTTTGCTATATTGGTAGTTCTAGCAATAATAAGTTGTGCAATGCTTTTTTTGGTTCCCTTGCAACTTCTTGAAACATACAAATATATATGCATTATTTAATCACACATCCATACATTGTGCATTGCTTGAATGAATTTCTTAGAAGTTTTTTACTTTTATTTGTTATTGTCCAGAATTTGTGACTTTTTAAAAATAAATGGCAAATATAGTAGGCAAGATCACCATTGAGCAATTGTAGGCAATGAGAGTTTTAGTAGGGATGACATTAACAGAACAAGATCCATGGTCCCTTTGTAAGTGTTTGTTTCCTATTAATTTGTTTCTTCTTTTTGATTTGTATATTTTTGGGATATGCTTTTGGTGTTATTGAAATTGTTTTGGATATTAGGAATTGAAATTGTCTTGGATCTTGATAAAAGCTTATAGGAGTTGGGATTGTTAAATTAGCTTCACCATCCCATTTCAGTTTTCAATTTACTCTTCTACCATATTTTTAGAAATCTATGCATTTAGGACATAAATAAGAAAGCTATAAAGTCAATACTATTATTCAAAAGATTAATCAAAATGAAAATGGCATTCACCTTTTTCAAAAGCTAAGAATTTTGTAGGTTTAATCAATATTATAGGACAGTTTCATTTGCAAGAACCATGTTTTAAGGAGATTTTAGATGTGTTAGAACATATTCATGCTTTTGTGTATTATGCCGAAAATGTATATTATAGGACAGTTTCTAAACAGTGTAATAAGTTAGACAATGCTTTGGCTAATCATGCCAAGGAGTTAAGGAACCTATACACTTGGAATATTTTCAATAAAATTCTATCACTTTTGATTAATAATAATAATAATAACTATTTAGTTTAATTCAGTTTTTGTCATTTCTAAAAAATAAAGGTAGGATATTTAACCCAAGGTGAGATTTTATTCCTCAATTTTCTTCTTTCTAAACCCTAGAACTTGCACCTTTTATGGTTTCTAGACCTTTCCCTTCCCCCTTTTTTTTTTTTTTTTTTTTTTTTTTAGTTTTGATTATAAATTCATTTCCTCTATAGTTTTGCGGGGTTGCTTTGTCACTATATTCTCCCCCAGGGTTTTTTCCCTTTTAACTTACAGCCTTTTAATTTTCATTATTAAATACCCATCTTTTTACATGTCATCTGCATCTTTATTTATTTATTTATTTAGGGTTGTTTTTTAGTTTGGAAGACCACACAAATTTTGACAACACTACCCAACCACAAAGCCTTTGTGAATTGCACTCAGACATGCCTTTAGTTTTGGTTTGGCATAAACTTGAAACAAATGTATTAAATATCTAGATTTTTGGCTTTTGTATTCTTTATGTTTGAATAAAACCATATAGTACAAGTTAAACATGTTTCACATAAGCTTTTGAGGTCTCAGGTCATGTTGTATTTATATATGGCAAAAGATAGTACCATTTTCCACCTTAGCACAATTTGTACTGGTATTTTATTTATAACTTGGATATATTGAAGTTTTTGTGTGTGTGAATAATCTATTTTGTTATTTATTTATGAATTTTATGATGAAAACCAATGGAATACTTATTTTCATGAAGATTATAGAAATATTCAACTTTTTTAATAATTCAATAGTTGGGGTGGGGTTATTATAAAATTTATTGACATTAAGAGTGTTTGGTTTTACATTGTAAATCTTTGATGAATTGGTATAATTTGGTGTTATACTTGATACTAATTTGGCGAAAAATTAAGTAGCTTGAAGAAGTAGAGAAAAGAGAAGAGCCTAAGAAAGGGAGGAAATACATTCTTGAAAAGCATTGGATAAAGCTTGAAGATGTAAGCACAATTGTATATTTATTCTATTTACTGGTTCTTTTGTAATACTTATTAAACCAAATGTAAGAGGACATTATGATTATTGTAATATATTACTTCATAATATTTGTATTTATCTCATTTTTAATATTACTTCATAACATTACATGTTTCATATTATATTAGAGCCAATTTAGCTTTCAATAATTGAAATTTGAGAAATGCTTAAACCTTAAAATGTTAACATTTGATTTAAAACAATCCCGTGCATCGCAAGAGTTAGCGACTAGTTTGGTGTAATATACCAGCCTCCAATCACATGATGCCACCTCATATTTTACACATTAAAACCATAAACTTAACAAACATAATCACTCCCTCGCAAATATCAAACCAAGAGCAGTTTGGTAACGTGGTAATGTTATTTTTTTTTTTTTTTTGGGAATTGGTAATGTTATTTAAATGTTGTGAAAATATGTATGAATTAAAAAGTATGGTAGAAATACGTGTTATGTCACAACTAAAATAGCCCCAAATCTTTATAAATCAAAACCCAGTTTCATCGTGAAAATCATCACATAGAAATAACCATCATAATCTGAAAGTACCACTAGGAAACTAGACAAAACCGGGTAATTGTGTTCAATGCCTCACCTGAAAGCACAAACCCAAAGCCCCTCCCTCCGCCTCCGGTTGTCTGCCAATTTCTTCTCCTTAGCAAATGGCAACCAAAACATTGTCTGATATATAATTCTTCATCAAACCCACTTTCTGTTATCTCTAGATTTCTTCTTTTTTTTTCCTGCTAATGCTTAAGCCATCCTTGTCCTTGTTGATGTTGGCCATTTTTCTAAGTCTTAGTTACTTGGAGTTCCTATTTACAAATCTCCAACAATTTCTTGGACTTGGAGTTCTTGTTTTACTGCAAATTTTGGGTTTAATTTTTTTTTTAATTAAATTTGGCATTTGTGAGGGAGTGGTAGTGTGTGTTAACATTTATTGAACAAATTTTTCTTTAAATTAATTTGGAAATAACCACTTCAAACTCTTCTTATATTTTTTTATTGTATATGAATTTTGACAAATTCATTATTAGATTGCATTTTCTTACTATATCCTTCATGCTTGCAAAATTTAAGCAGATCAAAGATTAATACTTATGTCATCAATTAAAGGTTTAAATTTCAAGTTTTTGTAATCTTAAATTATGCATGAAAAATAAGTTTATGGATTGAATGATAAATAATATCTTATTTGCCTTTGTCATAATAGTTTTCTATTTTCTATTAAGAAACAAATAATGTTGGTATTTCAAATTTAGAATTTAATCAATCTCCACATTTTCAAATCAATCTCCACATTTCGATGTTGGTCGAGGATTACTTCCTTGTAAAAAAGGGCTAAAGAGAGTTTGGTGGTTCATGTATGAAAATTACTTTTTAAAAAATACATAAAAAACCATTTAAAAAAAAATAACAAAGTAGAGGAGAAGAAAATAACATAAGAATAGCACATATCTCTACTCCGTTTTAAAACAAAATATTAGGGTTTGCATTACTTTTATAGTGTTCATGATTAATCTCACAAATTTTAAGATAAATTATCAATATTTAAGTTTAAGTTTAAGTTGGACTTGTTAGAGAGATAGAGTTTCACTCCTTGTTAAGTTTGGACTAAACAAAAATAATTTTATTTAAATATTGTGTTGACATAAAAAATTGTGAGAGATTTAGAGACTTTGGTTTTAAATCAATTTTGAATAATTTCATCCAATATAAAATATCAAATTGTAAAGTAGTTAGATTTCTAATCAATATGAATTATAAGAAAAGGAGAATTATTGATAATGGTGGAATAAAGAGTTTGATAAAAAGAATAAATAAACTAAAAAAAAAAATTGTGACATTTCAACGTAAATAAAAAACAAAACCGTGTATTAGGGAAAAAATTGTGACACTTTCTACCTAATAGCTATTGATTTTAGCATAGAAAAAGATGATGTGAAGGAAAAAAAAAAAAAGTTGACTACCTTTTTGTATCTATCCAAAAAGTGGATAAAGTAGTAGAGGAAAATGTTGTATATATATCTAAAAATTTGCTAAAGTAAAATGTAGAAGAAAAATTGATAAAAAATTAAAGGTGGTATTTCTATGTAAAAATAAAATATAAACAAAATAAAAAAAAGGGAAAAATTATGACATGCACTTCAATGTTACTAATTTTAGAATTGAAACGATAATTAAGTTTTCATATTTATCTCAAAATTAGAGTTTAAGTTTGACTTGTTAGAGAGATAAAGTTCCACTTCTTGTTAAGTTTGGATTAAACAAAAATAATTTTTTTTTTTTAAAATGATGAATTTGAGTTTAATAAGTTAGACTTGTTAGAGAGATAGAGTTTCACTCCTTGTTGAATTTGGACTAAACAAAAATAATTTTATTTAAATAAAATTATAATATTGTTTAAATATTGTGCTGACATGGAAAATTATGAGAATTTCAGAAGTTTCGACTTTATATATATTGTGGGGCCTGAGAACTTGGTAACCTCGGCCCACTTTACATCCGACCCAAGGCCCAAGCCGAGGAGGAAGGAGTGTCCGAGGACGAAGTATGAAGGTCTGAGCTGCTAGGAGCCCCACTGAGGATGACCTTGTCCTCAAAGGACCGAGACCAACACTAAGTAGGAGAGCAAGCCCAGGATAGGTTGTCACCTCCACACTAAATGTGCTCACCTAACCCTCTGGCCGCACTAATGGAAATGTGACTTCTGGGTAGGGCAGCCTTGGTTGCTGCAACTCACATGAGTACTGGTAAAGTGGCTGATGGGACGGAGGGTCAGAAGAGAGGGGCATGGATGATCAACAAGTGGAAGAGAAAGGTTATGAGAAAATGGGCTATATAAGGGGAAGAAACAGATGAACGTGGGGGAGGACGGGGGGCAGGGAGAAGGAGGGAGACCACTGTCAAGATCCTCGGATCGATGCCGAGGAGCGACCTTGGAGGGTAACCCTGGTGCGCCAGCCTTCAACGGAGGGGAATTCTACATTAGGCGTTATCCATTTGCTAGGGCCTAGTTCTTGAACCCGCTCTCTACAAATTCATTGTAATGGGCCAACCGGGCTTAAGTCCACTCTCTTAACAGTAGAAGTGCTCAAATTCAGTCCCTACAATTAGCGCCGTCTGTGGGAAGAACTAATGCGTTAGTAAGCGCAACGGTTAATGATTCCCCCGTTGGGGGCTTGTGCGAGGTTAGGCAGTTTTTCGTCACCACCGGCGACATCGATCCCAAATCCCATCAAAAAAAAAGAAAAGGAGAAAGAAGGAAAAATCGACAATGACACGTTTGCATATGAAATAATCATTGCAGAAAAGTAAAAGATTCAGAGAATAGGAAAAGGAAACAAACATCGTAGCATTTTATTAATCAAAAAATAAGTACAAGATTCAAACAGAGGCTCAGACAGGCTTGTTTTAAAGCTAACTCTACAAACGGAGGCCCAGACGGGCCTGTTCTAAAGCTAACCCTAGAAGGGAGGGCTGAGGCAAACTTGTTTCAAGGCTACCAACAACCCCCAGGCTGGTGCGGATGGTGTTGGTGCGAAGAGAGGAGCAGATGCAAGAGCGCCTAATAGCCCCTCCCCATAACGTTCCTTTAATTCTCTCTTAGCCCCATGGTGGTTAACCATTGGAAGCGGCAACACCCGGGCACCGGACATGACGTAATCTTACTAGCCTCCACCGGCGGGTAGGCCAGGTGCGAGTCACTGGCAGTTTGAAAGGCAAGCATGGACACGCCCCAGAGAAAAGTGTTATGTACCTCATGGGCCTCCCTCTTGACTGCCATGCACGACACCATCAAGATGACGCCCAAACCTTACCGCGCCAGAAGTCTGACGCAAACTACAGCCGCAACGGCTCCCAATCAAGGGAGGAGGACCTTTAGCCTGCGTGCCATCACTCCCATCCAAAGCCATCCCGTTCCTCCAAACTCTTATCACAATCTTGGCGAGGTTATTGAAGCGGCTCAGAGAGTTGAGGGGCCATATTTCCTGTTTAGCTAGAGGGTTCGTGGAGTGTGGAATGACGTTCCCCTCCAGAAAGCCTTATATAGAAGATGAATGTTGGTGGGAATTGATCCAAACAGAATTTGAAAGAAGGATTATCAGCGACATTAATCCTAACCAAATTCCAAAGGAGCCATCAACCGCTGGATTTGCATTAATCCACAAGGATATTAATAAGAGCGCACCTCGCGCATTGAAGCATCAAGCACGAAACGTGAACAGTCGTGGGACGTCTCGTGATTGAGGAGGGTGAAAACTTGGAGTGAAGGCGGGGCTACTACCACGTGCAAGGATAGAAGTACGAACTACCCCTACCCAGGGCATTGCAGGGTCAAGGATCCGGCCCGAGGAATAGCCCACTTCAAGTGAAGTAAGGCCGAGGCCGTCATCACGCTAAAACAAGCTTCCCAGCTCCAAAGACAAACTCCTTTACCCCAAACAGAAGAACACCTGGGTGCTAGACTGAGCCAAGGTCTTCTGTGGTCCTCGGACCCAAACCTTCGGTGAAACTAGTTACTTACAGAAGAAAACCTGGGTGCTAGACTGAGCCATGGTCTTCCGCGATCCTCGGGCCCAAACCTTCGGTGAAACTAGTTACTTACAAAAGAACACCTAGGTGCTAGACTGAGCCAAGGTCTTCCGCGGTCCTTGGACCCAAACCTTCGGTGAAACTAGCTACTTATAGAAGAACAAAAGCGTTAGACTGAACCAAGGTCTTGCATGGTCCTCGGACTCAAGCCTATGGGAAAACTAACCATCCAAATATACCTGAGTACTAGACTGAACCAAGGTCTTGTATGGTCCACAGACTTAAACCTATAGGGAAACTAGCTACTTATAGAAGAACGAAAGCGTTAGATAGAACCAAGTTGTGGCGTGGCCCTCGGACTCAAACTTGAGGGAAAGCCAATTGCCTCACGAGACTAAGTCCTAAACGAAACCAAGGTATTGAGCAAAATATTAAAGTATAACAAGTAAAAGGAAGCATCAATCGAAGAACTAAAAGTGAACAACTGAATATATTTCAAAAAAGTATGTAGTTTCGTTACGATATCGCCAAGCCAAAATGCGAAATAAAAAAAAATTAAAAAACTTAAAAAAAAAAAAAAAGGAAACAAATCAGAGTGGCCCAGGCCATCAAAACACGGTAGCCCAAAGAGATGGCCTACTTCCCCAACTCGGTGGACAGCTTGTCTTGAGGAGCCTACCGGGAGGCTTCGACTGACACCTCGGGACCTTGGCTCGGAGGGGCTACTTTGAAGGACCTTTCCTCGGGAGGAGGGATCTGAGGGACAACGAGTGTGTCTTAGGAGTCAGCAGGAGGGTTATCGGCTGAATTTGTGTCCTCGGCAGCATTAGTCTGACCTTCATCTGCCCCTTGTAGTGCGGAGCCCGCCTCGGGAGCGACGAAGACAACCTCGCGAATTGCGGGGGCATAATACACTCTTTCCGCCCTCTTAAGGTCAGACGAGGCCTCGACCCCCGCCTGTTTGAGGGCCTCACTCCAAGTCTGGGAGTAGAAGCGCCTGCATACTTCAGGGACTTAGGCCTTAAGGGTAGCCTTAGTTTTAGCCACCCCCTCAGCGAAAGCCTCTTCCTCCACTTGCTCTATGGAACACTCGGCGTCTATTCTTGCAAACACGACTTCATCTTTAGCCCTCACAGCCTCGTCCTTGGCGTACTCGGCAACGCCTTTCGCCCCCACCACCTCAACCAACTTCTGCTTCAGGTCGGCAATGTCCTCTTTGGCAGCCTGCAGTTGGCCGCGCTATCTCTAGCCCTCGTCATCTCCTCTAAATTTTCGATTGCCTTCTTAAGATCCGCCTCAGATCTCTTAAGAGTACTCGCGTCCTTCAAGTACTTGTCGCGCTCTTGCCCCAGAGTTTTACTCTGGCTATCGGCCTCCTCGTCCAGCCTAAAAATAGTCTGGATAGCCTGCCAACCAAAACAAATACACCGTAAAGGAAAGAAGGGGAGGGGGGAGGTGCTAAGCAATAAAATCCAAACAAAATAACAAGTATCAGAGGTCCTATCATGCCCAGGTATCTCTTGAGGTTGCGGGCAACCTCTTGCCTCCTCATGCCCCTCAGCTTAGCCATGTCGACGGGGAAGAGGAGGGACCTCTCCAGGGCATCAGCTACGCGAGCCCCCTCGCCTCCTTAGAAATCCCTAAGAGTGGCGTCGTCCATTAGAGGCTTTCCGTGGAGCATGGCAACGGGCAGCCAGGCCTGGGCCTCGGACTGCTGCACGACTTCTTTCCCTTTACTCCAACCACCAAGTCTCAACTGCTTGGAAGGTCGGCGGGCTTCATCTTCCTCTTAAGAAGAATGGGATCTGCCCCCATCCACTGGGTCTTTGCCCTTGGAAAGCCTCTTCCTCTTCGGGTCGGAGGACTCAAGCCGAGAATCGGAGATTGGCAGAATAGAGGACGACCTAGTCTACACAGGCAAAGGCTTGGGTAGAGAAGGAGGAAGCTTAGGTCCGGATGAAGGAGGCTTGGGCTATGACTCCCTCGGCACACCCTTCTTGGGCTTGCCCTCAAGCAAGTCAAGCAGGCTGATTTGGGGTTGTCTCTTGGAACCCATTTCAACCTGAGTACCAACTCTTGGGGACTGAAGACCGACTTCGGACAAGTGGGGGTCCCCCAAGTCACTAGAGGGATCCTCGGGCTGATGGGCTTGGTCAAATGCACCAAGTTCTTCCTCGGACGAGCCCAGATCAACCACTTCTCCCTCTTTCTCCAAACTCCCTCCCTCGGCCTTTGCTGCTTGATGGGACGAGGAAGAACCTGCCAACAGGACGCCCTCTGGAATAGAAGATCCTTTAGAAAATGAAAACCCGTCGTCCACCACAGTGATTTGCCTAAGCTAAGGATCACAAGCCCTGATCACGTGCTTCGAGACCAGGAACGATTTCTGGGTCAGATCGTATCCGAGGATCTTGTGGGCGGCTCTAACTTGGTTATCAGCCTCATTCAAAAAGATCTCCACCCTAAGAACTACTTCCAAGTCCCCCTTGTTGACCAGGTTAAAATGACGCGCGAAGGCATGCAGATCTGCAGAAAGAGAAATAAACTCCTATCATCAACTGAATAAGGAAGGTTTACAACAAAGAAAAAGAAAAGAAGCTAGACCCTCTCCCACTCTAAGTACCCTACCTGGCTCTCCCTCTACTGTCGGGCAATGGAGACCGTCGTGCCATTCTCCTGACACAATGAGAAAATCCTGAGTCAACACCTTACTAGAATCGGGGAGGCACTGGATAAGCCGAACCCTATCGTCCCTCGTCTTCATATAGTACGACTTACCCTTCAGGTGTTGAAGATTATAGCACCATTTGACATCATGGTGGGTTAACCTCAACCCCATCTTCTCATTCAAGGCGTCTACGCACCCTAGTATCCTAAACATATTGACGATGCACTGGGTGGGAGTTAGCCGAAAATGCCTGAGGTAGCCGCTCGTCACCGGCCCCATAGGGATTCTCATGCCTCCTTCTACGAAGGCGACTATGGGAATCACAACTTCACCCTCGTTCCTCGTAATATGCCATTCCCCTTCCGCACAGTACCTCAAGCCCACGTTGCTGGGTATCCCATAATCAGCGATGAACTTCTCCATCATCTCTTCAGACTCAACTAACTTCTTAAATTTTTTCATCCCTAGCAACGACTAAAAGACCCGAGAGAGAGCGAAGGAGAGAAAGGAATCAGAGAAAAATTTGTGGTACAGAGAGAAGAAGACTTACAGAAATGAGGAAATTCTCCTCAAATAGGCTTTTTATGCTGGAAAGGAGTGCGGGTTGGTGTAGAGATTTAACTGGATTCAGAGTATGTACGCCGGAGTTCCTGAATGCACAAATAAGGAGGCAAAGCGGTTCAAACAAGTATTTATATCCCCAATTAAAAATAATCGGGCAAAATTTCCTGCCCATAAAGGCAGGAAATCCCCACCGGTTGATTGCCATCACACCGTTGGACGTGGGGAGCATGGAACTGCCAAAATTTAATGCGGGCACGCACCATATATCGAGGTGCCAGAAACGTGCATTAGGCAGGACAAAAGACTCCAACGCTGACATAGGCCGAGGTTGGGCGAATCATGACGAAGGCCCGAGGATATCAAAACCCTCCTCCCCATCCAAGGATACGGACAGCAGGATTTTGAGGGGCTATTATGGGGTCTAAGAACTTGGTAACCTCGGCCCACTTTACATCCGGCCCAAGGCCCAAGCCGAGGAGGAAGGAGCGTCCGAGGATGAAGTATGAAGGGTTGAGCTGCTAGGAGCCCTGCCGAGGATAACCCTGTCATCGGAGGACCGAAACCAACACTAAGTAGGGGAGCAAGCCGAGGATAGGTTGTCACCTCCACACTAAATGTGCTCACCTAACCCTCTGGCCACACTAATGGAGATGTGACTTCTGGACAGGGCAACTTTAGTTGTTGCAACTCGCATGAGTACTGGTAAAGCGGCTGATGGGACGGACGGTCAAAAGAGAGGGGCGTGGATGATCAACAAGTGGAAGAGAGAGGTTGTGAGAAAAAAGGCTATATAAGGGGAAGAAACAGATGAACGTGGAGGAGGACGAGGGGTAGGGAAAAGGAGGGAGACCACTGTCAAGCTCCTCGGATTGGTGCCGAGGAGCGACCTTGGAGGATAACCCTGGTACGCTAGCCTTTAACGGAGGGGAATTCTACATTGGGCGTTGTTCGTTTGCTAGGACCTAGTTCTTGAACCCGCTCTCTACAAATTCATTGTAATGGGCCAACCGGGCTTGAGTCCATTCTCTCAACAGTAGAAGTGCTAAAATTCGGTCCCTACATATATATAGATAATGCTCTGTTTGGATGTAAGGGGAAGGAGAGGAAGTAGAGTCAAGAGAGGGAGATAATTAAATTACCTTATTTGGATGTTTTTTAAGGGAGGGGGAGGGATTTAGAGGGATTTTAACTACTTCTAGCCCCTCATTTTTAGATTTTGTTTGGTTGGAGGAGTGGAAAAGTGGGAGAATAAAAAATTAGTGGAATGATAGAAAATTTGAAGGATAGAAAGGTTTTGGTTTTCCCTCATATATGTTTGGTTGGAGGGGTGGAAAACTCTTTTGTTTAGTTGGAGAGAAAAGTGGAAGGATAGAAAATGTAGTTTATATGAATTGACTATTATGTGAAGAGATTGGAAAGTGAATGGTAGATAAGTGCAATAAAGGTGAGGATATTTGTGTAATTTATTATCCATATCATCTTTTCTCCTTAGTTTTTCTCCCAAATTGGGAGGACAAAATTATGTGGGTCCGAAGGAATTATTTTCCACACCATTTTTTCTCTCTCTTGTTTTCTCTCCTCAACCAAACAAGAGAAAATTTCATTTTCCACCCTATTTTCCTCTCCTTCTTTTCCATCATCTCTGTTTTCATTCCAACCAAACGAAGCCTTAATTCCTCCAAATTAGAGAGATTTGAAGGGAGAGTAGAGTACACAAATTATTTTCCAAATAAATTATGATGTGCATGAAATATATACAATAAAGTACCTTCGAATTTGCATAGTTAGCCTTATTTTTATATTATTTTGTGACTAATTATATATTATATTTGTTTTGTGGAAAATAAAGGCTATTCACAATTGAGAAGCTGAACAAGTCACAAGTTGAATGCTAGGTGGGTCAAGCCAATTATAAAGCCAACTCAAGAGAAGAAAGCTTGCCATGAAGTAAAGATTCAGCCCAAAGAAGTAGAGCTTCCAGCCCAGGCGTGAATTCAAGAAGAAGCCCGAGATGCAATTCAACATGGATAAAGTTTGCTAGGAAAGAACGATCAAGCACAGGTGTGTCGTAATAGAAAACAAGTCAACGTGGTGGGCTTTGGAAATCAATCACTAATTGAATTGTTGTTGTGGGCCTCCGTATTACTTCACCAAAACATGTACCTGAAGTGTTAGTGCGTGGCTTGAAATATGAAATCCTTGTTCTACTTGTATTAGGATTAGAGAATAGTGTGCGGCTATTTTTTTTTCACATATAAGCCTCTAGGTTAGATTGTTTATGACTCTTCTCTAACGACTATTTCTTTCTCTATTTTATTTGTGTAGTTTAATGTTTAGTATGTTATTCTTGTGTTTTCTTTCAATTACCATGAGTAGCTAAATTTATAATTAGGGTTGAGGATGAAACCTTGTTAAGAATTATTAGTAATATTTATGTGATTTGATTTTTTCCATAATAGTTGTTCTTTAATGATTTAAATTGTTTTTGCTTCATATCAATTGACTAAGATGGGATTCTAGATATGAGTTTAATCACGTTTTTCTTATGATTTAGGATTTGTCTTAATTGATTGAATGCTTGGTTTATTAATTCTTAATTATAAAATTGGCTATCGCTTGTGATTTGTCTGTCAATGGATACAATTTATGATTTGATTTTTAGAATTGGATATATCGTGTGATTTTTTTGGCTACGGATACAATCAATGATTTGATTTTATACTTAAGAAACGAAGAAGAACATGGTTTTGATTTTTAAAATAAAGATTTTAATGAGGATATTTTCCATGATAGCAAGATTAATTTCTAGATTATCATGTAGTGAGTTGGGAAAAATTAATGATCATAAATATATGCTGATATGACTTACAAGACGGATTCCAAAACCTTAATTCCTTTCTCTAGATTGTTTACATCTCTTTACTGTTTTATATTATATCTTTGCTTAGTTTAATTATTTTGTTAGTATATTTAATTTCAAACAACCAATTTTTATCAAACTAGATTAGGATGAATTTGGTTAAGATTTGATTTAATTTTCCTACGTTCATTCAAGTCCCTATGGGTTCAACCTTGTTCTTGTCAAACTATACTTCAGTACGGTTCGTACACTTGCGAGTACTTTAAAATTTCACATCAAATTACCCAATTTACCCTTATTATATTAACAAAATTACAAACTTTTCAAATGAAAAAATTCACATTATTTCTCTTAGAGTCTCAAATTTCTCTCAACTTTCTCATCTCTAGTTTCTCAAAAAAAAAAAAACTCTCTCAGCTCTAAAGACACCGCTGCCTCTCTCTCTCTCACACGATTTCTTCCTTCTCTATAGTCTCTCCACTCTTCACGCTGGCTCTCTCTCTCTCTCACATAACTTCTTCACTCTCAATTGTCTCTCACACCTAGCATTCTCTTTCAGAGGTAAGCTCTGTTTTTCTTTTTGTTTCATGGGTTTCTTTTGAGTTGGATCAAATAACTATATTCTTAAAATTGTGATTTTATTGGCTAATTTCTTATTAATTATGATTTTATAGGGTAATAACATGTTATTTGTGGGTAGGTTTCAAATCTAAGGGCTTTTTTTACTTAAATTTTAAAGTTTCAAAGTATTGCTCATAATGTGTTTGATAAAGTGCTTGAGTGAGTCTAGATTGTGAACTTGCATAAATTTGTATATTGTAGCTATATATGGATCAGTGTTTCTTGTTTATTTTTATCTAAACACTTGCAATCCTATTAGTTCGTGATATATGGATGAAATATGGTTAACCCTAGGCTTTGTGATTGTTATTTTGTGTAAGTTTGATTTTATGGTTAGGTTTTTGATTATTGGTTTGTGTTTGTGATTTTTATTGGGTAATTTCTTGCTTTTTGTGAATGGGCTTCTAATTTGGGGTTTTTGTTTTTTACTAGAATTTTAAAGTTTCAAAAAGTTGCACACAATGTGTTTGACAAATTGCTTCTTTGATTGTGTATAATCAAACTCACATGAGTTTGTGTAGCGATTGGTTTCTAAAAGTGTGTTTATGCATATTTGGGACAGTGGCTACTTTAAGTAAAGAAAATATCATATTTTGTTAAAGAATTAAGAAAACTTTGAATATTGATCTTAACAATGGTTCTGCTTTCGCTTTTCTCCACTTTCATGTAATCTTTACACTGCATATACAGCTATCTTGTTATTATTCTTGTTTTCTTTGTTATTTATGATACATATTATATTTTTTATGTTTTCCTATTTGACATTCAAGTCAATTAGAACCATTTCAAAGTTAGAAAATATATGGGGTTTAATTGTTTCCTGAGTGCTAGGATAACAAAAATTATGTCTTTTCTTTTTGAAATTATTTTAATAATCATAAATATGAAACATATAAATTTTTTCATAGTTTATATTGTGATTTTCATGTTAAATATTCCTTCTGATTTTAATTTTTTTTTCATAGTTTATATTGTGATTCATAGGGAACATGGTTTGTCAATTAGTAATGATGATACTTTTATTTGTCTTGTACAGTTGTTGATGTTGGATATAGTACATACTGCACAGTTGAGTTTCTTTGATTGTGTGCATATCTAGCTTGCGCACACACGCATGCATTGAACATGTCTCTGTGTTTGCATGTTGTTCATTGCTATGAAGTTGGTTCTTTTATTTGATTTTAGTTTCAGTTATTACTATAACCATGAAGTGGCATTTCACTAGCAAGCCAAATACTTTCTAAGTTTTATATTCTTATATAATAGATTACCCAAAACACATTGAATTGTAATAACTTAGTGTATTTATGCATATCATGGATTGTAATACCTTTGCTATCATGGGATAATTTTATTAGATGGATAGACAAGAGAATAAAAGCAGATGTGTATTACAAATTTGGGAATGGAGACATGGATTATGGGATTGGGAACGGAGACTGAAAGCTCAGTTTTGTGTTAAAACACAAAAGCTTGTTCAGACCCCTAATAAAAAATACAGCTAGATTGTTTTTACTGTAACTTAAACAAAGTGCAGAACAAGAGTAAATATGCGCAATGAACTGATAACACTACTCTAAGCTATATCCATCCACAATTAATAGTAAAATGAAAGTTTAAAGAGTAGGGAATAGAGATGCAAACGCAAGATAACACTAAGATGTGTTATCAAAGAGGAAATCGAAGAAATCGGCAAAAACCTCTCTGCAACTTTCCAATTCAAAATCGATCCACTAGAGAATAATGTTAAAATACACGAATAAGAGAAGACCCTTCAAGCCTGATCTACCTCAAGTACTTGAGCCCTTCAAGGTCCTGCTACTAATGGACTTCTCGGAGTCTTGCCTTCTCCAGCTTTCCAGATCCCACAATTCAGCTCAATTGCATCCGCCACTAAATGACTATTTCCAATACTTCCCAACAGCACCAAAATCTCACTTAACACTCAGATCTGGTGTGGTAAGTGTTTGAGCTAACAACCTCTTAAGGATCTAGAGATGGAGAGAAATGTGTAAATGATTTTGGGTATAACAATCTCTAACTCTGAAGTGTATTTGCTAGGGTTTTCTCTCTGAAAAGTACTCCTTACAATTCGTGGGTAATAAGGGTATTTATAGTGTAGGTAAAAAATTTGGTAAAGCCACTTAACTTTTTGCCAAATAGAATGTTTCGAGGGTACTTCGTAGGATGGCCCTTCTTGCGAAACACTCGCAAACTTGACAGCTTGGCATGACTCTTTAGCTTCCAGTCATGTGCTTCACACTTATACTTTTCGCAGGTTGTTTCTTGCAAGCTAGTCGCGAATTGCACTGATTCATCTTTTGAAGCTCGATTCTTCACCGATTTCTCACACTCATTGCTTACAAATAAACCCACATACATACAGGGAAATGAATAAAGAAATTACAATCAAATTTGGCACGAAATTAAAGCCAACACAAGCTAGTTGGAAATCACAACTTTACAATCTTCTCCTTTGGCTATTCTATGACAAAACCCCTAAACAAACTATAAACTTAAACATGAGTTTGGGAACATAGGCAAAACTCACTCACACCTAAATCTAAAAGCTGTGAAGCACTTGAACCATATACACCTATATCCTGAAACACTTGCACATAACAAATAAACTTTATTAACCACTAGATAAGTATAACACAAGGCATTTATAAAGAACAAGTAAAATGCGATCAAGATACCAATTGAGATATGTTAGGTTCTAAGGTCTTAGGATTTTATGTATTTAGAACTCTAATTTGTAATGTTGGCAAACCATGATCAAAACATTGTATTTAGTCTTATTTAGACTTGCTCAAAGTTGGTTTAATATTGTAAAGTTGGAATCGAGTGGCTGCAGAAGTACTTGGGACTTTCGGCCTGGCTCGATCGATCGAAGAATAGACTTGATCGATCGAAAATCGCACAGGTTGAATTTTCTGCAGAATTTCCAACTCAGCCCTACTTCATTAAACGTTTAGGGTTTTATGTTTTTACCCTAGGTATATAAACTAAACCCTAGTCACGTTTTTGGAGGTTGTCCATATTGTATTGTTGCTCATACATTGCGGTTTTGTGTGAATCTCTTGTGAGATCTTTGAGGAGCTTTCCTTTACACAAAATTTAGGGTTTTCATGGTAGAGATGATTTCAACATCTTGAAGATCATTACTGTTGCAACCATTGGAACTTAAAAGAAAAGCAAGCGGGGAGCTTGTAGCTGATTGAGGAATTCAAGAAAGAAGTAGTCCGTGGATTCGGAGCCTGCGCGTGGTCGTGTCAGGAAGTTCTACTGGTGGGTAGCATTAGGAAGTCGAGCGGGGAGCTTGTAGTCCTTCTGTATGAACTTCAATTCTTTCATAGTTAATTCAGGTTAGCCTTGAGGATCGGTGGGTCAAATCCTCCCCAGGTTTTTACCGTGTGGTTTCCTGGGTGATCATATCTTGTGTTATTTATTTTCCACTGCTTTATATTCTTGATATGATTGTTTGGATTGTTTTAACCTAGAATTGCTTAATTTGACTAAGTAACAACTTGGCTAATTTATCTAGGCTACGCAATCTGTGTGTTTAAGGGGTCTAAAACCGTTCAAGTGGTATCAGAGCAGGTAGCTCTTTTTGTTTGAGATTTCTATCTCTGAGCTGATCCTTGACCCCAGTTGTCATGGAGCATGGACACTCCTTGTTTGTTCCTCCTCATTTTGATGGGAACAACTATGCTTATTGGAAAGTAAGGATGAAAGCATTCCTGAAATCCATTGATGAAAGGGTTTGGAATTCTGTTGAATACGGATGGGAGAAGCCCACTACTCCTGTGAGTGAGTGGCAAACTTCTGAAAAAGAAGCAGCAGGCTTCAATAGCAAAGCTATGAATGCCATCTTCAATGCTGTTTCTATGGAGGAATTTAAGAGGATCTCTAATGTTGAGGTTGCTCATATTGCTTGGAAAATCCTCCAAACTGTGCATGAAGGCACAAAGGCAGTTAAGATAAACAAACTGCAGCAATTAACTTCTAGGTTTGAAAGCATTAAGATGTCTGAAGATGAATCCTTTGATGAATTTTATGCCAAACTGAATAATATTGTTAATTCTGTTTTTAATTTGGGTGAAATCTATGATCAACCTAAGATTGTTAGGAAGATACTTAGATCTTTAACTGAAGACTTTAGACCCAAAGTGACTGCCATAACTGAAAGCAAGGATGTGGACTCCATCCCTGTTGATGAGCTTGTAGGATCTCTTCAATCCTATGAGTCTGACCTACCTAAAGTGAACAAATCCAAATCAATGGCTCTTAAGTCAGTTGATGATGTTGATGGTGGTGGATTTGATGATGAGCTCTCTGCTACAGAGATTGCCTATCTTGCCAAAAACTTTAAGAACTTTCTTAGGAATACAAATAGAAAGGCAAGAGGTACTTACACTGCTGAACCTAGAAATTTTAGGAAGAATGATCCCACTAAGGTTAACAATTTTGAAAAACCTAGAGAAAATTTTGGTCAATCTTCTAATAACTCTTTGGGTCCTCAGTGTTTTGGCTGTCAAGGGTATGGTCATGTGAAATCTGAATGTCCTACATTCTTAAGGACTAAGGGTAAAGCTATGGCTGTAACCCTTAGTGATAATGAGGTTTCTGATGATGAGTCCGGTGGTGACGAGGATGGAAACTTCATTGCTTTCACGGCTACTGCTATAGTCAATGAAAGCATATCTGCTGAAGAGAACCCTTCTGATGGGGAACTCTCTGAAGATGCAGATCTTCAAGAGGCCTATAACAAACTTTGCAAAATTGCTGCAAAGGATGCTATGAAAGTTGATCTTGGCCTAAAGAAAATTGATTCTCTTGAGCTTGAAAAGAGAAATTTGCTTGTTAAACTGTTTGATGCTAATGAGCTTTTGAATAATGTTAAATCTGAGAACATGCTTTTGCTTAATAAAGTTAGAACTTTGGAACATGATTTATCTATTGCTAGATCTGCTAGTTCTAAACTTGATCACATGCTGAATGTTCAAAAGTATCCTTCTGATAAAACTGGGTTAGGATATGTTGAAAGCTTCTTTGATACTGGACACCATTCCACTACTTTTGTTCCTTCTTCTTCTTCTGAACCTTCTGTGAGTGAGGTTGTGAGTGAAACTGTCAAACCATCTGTGAGTGAGGTAGTTAAACCTGTAGAAGTTTCATCACCTAAGAAGATTAGGGTAGACTTAAGAGAATCTAAATCTAAGGAGCCTACCAAATCTAAGGACAAGATGCATGGTAAACCTGCTTGCGTTTGTCATTATTGTGGTAAGTCTGTACATATTCGTCCTAACTGTTACAAGCTTCAAGCTGATAAGAGAGCAAATAAACCAAAAGTGCCTGTGCCTCAAGCACAAGATCCTATGGCATTAATTGGTGAATTGGTAAAGGTGTTAAACCTTTATTCCAATCATGGAGTTAGGAATCACTCAAATGAGAATAAGAACTCCAATGCTCGTGGTGCATCTAAAAAGTTTTGGATGCAAAAGACTCGAACTAATTGAGTCTTTCTGACATGGTCCTTGTGCTTCATTGCTCTATTCTTTTGTGACCATTGTTCTTTGTTTTTTTTGTGTTTTTGTTCTAGGACTTGCATTGCATTACATTCATGCATTTCATTCTAGGATTTATTTGTTTTCCCTTTAAAAAAAAAAAAAAAAAAAAAAAAAAGGAGGAAGCAAAATTTATGTTGAACTTAATGTTCTTGATTTTTGAAAACAAGGTTGGTCAATTTATTTACACATAACATGTCTTATGTACCTTGTTTAGCTTGGATGAGCTTACTTTATTGCACTTTACTAGTTTGAGCTTTGTAGTGCATGTTGTGTGGGAAAGATGTTTATGGTGTTTATTACTTTGTCTTAATCTTGATGTCACATATTATTTGACTGTCGAACTTGATCCTTTTGAGAAAGGCATAAATAACCATCTCACCACTGTTCACTAGCCAATCATGAACACCTTAGTGCATATCATAAGATTCTGTGCTAGAGAAAGTGTAGCACATGCACAAAAAGAACATAAGGTGTAGCCTCAAATAAATTTAAAACTGGTGTGTACTATTAGGCTTAATGCCAATTCACTTAATTCAAACCGGAGTGTACTATTAGGCTGAATGCCATCTCATACAAATAAGAGGCAAAAATACAAGAAACTTACATGATTGCAAGCTTTTGTTCTAGGAGATGTGGGAGTTATAGGATGTAACTCTTTAGGTGATAGTCTCTTTTGAATTCTATGTGATGAATTTTGTAGACTTTGTGATAGATTGCTATTCACATATCACCTCACATGTATCTCAAGTTTTTGCTAGTATCACACACGACACAAGTTACTCTTTGTTAAACACTGTACATGCTAGTGTGTGTTTTTTGGTCTGACCAACCAAGTTTGAAAATATCTTGAGATTTATGCACAACATATTTGTTGCTTGAGAAAATTCAATGGGAGTTTGATTGAAATTTGTTTTAAGAAAATTGGGTTCAAAATTTTGGGTTTTTGAAAAAGCATTCCATCTCATACTCATGCATTTTGTTTATTCAATTTAATGCTTTGAGGAGTTATTTTCAAAATTAGGTTTGTGTTTTCAAAAACTGTGATTTTTTCCAAAATTTAGTGAACCTCTGCCCATTTCGATCGATCCAGCCTGTTTTTCGATCAATCGAAAAAGTGCTCTCATTTGTTTTAAAATGACTGTGCTTTTCGATCGATCGAATGTAATTTTAGATCGATCGAATATCGTGGAAAAGCTTTTTAAAAAGATCTCATCTGACTTTTTCAAACACTTTTCAAATCTTTTTCAAACTTTTCCTTTCTCTCTCCGACAAGGCAAGCCAACTTGTTGCAATTTTTGTCGTTTTCCTCCGAAGTTTTTGCAAAGAATCTCTTTCCTCAAACAGGTAAGACCTTTTTGCCCTCCCTTTTGAACTTATTTTCATTATTTCATGCATAAATACATGCATTTAAGGGAGATTTTCGGACTTTACATTTTTGGGATTTTCTGTTGATTCAAGCCTTAGTGTATGAAATTGATCATTGGGTTTTTGTGGGGACACATCATACTAATGATCTTTGGTGGTTAATTTGATCAATTTTGAGTTTAATGAAAAAATTGAAAATTCTAGGGTTTGTTCTTGATCCGAATTGGGGCTTTTGTTAATTTGAGTAGAATTTGCTGAAATTGGCTTGTTGTATTGATGAAATTGGTTATTCTAATCTGTTTCCAAACTTGTGTAATGATCAATTCATCAATTTGTTGCAAAATTGTTCAAGTGGTTTTTCAAATTTTTGGGATTTTTGATAGAAATTCCTTGTTCAAGCCAATTTTGTCCAATTACTCTCAATTAAACTTAATTGTTCACTGCATTTAGATCATGCATCACAACATTTTATTGTTCATGCATCATATAGATTTTTGTTCTATATTCTTTATTGGGCTAATTTGCAGTCTGCCCTTGGTTTTGTTTTCTCTTGTTCTTTGTGGTTTTCTCTTTGTGTCTCTGTCCTTTCCTTAGCACTATGCCTAGGAAAACTAGAGCCCGTAGGAGTGTTCCCTCACCTTCTCCTTCACCCCCTCCATCCTTTGATAGTGAGAGGTTTCCGAGTGAGAAAAACCAAGAGATTTTTTAGAAGCTTAACATTAGGAGAAAGATTTGGGCTGAGCGTTCTGTGCTGTTAGATGAACTAGATCCTGCCATTAGGGCAAATTTTGAGCGTCGGGGTTGGTTACCCTTGGTGGATGTTTCTGATCCTCCTCCACCTTCTGCCTTGATTAGAGAGTTCTATTCGAACATCTCTATCCGCATCTATGATTCCAACACTCTAGTTAAGAGTTGGATACGAGGCGTAGAATACTCCATTACTCCTCGGGTAGTGGCTGATGCTCTAGGGGTACCTTTGGTCCAGCATCCTGTCTATCCTTATGCTGAGTCTCCCAAGATTAGCGATGTTTTGTCGTACGTCACTAGTACTGCTGTCCAGTGGGGTTCTGATCCTCGGATCACTTCTGCCGAGCTCTCCGGGTTACACTATCTGTTCTTTAGGATAGCTTGTCATTCGATCTGGCCTATTTCCCATGTCCACACCATTCCTCTTGAGAGGTGTGTTTTTCTGTACGCTCTTGTTACTGATGCTCCTATTAGTTTTCCCCATCTTTTTCTTCGTTCTTTGAACGAAGTTTATAGGAGTTCATTTACTGCTAATGCTCTTGTTCATCCTATTTTCATTCATAGGATTCTTCTCTATCTTGATCTTAGTGGCTTTCCTTCCTCTGAGCCCGTTCATGTGATAGCTCCTATAGGTGCGTCTTTTCTTAGACAGAGGGCCGCTCATCTTCGAGCTGGTTCTAAACACCCTAGATCTGAGCCCTCTAGTAGCGCACCTCCTCCTTCTTCTTCTGCAGGTCTTGCTGGTGAGGATATTCCTATTCCAGTTGGTGATGCTGCTGCTGCTGCTAATGTTCCTCCATCTCCTTCGGCCGACTTTGATGTTCGTCGTACTTTGGAGACTGTCATGACTGTTCAGCAGGCTCATGGTCAGATTTTGGTGGACTTGCTGGATGAGATTCGTGCTCTCCGAGTTGATTTTGCGCGTCTTCATTCACCCTCACCACCTCCTTTTGATGGCGACTTGTGATTGCCCTTTGGCATTCCGTCACAAAAAGGGGGAGTGAAGTTTTGACTTGTAGTTGAGTTTTTGTAGTTAGGGGGAGATTATTTTTTGTTTTAGAGGAGCTTGTGGAGTTTTTAGATTGTATCTATGTGCTTCACTTTGTATATCATTTTTGGGGATATTCATGTTAGGGGGAGTAACATTGATTGATATACATGATATTTTTATTGATTCTTGTTACTTTGTGTTTCACTGCGTATTGATTTATATTTATGAGTTGATCATTCATATATGTCTTTATTTTGAATTATGTGAATCTTACAAGAATGTTATACCTGTTGTTTTACTCTTTACTGTCACACATGCGTTTATGCGTTTGTTGAGTATTTCAGGATTATACAGGTTGATTCAACTAAGCTGCTGTCTACACTTGCAACTATGGATAGTAGTTAGGCTGAATTGTATTTTATGAGCATTATCTTTGTAAAGGGCTTTTTATTTGTAAAACTTTGAGCTGTTAATTAGGGTTTTGTCACGGATTGCCAAAGGGGGAGTTTGTTAGGTTCTAAGGTCTTAGGATTTTATGTATTTAGAACTCTAATTTGTAATGTTGGCAAACCATGATCAAAACATTGTATTTAGTCTTATTTAGACTTGCTCAAAGTTGGTTTAATATTGTAAAGTTGGAATCGAGTGGCTGCAGAAGTACTTGGGACTTTCGGCCTGGCTCGATCGATCGAAGAATAGACTTGATCGATCGAAAATCGCACAGGTTGAATTTTCTGCAGAATTTCCAACTCAGCCCTACTTCATTAAACGTTTAGGGTTTTATGTTTTTACCCTAGGTATATAAACTAAACCCTAGTCACGTTTTTGGAGGTTGTCCATATTGTATTGTTGCTCATACATTGCGGTTTTGTGTGAATCTCTTGTGAGATCTTTGAGGAGCTTTCCTTTACACAAAATTTAGGGTTTTCATGGTAGAGATGATTTCAACATCTTGAAGATCATTACTGTTGCAACCATTGGAACTTAAAAGAAAAGCAAGCGGGGAGCTTGTAGCTGATTGAGGAATTCAAGAAAGAAGTAGTCCGTGGATTCGGAGCCTGCGCGTGGTCGTGTCAGGAAGTTCTACTGGTGGGTAGCATTAGGAAGTCGAGCGGGGAGCTTGTAGTCCTTCTGTATGAACTTCAATTCTTTCATAGTGAGTTCAGGTTAGCCTTGAGGATCGGTGGGTCAAATCCTCCCCAGGTTTTTACCGTGTGGTTTCCTGGGTGATCATATCTTGTGTTATTTGTTTTCCGCTGCTTTATATTCTTGATATGATTGTTTGGATTGTTTTAACCTAGAATTGCTTAATTTGACTAAGTAACAACTTGGCTAATTTATCTAGGCTACGCAATCTGTGTGTTTAAGGGGTCTAAAACCGTTCAAGATATATATAAGACATAAAACATAACTTGATCAAACATGAATAATCATTAGGAAATAACCACAATGAACATTTAACTAGTAAATGATCATCCAAACACACAATGCAATTAAGAGCAATGCTATAATCAATTGCATGTCCAACATACCACATGATGCATTAAATAAACTAAGGCAAGAAGCAATAGATAACTATAAGCATCAAGAAACAATTGTAAAAACCAAGGTACACAAAGTACTAAAGAAAACTATGTTTTAAACTAAAGTACTTGAAAGCTTTAAATAAAGCACTGTAAATAAACATAAACTAGAAAAGCATAAAACATAAACCACCAAAATAAACCAATGGTGTTACTACTCTCCCTTAGGTTGTACTCCCCCCTCAAGTTAATCTACTCCCCTTTTTGGACCGGAATGGCCAAAGGTCCTAACTCTTGTACCTAATCCTTTAGGGATATCACCCCAAACGCACGTGCCGTGTGGGTGAAAAGGGGTACTCATGCATAAGCATTTTAACATGTCTATGCATTAATACTTCCAATGTTTAGGGACATTTGCTCATGCATCTCTACATGCTTGTTTTGATTTGTATCATTTGCTTTTGGCTTTAGCATGTTTCTTTTACAAGCTTTTGCTTTATTTTTGTTTTTCTTCTGTTTTTTAGTGTGTTCAAAAAATTCAAAAACCTATAAAAATTGAAAAATCTTCAAAATATTTAATCGCTTATATTGTATATATCACATGAGAGTTTAGCCTAATACCTTCGTACTAATGGCGTAGTGCATTTACGAGCTTAGTTTGTTTTGTACGCACTTTTATCTATGTGGAAGAAATCTTGAAAACTATGTGTGATTGTTGTAAATAGATCTTCAAGCTTGTCATAAATGATTGGTTAATAGTCTTGATGGTCTTGATACTTGCATAGACTTGTGCCTATATCTCTTCCCACTTTATTTTTATTTTTTTGCAAAAGAGCTCACTGAATGTAAATCTCCAAATGAAAAGGGATATTGAGCTGCAAAAGCCTGTCGCACATACTAGTATTTGACTAGGAAAAAGAGAAAGCGACTTTTGTTTTAAAATGTATGGTGCTCAAAAAGGCCAAAGGCTAATTCTAAATGTTGATATATCAAAAATATCAAGCACCAATCTCAAAAAGAGATGTATTATCCTAAATGGATGAAATGTTATGATTTATTTAGAAGCCAAATGAAAAGTTTCTAAGATTTGTAATCAATTTGTGGGAGGTCATATATGTTCATTTCTATAATTGAGATAGTCCACTCGATTTAGTACCAATTGTGTATGACTTGATTGAATTAATCATTGAAACTTCACTCTGGTCTAAGGACTATTTCACACTTGATACTCATCCACAACACACAAGACTTTGATTCAATTAATGCTTATCTCATTTGTGTGATTGTACATGTTCAAATGTGATGTGTATGCTCGAGTACTTGCAGATCAAACCCAAAAAGATTTTTGAGTGTTTTATTTGTTTTTAAAAGTGATTTTATACTTTTGTGTTTTTTGTTTTAGTTCAAAATGCATTTTTGTGTTTTACTTCAAAAACTGGTTCAAAGATTATTTCGCGAGAAGCTCACGACTTAGAGCTTCCCGCGAAAAGTGCTTAAGGGAATTTTTTATTTTTTTTTATTTTTTATTTTTTATTTTTTTTTATCATGTCATACAGAGACCCTTGTGACGGTAGCGTGACTATTTCGTAACCAACAACTTCTCGCGGAATGCTGTTTGGCTAAAACTGGATTTTTCCAAAATCAAACAAAAGCTATTGCGACTATCTCGCTATTGTCTTGCGACTTAAAACTTCTCGTGAAAGCTTTTAAGCTTTAGAGGTCTCTCTTGCGACTATCTCGCAACTTCATCGCTACTACCTAACTCACAAAAAATGCATGTTTTCAGTTTTTATGTAACAGATGTGATAGTTTTTCAAAAACTTTCAATTTCCCTCGCTTAACCTCTCTCAAACCATTTTCAACCCAGTATCAAATTTTACTCAAACCCCATCATTCTCAAGCCTGATTTCTACATTTTCAACTTCAAGGTATATTTTCTAAAACATTTTCTTCATGTTTTCTCTAAGATTATGCAGTTATTTGAGTTAGGGTTTCAAAAATTGGGAATTTTTAATATTGGGTTGGGGGTTCTTCATTTTGCAAAATTTTAAAAAAATCTTTGATTGGGCTGTTGGGAAATTTAGACCACAATTGATAGAATTAACAAGTTTTAAACCCAAGTTGTTAATTAGATTTATTATGAATAAAACTTGTTAAAAACAAACAAACATCAATATCATGTCAAAATCATGCAGCGGAAATAATAAATAAGATATAATGACTCAGGAAAACCAATGAAAACAACTAGTTTCACAGTAAAAAACCTGGGGGAAACCTTCCTGAAAAACAATCCACTATAGAAAAAAGAAGTCTCAAATCTAGTACAAAACTTTTGTCCCTATACTTTACAATCCCCGTAGATGAACTCACAGCAAAAACCTTCTATTGCTTCAGAATCTCTAAACTCTTCAATATATGAACGCCACCCTTTGATGTTGCACGGATCCCAATACGTGACTAACTCTTTTGCACGAATCCCAATATGTGACTTACTCACCAACTTAAGGAAGAAGAATGTTGGCTGTAAAGTTCTTTACTTCATCAACAATAAAGTTCAAGAAACACTTGGTTACAAAACCCTAAGGTGCAAAGACGTAGTAGCTTCTTTCAGAGAGAATAAGGTATCGGTCACCTTTTGCATATGTTCTCCTTGTATTCTCTTATGTGACGGCCTCTAAAATAAGCCTTATATAGGTTTAGGATTGTGAGAAAAGAAACCCTACACAAATATATAAGCTTGGCCCACAAATCAGATCTGAAAATTCTAATTTGCCCGTAACCTCGATTGATCGGGAGGTGTCGAGGAGGTGTCGAGCTTTAAACCTCGATAGATAGCTAGGTGTCGAGAAGCCATCGAGGAGCTATCGAGAAGACAGAAGATTTCTCGATCGATCCACCAGCTGTCGAGAAGGTGTCGAGATTGCGATAAGAAACACCTTAAGAGCTCGATAGATAGCCAGTTGTCGAGAAGGTGTTGAGAAGCTGTCGGGCTATGTGTCCATAAGTGTCGAGCTATCTGTCCAGCTTTAATGAACACATTTTCTTCACTTGTTTCTTAGTCCAATCTTTATGGCTCTAATACTAAACTTGAACAACATGTTTCTTCAAGTATTAAACACATCCTTAATCTACCCAATTATAAGTTAAGTGCATTTTGTCAAAAGATTAGCCAACTACACAAAATATGTCCTTAACAATCTCCCCCTTTGACAATCCGTGACAAAACCACAATAAACAAATGAATATATGAGAGAAGTCATAAATCACTCAACTCATATTCACTTGTTAAATACAATAAAATCTATCCTATCATAAACCCTTGAAAATCTTTGCAAGAAGAGAGTTTATGGCAAGTAGACTTTGACAACTTGTATTTCTAAAACACTTTAAACAAAACTCATCAAGACATCTTAGTATGAAACAGAAATAATGATTGCATACAAGAATAAGAAACATGTGTATGAAGATAGAAAAGAAAAAACACATGTAGAGATAGATGAAAGAAAACATACATCAACATATCATATAACAAAGATAAGCATAATGTATGTAAAAATGGTCACATGACCCAAGGTACAAGAAGAAGGAAGTAAGCACTCCCCCTAACAAGATGAAACACATCTCCCCCTTAGAAAGGAATGTATTTCTCCCCCTAACATGTAGAATCTTAAAAAGAAACCACATATTCTCCCCCTTTTTGTCATGATTGACAAAGGGTATAAGAAGCTAGAAAGTTTCACCCGAGAAATGTAAAGATGATCAAAGATGATCAAGAGGGCACAAAAAATCCATATAAATGCATGAATGTAATGAAACAAGATGCTATGGATGACAAGATAATAGAAAGATGCAAAACATGTGAAAGACAAATCTCTCAACAAAAATGTTAAGCACATAGATCCCAAAACACACACACACACACACTAAACAAATCTAACCAATTTTATATTTCAAAAACAAGTCAAGATAGTTTAGTGAGCATACATTAGCACATATAAAACCTTTGTGATGGTCAAATCATATTGTACCTGCACATGTATCAAGAGTAGCAAAGAATATTGCGTGTTGTGTGTGAAAAACATCGCAAGATTGCATATGTGTATACATGTTATGACGATATGAGATATGAGAAAATAACTTTAACTCACACACAATTATAACTGTTTGATGGGGATTATCACATTTGAGGTACATCCTATAACTCCCACATCTCCTAAAATACATGCTTGCAACCATATTTAAAGCATTTTTTATCTTTTTGCTTTTTATTTTTCTTCCCATATTTTCTTTTATTTTAGCATATCATGCATGGGCATAAAAAGAGAAAAAAGAAATACCCAAGATGTTAAGCATTTGACACTGCACTTTTACTATGCCGAAGCATATGAGTGTCTTTGACACTGCACTTTTGCTATACCGAAGCATACAGGTATCATTTTATGATTGACGGGCAACAGTGGTGAAATGGTTATTTATGTCTTTATCTTATGATTTTCTAGTCCTACCCGACAAAAAGAGTGATACGAGTGTTAAGTTTAAGAGATAACTTAATCATACTCATCACAAATAAGAGTCACAAAGCTCACTTGCTTAGTTGTGCATAGAGATGCTCATCTAATCTACAAAAGATACAAAATTTAGAAATTTTGTTTCAATGGCCATCTAAGGTACACAAGTACCAAAGTACACAAACACACTGTTTTTGTATTTTTCTAATTTTTATTTTTCTCTTTTATTTTGAAAAACAAACAAAATAAAAACTAAACAACCAAACAAAAACAGACAATCAACATGAATGCATGAAGAAAGATGGATGCATATGCATGAAAACATGATAAAAGAGTGCAGATGCATGAAAATATGATTCCAAAAACAGAAATGAAATCAACCAAAGAGAGTCCTACTTTAGATAGAAAGAATTAAAGCAGAGGACAAACAGAAAAGACAATTAAGTCTTAGGCTCCTTTCTCACTCATATAGCACGAGTCTTTGGCCATGAAGATGAAAAGGCACATGTCCTAGTATGTCTACTAAAGAACATAGAAGAATTAAAATTCTCCTGAAATTGAGTTAAAAAACTCAAAACTTTTAATAACTCTCCAAACAAAGGTATAGGTCCTTGAGAGGAAACCTGTGACTGTTTGAAAAATTGCTTATGAGGATACAACTTAAAGCAATTAGGACGAATGTGTCCAGAAACACCACAATGGTGACAAACATGAGGTCTAACAAAGGATTTAGAATTTGACAAATCAGTTTTAGATTTCATACCTTTATTACCTTTCTCAGATTGTGGCATAAAGACAATCCTTGATCCAGAAGCCATGTAAGAGGAGGGGCTGGGGGAAACAACATAGCCTAAGCCAGTTTTATCAGAACTAGACTTTTGAGCACTCAATACCTCATCAAGCTTTGCACTAGACATCCTCTCTATTTGAGTTCTAGCTTGACTAAGCTCAACCTCAAGATTCTTGACCTTCTCTTCTAATGAGGTGTTTTCTACAACAAAAGTCTCAACTAACCTTCTAGTCTCATCCAATTTGACTAACAGATCAGCTTTTTCAATTTTTACCTCATTAAGCTCTTTTCTACCAAGATGAGAAGTCTTCACAGATTTTATAAATTCAGTGCATAGCTTATCATAGGCTTCCTGAATGGTCATCTTCTTGGGTACTTCATCATCAGAAGAATCCTCACTATCACTAGCACTCTCCACAATCACCTTATCGGTTGTGGCAGCAAAGGCCATAACGTGACGACATTCATCCACAAACTCATCAGAAAAGTCATCCTTAGTATCACTCCAGATAGCAACTAACCTTTTATCTTTTGACTTATTGTTCTTTTCTTTCATAAGGTAATTTGGGCACTCTATCCTCATATAACCAAAACCTTTACACTCATAGCATTGGATGAGGGGCTTCTCATTCTTGCTCTTCCCAGAGGATTTAGATTTCCTAGGAGGTTTGCCTTTATCCTTTTTCCTAAATTAAAGAAGTCTGATAATCTCATCAGTTATGAAGGATAGATCCTCATCCTCATCATTATCTTCATCTTCATCTTCACTTTCAAAGTCCTCAATCTCTTCCTCTATACCCGTAAGAGCCAAGTTTCTACTCTTTCCACTTTTCCCATTGAGCCCAATCTCATCTCATACGTTTGAAGGTTCCCTACAAGCTTAGTCAAAGGAATTTGATCAATATCCTTTACTTCTTCAATGGCAGTGATCTTGGCATGGAATCTTTCAGGTAAAGACCTAAGGATTTCCCTAACAATTTTGGATTCTACTATAAATTCTCTAAGGTTAAAAGCAGAATTCACAATATCCATGAGTTTAACATAAAACTCATCAAACGTCTCATCCTCCTCCATCCTTATTTCTTCAAAACTACTAGTGAGTCTTTGAAACTTCACAGTCTTTATTGCCTTGGTACCTTCATAGGTGGTCTCAAGAATGGTCTATGCTTCATTGGTAACTTCCGTGGATGATATTTTCTTGAATTCCTCATTAGTCACCCCACAGAACAAAGCACTCAAAGTCCTACTGTTGAAATTTGCCGCTATGATTATTGCATGATCCCAATCCACCAGCGCTTCCTTTGGCTTAATCTAGCCGAATTCAATAGCTTGCCATACCTGTTCAGCTAAAGCCTGCAAAAACACTTTCATACAAACTTTCCAGTATGTATAATTAGTTCTATCAAATAAAGGAGGTATAAATAAAGATTGTCCTCTATCCATGACAACAGGGGTCAATGGATCACACTCAAGAAATTAATCCAATCAGAGTGAACCTGTTCTGATACCACTTGTTGGGAAATTTAGACCACAGTTGATAGAATTAACAAGTTTTAAACCCAAGTTGTTAATTAGATTTATTATGAATAAAACTTATTAAAAATAAACAAACATCAATATCATGTCAAAATCATGCAGCGGAAATAATAAATAAGACAAGATATGATGACCCAGGAAAACGAATGAAACCAACCAGTTTCACAGTAAAAAACCTGTGGGGAAACCTTCCCAAAAAGCAATCCACTATAGAAAAAAGAAGTTTCAGATCTAGTACAAAACCTTTGTCCCTATTCTCTACAATTCGCGTAGATGAACTCACAACAGAAACCTTCTATCGATTCAGAACCTCTAAACTCTTTAATATATGAACGCCGCCCTTTGATGTTGCACAGATCCCAATACATGACTAACTCCTTTGCACGAATCCTAATACATGACTTACTCACCAACTTCAGGAAGAAGAATGTTGGCTGTAAAGTTCTTCAATGTTGGCTGTAAAGTTCTTCACTTCATCAACAATGAAGTCCAAAAAGAACTTGGTTACAAAACCCTAAGGCGCAAAGATGTAATAACTTCTTTTAGAGAGAATAAGGTATTAGTCACCTTTTGCATATGTTCTCCTTGTATTCTCTTATGTGACGGCCTCTAAAATAAGCCTTATATAGGTCTAGGGTTGTGAGAAAAGAAATCCTACACAAATACATAAGCCTGGCCCAAAAATCAAATCTGAAAATTTTGATTTCCCGTAACCTCGATTGATCGGGAGGTATCGAGGAAGTGTCGACCTTTAAACCTCGATAGATAGCTAGGTGTCAAGAAGCTATCGAGGAGCAATCGAGAAGACAGAAGATTTCTTGATTGCGATAAGAAATACCTTAAGAGCTCGATAAATAGCTAGTTGTCGAGAAGGTGTCGGGCTATGTGTCCACAGGTGTCGAGCTATCTGTCCAGCTTTAATGAAGACCTTTTCTTCACTTGTTTCTTGGTCCAATCTTTATGGGTTTTGATGGGAATTTAGACCCCTTAAACACACAGATTGCGTAGCCTAGATTAATTAGCCAAGTTGTTACTTAGTCAAATTAAGCAATTCTAGGTTAAAACAATCCAAACAATCATATCAAGAATATAATGCAGCGGAAAATAAATAACACAAGATATGATCACCCAGGAAACCACACGGTAAAAACCTGGGAAGGATTTGACCCACCGATCCTTAAGGCTAACCTGAATTCACTATGAAAGAATTGAAGTTCGTACAAAAGGACTACAAGCTCCCCGCTCGACTTCCTAATGCTACCCACCAGTAGAACTTCCTGACACGACCACGCGCAGGCTCCGAATCCATGGACTACTTCTTTCTTGAATTCTTTAATCAGCTACAAGCTCCCCGCTTGCTTTTCTTTTAAGTTCCAATGGTTGCAACAGTAATGATCTTCAAGATGTTGAAATCATCTCTACCATGAAAACCCTAAGTTTTGTGTAAAGGAAAGCTCCTCAAAGATCTCACACGAGATTCACACAAAACAGCAATGTATGAGCAACAATACAATATGGACAACCTTCAAAAACGTGGCTAGGGTTTTGTTTATATACCTAGGGTAAAAACATAAAACCCTAAACGTTTAATGAAGTAGGGCTGAGTTGGAAATTCTGCAGAAAATTCAACCTGTGCGATTTTCGATCGATCGAGTCTATTCTTCGATCGATCGAGCCAGGCCGAAAGTCCCAAGTACTTCTGCAGCCACTCGATTCCAACTTTACAATATGAAACCAACTTTGAGAAGTCTAAATAAGACTAAATATAATGTTTTGATCATGGTTTGCCAACATTACAAATTAGAGTTCTAAATACATAAAATCCTAAGACCTTAGAACCTAACAAACTCCCCCTTTGGCAATCCGTGACAAAACCCTAATTAACAGCTCAAAGTTTTACAAATAAAAAGCCCTTTACAAAGATAATGCTCATAAAATTCAATTCAGCCTAACTACTATCCATAGTTGCAAGTGTAGACAACAGCTTAGTTGAATCAACCTGTATAATCCTGAAATACTCAACAAACGCATAAACGCATGTGTGACAGTAAAGAGTAAAACAACAGGTATAACATTCTTGTAAGATTCACATAATTCAAAATAAAGACATATATGAATGATCAACTCATAAATATAAATCAATACGCAGTGAATCACAAAGCAACAAGAATCAATAAAAAATATCATGTATATCAATCAATGTTACTCCCCCTAACATGAATATCCCCAAAAATGATATACAAAGTGAAGCACATAGATACAATCTAAAAACTCCACAAGCTAAAAAATCTCCCCCTAACAACAAAAACTCTACTACAAGTCAAAACTCCACTCCCCCTTTTTGTGACGGAATGCCAAAGGGCAATCACAAGTCGCCATCAAAAGGAGGTGGTGAGGGTGAATGAAGACGCGCAAGATCAGCTCGGAGAGCACGAATCTCATCCAGCAAGTCCACCAAAATTTGACCATGAGCCTGCTGAACAGTCATGACAGTCTCCAAAGTACGACGAACATCGAAGTCGGCGGAAGGAGGTGAAGGAACATCATCAGCAGCAGCATCATCACCAACTGGAACAGGAATATCCTCACCAGCAAGACCTGCAGAAGAAGAAGGAGGAGGTGCGCTACTAGAGGGCTCAGATCTAGGGTGTTTAGAACCAGCTCGAAGATGAGCGGCCCTCAGTCTAAGAAAAGACGCACCTATAGGACCTATCACATGAACGGGCTCAGAAGAAGGAAAGCCACTAAGCTCAAGATAGAGAAGAATCCTATGAATGAAAATAGGATGAACAAGAGCACGAGCAGTAGATGAACTCCTATAAACTTCGTTCAAAGTGTCAGGAATTTAGACCCCTTAAACACACAGATTGCGTAGCCTAGATTAATTAGCCAAGTTGTTACTTAGTCAAATTAAGCAATTATAGGTTAAAACAATCCAAACAATCATATCAAGAATATAAAGCAGCGGAAAATAAATAACACAAGATATGATCACCTAGGAAACCACACGGTAAAAACCTGGGGAGGATTTGACCCACCGATCCTCAAGGCTAACCTGAATTCACTATGAAAGAATTGAAGTTTGTACAAAAGGACTATAAGCTCCCCGCTCGACTTCCTAATGCTACCCACCAGTAGAACTTCCTGACACGACCACGCGCAGGCTCCGAATCCACGGACTACTTCTTTCTTGAATTCCTTAATCAGCTACAAGCTCCCCGCTTGCTTTTCTTTTAAGTTCCAATGGTTGCAACGGTAATGATCTTCAAGATGTTGAAATCATCTCTACCATGAAAACTCTAAGTTTATGTGAAGGAAAGCTCCTCTAAGATCTCACAAGAGATTCACATAAACAGCAAATATGAGCAACGAAGACTTAGAGAGGTTTGGGTACAAAACCCTAAAAATAAAAGGAGGCACAAGAGGCACTCTAATCTCTCTCTCCCAAGTCCCAAAAACGTTCTAGGGTTTTCCTTATATATAGAAGTGTTTTACTTGAACCCCAAGACGTTTAAATAGAGTTTGGGCTGAACTGGAACTCTGCAGAAAAATAAATCTGTACGTGGTTCGATCGATCGAGTCTAATTTTCGATCGATCGAGCCTTACAGATTTAGTCCAATAAATCTGCACTCACTCGATTCCAGTTTTACACATAAACATACTTTGAGCAAGCCTAAACAAGACTAAACAACCTGTTTTGATCATGGTTTGCCAACAATACAAATTAGAGTTCTAAATACATAAATTCCTAAATCTTTAGAACCTAACAATCTCCCCCTTTGGCAATCCGTGACAAAACACAAACTAAAAACTCAAAGTTTACAAAGTAAAAGCCCATTACAAAAATAATGCTCATAACAACAAATCCAATCTTAACTACTATCCATCAGTTGCAAGTGTAGACAGCAGCTCAATTGAATCAACCTGTATATTTCCTGAAACACTCAACAAACGCATAAACGCATGTGTGGAAAAAATACAAGTAAACCAAAATTAAATTCTTGACTTCACAAAACACAAAACAAAGACATATATCATGAATAACTCATAAATATAAATCAATGAGCAGTGAACAAGAAACATAAATAAAAACATGAGTAAACTAACTCTCCCCCTAAGTTAGATACAACAAAAAGTTTTTATTTAGAATCTTCCCTTTTTAAAAATAATTTCAACTCCCCCTAAACAGGACAAACATGATTCCCATAAATCAATAATTTCTCCCCCTTTTTGTCACGTATTGACAAAGACAACTCATACAAAGAGTAAACAGTCAACATACGCAATAAAGGATAAGAGAAAATAGAGAATCAAGAGGAACACAAAACAATCCAACTCTATAGAGAATAGAGATAGCTCCCCCTATGAACAACACAGGTAAAAAAAAATTTCTCCCCCTATAAAAATAGGAAAAACAAAACAAGTTGTGGGAAAAACAGTTTTGGGGAAAAATAAAGGGGGTGGGGGAAAATCAGTAGCAGCAGCAGCATCACCAATAGGATCAGGTACATCCTCACCAGCAGGACCAAAGTGAAAAACTCACAAACCAATAGTTAAAAACTAAGGTGAGGATACACATGAAGAAAAATATTCTCTCTTTCAATAGAATGCAAACATGGCACTATGTGACCCATAAACAGTTGCATGAGTAGAGAAAATATTTGCACATTGATTATCTATCATATCTCTTAAGAAAAATATTTTTTACAATTCACACATAAAAATAGCATATACTAGAAAGTACGTAACTCAAAAATTAATCAATCAATTTTTAGATCAAGTTGAGTACCCAATTTAGCAAAGTGTATGCATGCTATGTATGAAAACAATGAGAGATATGACAGCAAAATTGCAAAATGGATACAGAAATCTATGCAATGCATGTGAATCCTAAACACAAACCAAGGGTAGACTGCAAATTAGCACAATAAAGAATATAGAACAAAAATCTATATGATGCATGAACAATAAAATGTTGTGATGCATGATCTAAATGCAGTGAACAATTAAGTTTAATTGAGAGTAATTGGACAAAATTTGTTTTAGCATAGAGTTTCTAACAAAAACCCAAAAATTTGAAAATCACTTGTTGAATTTTTAAACAAATTGATGAATTGAGCATCACATAACACAACTCACAGAGAGTATAATGCTTAATTTCATCAATACAACAAGCCAATTTCATCAAATTCAACTCAATTTCACAAAAGCCCCAATTTGGATCAAGAACAAACCCTTTTTTTTAAAAAAAAAAAACTTGATTCGCGACATTCGATTGATCGAAAAATACAATCGATCGATCGAATGAAACAGTCATTTTTAAACAAATTAAAGCACTTTTTCGATCGATCGAAAAACACACTGGATCGATCGAATTGGGCAGAGACTCACTAAATTTTGAGAAAAATCACAGTTTTGAAAGATACAAACCTAATTTTGAAAAACAACTCCTCAAAGCATTAACCAAAGAAAGCAAAATGCATGAGTATGAGATGGAATGCTTTTTCAAAAACCCAAAATTTAGAACCCAATTTTCTCAAAACAAATTTCAATAATTCTCCTATTGAAATTTTATTAAGCAACAAATATGTTCTGCACAAATCTCAAGATATTTTCAAAATTCTCAAACTTGAAACACATTTTACATTAAAATCAAGGAACTTTTAATCTTGGATGGCCATAACAAAATCACATACAATATAATTTACCAAGTTTAACAAAGAGTAACTTGTGTAGTGTGTGCAACTAGCAAAAGCTTGAGATACATGTGAGGTGATATGTGAATAGCAATTAATCACAAAGTCTACATAATTCATCACATAGAATTTAAAAAAGACTATCACCTAAAGAGTTACATCCTATAACTCCCACATCTCCTAGAACAAAAGCTTGCAATCATGTAAGTTTCTTGCATTTTTGCCTCTTATTTGTATGAGATGGCATTCAGCCTAATAGTACACACCGGTTTGAATTAAGTGAATTGGCATCAAGCCTAATAGTACACACCAGTTTTCATTTAATTTGAGGCTACACCTTATGTTCTTTTTGTGCATGTGCTACACTTTCTCGAGCACAGAATCTTATGATATGCACTAAGGTGTTCATGATTGGCTAGTGAACAGTGGTGAGATGGTTATTTATGCCTTTCTCAAAAGTATCAAGTTCGACAGTCAAATAACATGTGACTTCAAGATTAAGACAAAGTGATAAACACCATAAACATCTTTCCCACACAACATGCACTACAAAACTTCAACTAGTAAAGTGCAATAAATAAGCTTATCAAAGCTAAACAAGGTACATAAACATGTTATGTAAAGATAATATGGCCAATCCTTGATTATAAATCCAAGATATATAATACAAAACACAAAAATCTTTTTGGTTTTAACAAACTTTATAACCAAAAACAAAAAGCACATATTATGCTAAATGAACAATGCAAATGCAATGCATGACAGTGCAAAACTAAGCTATAAAGGGTACACAAACAAGAAATATCAATTTCTTAATTAACCCTTGAGTACATGTACAAACTAGTACATACTCATTCAAAATCAAAAATAGCTTAGCACAAACTATTCAAGTTTCTCCACAATGTCAGGCATGTTCTAAATCAAGAGAGATATAACAATTCATGTAATCCTCAAAAAGAAAAACTAGACACAAAATAAAATATTTTTGTCTTTTTGAAATTTTTCAATGTTTTTGGATTTTTTTTTTTTTTTAAAAAAAACAACCTAAAAAACAAAACAACCAAAAACAAAACAAAAAAAAAACAAAACATGTCCACAAATAATTGAAAGAATTAAATTAAGGACAAGTTAGCAACACTCACCTTGGAGAATCTTTTCTCACCCATTTAGCACGAGTATTCGGCTTTGTAGGTGAAAATCCATGAGAAGTAGAGTGTATCTGAGGAATTACACCAATCTTCTGAGAGAGACTGAAATCCTGCAAATTCCTTTCACAAGCCAACAAGCTCAAATTTTTCAAAAGAATATGAAACAATTTATATGGACTTATGGCAGGAGAAATATCATCACATATCCTAGATTGAAACACAGAAAGCTTAAATTTCAATTTATGACAATTAGGACGAATGTGACCATGAACACCACAAAAGTGACAAACAAGAACAAATTTAGGAACATCAGTATTCCTAACAGCAAATCTAGTCTCAGATTTTGGTTTTTGCCTCAACAAAGAACAGTTTGGTCTAATATGACCAACAACACCACAACGGTGACAAGTAGGCACAAAAACATATTTATTATGCTCTCTAACAGTAGGTTTAGACTTAGGTTTAGAAACTTCAGCGTCAACATTAGAACTTTTACCTTTGTCTAACCTAGCAAAATAAGCCTTTTCTTTATTATTCCTCTTAAAAGGAGGGATATAAACTTTTTCAGTTTTAGGCTTAAGAGAAACAGAAACAATTCTGTTATCACCAGCAGGCTTGGTACTAATCAAATTTTCAAGTTTAGCTTTAGACTCAGCTAACTCTTGTTCCAAGCTTTTCATCTTCTCATCTTGAGAGGAAATTTGATTTCTCAAAAATTCATTCTTTTTATTAGATTCATCTAATCTAACAAGCAATTCCTCTTTTTCAAGATTAGCCAATTTTAACTCTTCCTTGAATTTCTTAGAAATTTTCAAAGATTTAGATAATTCCTTACGAAGAGTTTCAAAAGCATCAAAGAAATCAACAGAAACAATAGTGTCCTTTTTATTCAAAACATCACAGGCATCAATAAAATCAGCAGAAGCATGAGCAGAAAGACACTTCAAATTATCCATGATAACAGGGGTCAAGGATCAGCTCTTAGATCAAAAGATCTAAAACAAGAAGAGCTACCCGCTCTGATACCACTTGTCAGGAATTTAGACCCTTTAAACACACAGATTGCGTAGCCTAGATTAATTAGCCAAGTTGTTACTTAGTCAAATTAAGCAATTCTAGGTTAAAACAATCCAAACAATCATATCAAGAATATAAAGCAGCGAAAAATAAATAACACAAGATATGATCACCCAGGAAACCACACGGTAAAAACCTGGGGAGGATTTGACCCACCGATCCTCAAGGCTAACCTGAATTCACTATGAAAGAATTGAAGTTTGTACAAAAGGACTACAAGCTCCCCGCTCGACTTCCTAATGCTACCCACCAGTAGAACTTCCTGACACGACCACGCACAGGCTCCGAATCCACGGACTACTTCTTTCTTGAATTCCTTAATCAGCTACAAGCTCCCCGCTTGCTTTTCTTTTAAGTTCCAATGGTTGCAACGGTAATGATCTTCAAGATGTTGAAATCATCTCTACCATGAAAACCCTAAGTTTATGTGAAGGAAAGCTCCTCTAAGATCTCACAAGAGATTCACATAAACAGCAAATATGAGCAACGAAGACTTAGAGAGGTTTGGGTACAAAACCCTAAAAATAAAAGGAGGCACAAGAGGCACTCTAATCTCTCTCTCCCAAGTCCCAAAAACGTTCTGGGGTTTTCCTTATATATAGAAGTGTTTTACTTGAACCCCAAGACGTTTAAATAGAGTTTGGGCTGAACTGGAACTCTGCAGAAAAATAAATCTGTACGTGGTTCGATCGATCGAGTCTAATTTTCGATCGATCGAGCCTTACAGATTTAGTCCAATAAATCTGCACTCACTCGATTCCAGTTTTACACATAAACATACTTTGAGAAATCCTAAACAAGACTAAACAACCTGTTTTGTTCATGGTTTGCCAACAATACAAATTAGAGTTCTAAATACATAAATTCCTAAATCTTTAGAACCTAACACAAAGAACGAAGAAAAAGATGGGGAAAACTAATAGGAGCATCAGTAACTAGAGCGTACAGAAATACACACCTCTCAAGAGGAATGGTGTGAACATGGGAAATAGGCCAGATCGAATGACAAGCTATCCTAAAGAACAGATAGTGTAACCCGGAGAGCTCAGCAGAAGTGATCCGAGGTTCAGAACCCCACTGGACAACAGTACCAGTGACGTACGACAAAACATCGCTAATCTCAGGAGACTCATCATAAGGATAGACAGGATGCTGGACCAAAGGTACCCCTAGAGCATCAGCCACTACCCGAGGAGTAATGGTGTACTCTACGCCTCGTATCCAACTCTTAACTAGAGTGTTGGAATCATAGACGCGGATAGAGATGTTCGAATAGAACTCTCTAATCAAGGCAGAAGGTGGAGGAGGATCAGAAACATCCACCAAGGGTAACCAACCCCGACGCTCAAAGTTTGCCCTAATGACAGGATCAAGCTCATCTAAGAGCACAGAACGCTCAGCCCAAATCTTTCTCCTAATGTTAAGCTTCTCAAAAGTCTCTTGGTTTTTCTCACTCGGAAACCGCTCACTATCAAAGGAAGGAGGGGGTGAAGGAGAAGGTGAGGGAACACTCCTATGGGCTCTAGTTTTCCTAGGCATAGTGCTAAGGAAAAGACAGAGACACAAAGAGAAAAACACAAAGAGCAAGAGAAAACAAAACCAAGGGCAGACTGCAAATTAGCACAATAAATAATATAGAACAAAAATCTATATGATGCATGAAAAATATAATGTTGTGATGCATGATCTAAATGCAGTGACAAATTAAGTTTAATTGAGAGTAATTGGACAAAATTGGCTTGAACAAGGAATTTCTATCAAAAATCCCAAAAATTTGAAAAACCACTTGAAAAATTTTGCAACAAATTGATGAATTGATCACTTCACAAGTTTGGAAACATATTAGAATAACCAATTTCATCAATACAACAAGCCAATTTCATCAAATTCTACCCAATTTAACAAAAACCCCAATTCGGATTAAGAACAAACCCTAGAATTTTCAATTTTTCATCAAACTCAAAATTGATCAAATTAACCACCAAAGATCATTAGTATGATGTGTCCCCACAAAAACCCAATGATCAATTTCATAAAATAAGGCTTGAAATAAACAGAAAATCCCAAAAATATAATGTCCTTAAATTACCCTTAAATGCATGGATTTATGCATGAAATAATGAAAATAACATCAAAAGGAAGGGCAAAAGAGTCTTACCGGCTTGAGGAAAGAGAGTTCTTGCAAAAACAACGGAGGAAAACGACAAAAAAACTCTAAGGTGGAGCCTTGCCAACGCGGAGAGAGAGAAAAAGTTTGAAAAGTTTTGAATAGAAACTTTGAAAAAGTCAGAACTGATCTTTTAAAAAAGCTTTTCCACGATATTCGATCGATCAAAAATTACATTCGATCGATCGAAAAGCACAGTCATTTTAAGACAAATGAGAGCACTTTTTCGATTGATCGAAAAACAGGCTGGATCGATCGAAATGGGCAGAGGCTCACTAAATTTTGGAAAAATCACAGTTTTTTGAAAAACACAAGCCTAATTTTGAAAATAACTCCTCAAAGCATTAAATTGAAGAACCAAAATGCATGAGTATGAGATGGAATGCTTTTTCAAAAACCCAAAATTTTGAACCCAATTTTCTTAAAACAAATTTCAATCAAACTCCCATTGAATTTTCTCAAACAACAAATATGTTGTGCATAAATCTCAAGATATTTTCAAACTTGGTTGGTTAGACCAAAAACACACACAAGCATGTACAGTGTTTAACAAAGAGTAACTTGCGTCGTGTGTGATACTAGCAAAAACTTGAGATACATGTGAGGTGATATGTGAATAGCAATCAATCACAAAGTCTACAAAATTCATCACATAGAATTCAAAAGAGACTATCACCTAAAGAGTTACATCCTATAACTCCCACATCTCCTAGAACAAAAACTTGCAATCATGTAAGTTTCTTGTATTTTTGCCTCTTATTTGTATGAGATGGCATTCAGCCTAATGGTACACACCGGTTTGAATTAAGTGAATTGGCATCAAGCCTAATAGTACACACCAGTTTTAATTTAATTTGAGGCTACACCTTATATTCTTTTTGTGCATGTGCTACACTTTCTCGAGCACAAAATCTTATGATATGCACTAAGGTGTTCATGATTGGCTATTGAACAGTGGTGAGATGGTTATTTATGCCTTTCTCACAAGGATCAAGTCCGACAGTCAAATAACATGTGACTTCAAGATTAAGACAAAGTGATAAACATCATAAACATCTTTCCCACACAACATGCACTACAAAGCTCAAACTAGTAAAGTGCAATAAAGTAAGCTCATCCAAGCTAAACAAGGTACATAAGTCATGTTATGTGTAAATAAATTGACCAACCTTGTTTTCAAAAATCAAGAACCATTATGTTCAACATAAATTTTGCTTCCTCCTTTTCCCTTTTTTTTATTTATTTATTTTTTTTTATTAAAGGGAAAACAAATAAATCCTAGAATGAAATGCATGAATGTAATGCAATGCAAGTCCTAGAACAAAAACAAAAAAAAAACAAAGAACAATGGTCACAAAAGAATAGAGCAATGAAGCACAAGGACCATGTCAGAAAGACTCAATTAGTTCGAGTCTTTTGCATCCAAAACTTTTTAGATGCACCATGAGCATTTGAGTTCTTATTCACATTTGAGTGATTCCCAACTCCATGATTGGAATAAAGGTTTAACACCTTTACCAATTCACCAATTAGTGCCATAGGATCTTGTGCTTGAGGCACAGGCACTTTTGGTTTATTTGCTCTCTTATCAGCTTGAAGCTTGTAACAGTTAGGACGAATATGTCCAGACTTACCACAATAATGACAAACCCAAGCAGGTTTACCATGCATCTTGTCCTTAGATTTGGTAGGCTCCTTAGGTTTAGATTCTCTTAAGTCTACCCTAATCTTCTTAGGTGGTGAAACTTCTACAGGTTTAACTACCTCACTCACAGAAGGTTTGACAGTTTCACTCACAACCTCACTCACAGAAGGTTCAGAAGAAGAAGAAGGAACAAAAGTAGTGGAATGTGGTCTAGTATCAAAGATGCTTTCAACATATCCTAACCCAGTTTTATCAGAAGGATACTTTTGAACATTCAGCATGTGATCAAGTTTAGAACTAGCAGATCTAGCAACAGATAAATCATGTTCCAAAGTTCTAACTTTATCAAGCAAAAGCATGTTCTCAGATTTAATATTATTCAAAAGCTCATTAGCATCAAACAGTTTAACAAGCAAATTTCTCTTTTCAAGCTCAAGAGAATCAATTTTCTTTAGGCCAAGATCAACTTTCATAGCATCCTTTGCAGCAATTTTGCAAAGTTTGTTATAGGCCTCTTGAAGATCTGCATCTTCAAAGAGTTCCCCATCAGAAGGGTTCTCTTCAGCAGATATGCTTTCATTGACTATAGCAGTAGCCGTGAAAGTAATGAAGTTTCCATCCTCGTCACCACCGGACTCATCATCAGAAACCTCATTATCACTAAGGGTTACAGCCATAGTTTTACCCTTAGTCCTTAAGAATGTAGGACATTCAGATTTCACATGACCATACCCTTGACAGCCAAAACACTGAGGACCCAAAGAGTTATTAGAAGATTGACCAGAATTTTCTCTAGGTTTTTCAAAATTGTTAACCTTAGTGGGATTATTCTTCCTAAAATTTCTAGGTTCAGCAGTGTAAGTACCTCTTGCCTTTCTATTTGTATTCCTAAGAAAGTTCTTAAAGTTTTTGGCAAGATAGGCAATCTCTGTAGCAGAGAGCTCATCATCAAATCCACCACCATCAACATCATCAACTGACTTAAGAGCCATTGATTTGGATTTGTTCACTTTAGGTAGGTCAGACTCATAGGATTGAAGAGATCCTACAAGCTCATCAACAAGGATGGAGTCCACATCCTTGCTTTCAGTTATGGCAGTCACTTTGGGTCTAAAGTCTTCAGTTAGAGATCTAAGAATCTTCCTAACAATCTTAGGTTGATCATAGATTTCACCCAAATTAAAAGCAGAATTAACAATATCATTCAGTTTGGCATAAAATTCATCAAAGGATTCATCATCAGACATCCTAATGTTTTCAAACCTAGAAGTTAATTGCTGCAGTTTGTTTATCTTAACTGCCTTTGTGCCTTCATGCACAGTTTGGAGGATTTTCCAAGCAGTATGAGCAACCTCAACATTAGAGATTCTCTTAAATTCCTCCATAGAAACAGCATTAAAGATAGCATTCATAGCTTTGCTATTGAAGCTTGCTGCTTCTTTTTCAGAAGTTTGCCACTCACTCACAGGAGTAACGGGCTTCTCCCATCCGTATTCAACGGAATTCCAAACCCTTTCATCAATGGATTTCAGGAATGCTTTCATCCTTACTTTCCAATAGGCATAGTTGTTGCCATCAAAATGAGGAGGAACAAACAGAGAGTGTCCATGCTCCATGACAACAGGGGTCAAGGATCAGCTCAGAGATAGAAATCTCAAGCAAAAAGAGCTACCACGCTCTGATACCACTTGATGGGAATTTAGACCCCTTAAACACATAGATTGCGTAGCCTAGATTAATTAGCCAAGTTGTTACTTAGTCAAATTAAGCAATTCTAGGTTAAAACAATCCAAACAATCATATCAAGAATATAATGCAGCGGAAAATAAATAACACAAGATATGATCACCCAGGAAACCACACGGTAAAAACCTGGGGAGGATTTGACCCACCGATCCTTAAGGCTAACCTGAATTCACTATGAAAGAATTGAAGTTCGTACAAAAGGACTACAAGCTCCCCGCTCGACTTCCTAATGCTACCCACCAGTAGAACTTCCTGACACGACCACGCGCAGGCTCCGAATCCACGGACTACTTCTTTCTTGAATTCTTCAATCAGCTACAAGCTCCCCGCTTGCTTTTCTTTTAAGTTCCAATGGTTGCAACAGTAATGATCTTCAAGATGTTGAAATCATCTCTACCATGAAAACCCTAAGTTTTGTGTAAAGGAAAGCTCCTCAAAGATCTCACACGAGATTCACACAAAACAGCAATGTATGAGCAACAATACAATATGGACAACCTTCAAAAACGTGGCTAGGGTTTTGTTTATATACCTAGGGTAAAAACATAAAACCCTAAACGTTTAATGAAGTAGGGCTGAGTTGGAAATTCTGCAGAAAATTCAACCTGTACGATTTTCGATCGATCGAGTCTATTCTTCGATCGATCGAGCCAGGCCGAAAGTCCCAAGTACTTCTGCAGCCACTCGATTCCAACTTTACAATATGAAACCAACTTTGAGCAAGTCTAAATAAGACTAAATACAATGTTTTGATCATGGTTTGCCAACATTACAAATTAGAGTTCTAAATACATAAAATCCTAAGACCTTAGAACCTAACAGGTTTAATACTAGACTTGAACAACATGTTTCTTCAAGTATTAAACACATCCTTGATCTACCTAATTACAAGTAAAGTGCGTTTTGTCAAAAGATTAGCCAACTACACAAAATATGTCCTTAACATAGGCTGTGTCCCATTTGCTGTTTGTGCATCTGTGTTGGCCCCATGAGGCATTTTAGCATGTATTGAGGCAAGTTTTCACCATGTTCATGCATTATCCATAACTATTGTGCATTGTCGCATGTTAGGTGTTTGACAAAATTTCCTAGTGACATTTTTGTGCTAAATTGGATTCATGTGACTTCAAATTTCTAGGTTTACTCTTTTGTGACCTTGTTTAACTTGTTTTGGTCATGGTGTTTGTGTTTCACACACATTGCCCACATTGTACACACATTAGGCACCCCTCAACCTCAAGATGCACACACATGCACCAACACATGCATAGCTTATGCACACATTATTACACTCACTTCATTCATACATTGTGAGTTTGCTTAAATGGTTTAACACCTTTAGCTTGCTGTTTGTGTCTGTTTGCTCTACTCTAAGTATGGTTTGCTATGTTTTGAAAGTCAATTCTATTTTGAACTACCATGGATCTGATAATTTTTTATGTTCTATTTGTGCCTTGTGTACTTGGTTCTTTTCTGGTTCTGTGGTTATACAGATGGCTTCAACTAAGCATGCAACTACCAAGCATGCAGCTACAAAGAAACCAACTTCCAAATGTGCACACACTGACTCTGACAACTTTAGGTCAACAGAAGTTGATATGAAGTACAATGACTATTATAAGGACAAAACAATCATCATGGAAAGGGTGGTTCAATTGGAATCCCTTGAGGGCACATTCATACATGAAATATTAAAAGAAAGGACATGGACCAAGTTGTTGAACCCAAGTGGAGTGGTGTACTCAGAGATAATCAAAGAATTCTTCTCAAATGCTGCTACAGAAGAAGATCACATAAACTGCTGGGTGAGACGGAAAGAGTTTGTAATTACTAAGGATAGCATTCAGGACTTTCTTGAAGTTCGTCCTCCATCTCAGCCTATCACTACCCAATATGAAGATAGATTAGACTCTATTGCAGAGATGGTGAGGATACTTGATGGGTCACCGACTAAAAATGCCATTAACACAATACCATTTTCACCAGAGATGAGCACTTTGGCCTATGTATGATTCACAACCTGTACCTGGTGACCAACCTCACTACACTGTTTACTCCGAGGACCATCTTCCTATATGATCTCTTCATTCACAAAGAGATTGATATTTGTGGGCACATCTTCCATTTATTGAAAAAGAGCATTCGTAAGCAGAACTCCAAGACTATCATGCCTTTCCCTACTCTCATTATGGGCCTTATTGCAAAGGAGAGGCTCAAACTTCCCAGTGGCCTTACAGTAGTTCAGAGGGACCACCCCATTGGTGCTTATACATTAACTAGGAGCACAGTCCACATCAAAGGCTCTAAGACCAATGTGCATACCATACCACGACCACGTGTTGAGCAGGAGGAAGGTGACACAGAGGATGAGATAGAGCGCTTTACTACTACTCCAGAGTCATCAAATCAGCCCTTAGCTCATCCATCATCTTCTGCACCAGCTCAGGGACCGGACAGACTTAATCATCTTATAGCGAAAGTTGAGCAGATGTACACTTTGCTGGATTCACATGTACAGCACACAGCAAACCAGTTTGCTTATGTTATTACAGCCTTATCTACTCAGATAGAGGAGTTATCCGTCGATCATGGTTCAGACTCAGAGTCTGAGGCATTCTAGCCCTTTGGCCATTCCGGTCAAAAAGGGGGAGAAAATTTTGAGGGGGAGCTAAGGGAGAGCTTGCATAGCGATAAGGGGAGCATAGATTTAGATTAGAAACATTGATCTATTGGTTATTGGTTATTGCTTTTTACTTTATGGTTTTTTTTTTTTTTTTTTACAGTTTTTACTGTTACTGCTTTTATTTAAAGCTTTAAATACTCTGTTTTTAATTTCAATTTATTTTCAGTTTTTGTGATTAATCTCTATTCTTTGTAGCATTGTTTGTGTACTTCTAAGATATTTCCTAATATCTTAAGTACTTCACTCTTGTACCCTAGTAGGATCTTGTATCCTAGATGCAAATACTTCGTGTATTTTGCATTGGTTGAGTGTTGGACATGCAATTAATCTTTGGGATTGTTCTTAATTGCATTGCGTGTCTGGATGAGCATTTACTAGCTAAATGTTCATTGTAGTCTTTCTTTAATGACTGTTTCTGTATTATCAAGATATGCTTACATGTTTTACAGTGTTTACAAACTTGATCGCACTTTACTAGCTCATATACGTACCTTGTGTTCAACTTGTCATAAGCTTAATGAAAGTTTTGTTTGTGTGCAAGTGTTTCAGGTTACAGGTATATACATGCAAGTGCTTCACAGCTTCTAGATTAGATGTGAGTGAGTTTTGCCACTATTCCCAAGGTCACGTTTAAGTCTAGAGTCTGTTTTAGCGGTTTTGTCACAGAATAGCCAAATGGGGAGATTGTAAAGTTGTTATTTACAACTATGTGTTTTGTTGGCTTATATTCCGTACCAAATTTGATTGTAATTTTATTTAATCTTTTGTACCTTGTATTTATTATGGGATTTATTATGTGTTAGAGAGAGAGTGTGTGAAGACTCAAGTAATTGCAGACTGAAGAGTTTTCGTGTGTAGCTTGCGACTTAGCATCCTGTGAAGTAACTCATGTGCCTTGCACATGCTAGAATGCGAAGAGTCAGGCCAAATGGAGATAGCTATGTCTCGTGAGTATCTCGCAGGTAAGGCCTTCCCGCGAGACACCTGCGAGACATTCTGTTCTACCAGTCTGTCCATTTTGATACACACTTTTTGTGCCTACACTATTTATACACACATTACCCACAAATGTTGAGGAGTGCTTTTGAGAGAAAACCTTAGCTAAACACCTTGAGAGTTAGAGATTGTTATACCCACAATCCTCTACACATTTGCTTGTGAAATTTCCTCAACTCCTACCTCTCCATTTCCATACCATTGAGAGGTTGATAGCCCAAATACTTACCACACCCTTTCAGAGTGTCAAGTGAAGTTTTGGTGCTGCTAGGAAGTATTGGAAGAAGCCAAGGATGGCAGATGCAACATGGAGCTTGTTGTGGGATCCAAAGAGCTAGACAAAACACGGTTCCAAGAAGCCTTGTTGGAGTAGGAGCTTGGAGGGCTTAGGTACATCAAGTAAATTAGGCTTGGAAGGTCTCTTGCTAAGCCATGTATACCAACTGATTGTCTAGTGGATCGATTACCGCTTGGAGGGCGACAGAAAGATTTTTTGCCGAGTTCTTCGGTTTCCTCTTCGATAACACATCGGCGTGTTATCTTGTGTTTGCATCTTTCTTCCCTACTCTTTTATTTTCCATTTTACTGTTGTGTTGCCTTAACTATGGATTGAGTAGTTTGTTTGTTTATTCGCTCGCTTTTACACTATTCCGCACTTAGTATTAAGTTAGTGTAAAATCAATCGAGCCGTAACTTTTTATTGGGGGTCTAAACAGCTCTTGTGTTTTCAACACATTTTTGAGCTTTCAATTATGAATAACATTGACCTAGACCAAAGCTACCTTCTCAAACTTGTAACTCATAACAGCCAAATGCCCTTATACACACACAATGACACAGACACAAACATTCAAAGTCTCATTAAAAAAAAAATTATATTATGTTCATGATGAAATCGAAGTTGAGAAAGACGCATGAATGAAATCAATAATTCAATAGTATATAAATTTGTTTCTAATAAAGACAAAAGAAAATGTTAAAATTGGTACTTTATTTCCAACTTTGCTAGAGAGAAAAAAGAGGTAGAAAGCCACGTTAGGTAGAATAAAATAAGCTAATGATATTTTTGTTTAAATAGTAGGGTTTTAAGGTATGAAAAAATTACAATTTAAACCTTTTTAATGCGGGGTGAGGTGGGTCTAAAAAGTATAAACCCATCCCCACCCCGCCCCATGGTGCGGGTCTAAAATCTTGCCCCATTCCCGCCCCACCACCTTTGCGGGGTAGGAAAAACTCGCACGGGGCAAAGCGGGAAGGGGAGGGTCAAACGGGGCGGGGCAAAATTGTCATCCCTAGATATTAATGTTTCGGCCAATGCAATTAACAAATATTTAAAAAGTCAAAAACTTATTATTTAAGCTAATACATTGGGGTAATGTACTTAGGCCAATATTTGGACTCATAAAATATGTCTATTTTAAATTATATGTTTATAAACATGAAAATAAATAAATACACACATATATAAATAAATAAACACAAACATATAGACCCACATGTGAGTGTATATATGTGTGTGTGTGTGTGCGCGAGTCTCTATACATATGAGTCTCGGAACGGTACACCGGTATCAACCAATACTAAAATATTTCATTCCCTTGACCACATTGAAGCAACCTCCAATATGAAATTGAATCCCTTGCTTTGTATTTTGCAAGAATAATGCTCGAAAAACACAAAGCACCAGTGAAGAAATAGTGTGATAGACAAAATTTGTCTTAAGGAGATAATGTTAAACATTAGCCTTAATTAAGTTTGCATTTATCATTATGTATTCATCCGTTCTATGAGTATATTTTTCTTTTTGAGAAGAAATCTATGAGTATATTTAATTAATCTTTATTCTTTTTGCATTATACATTACAGTTTTGCTCAGTTTGTTGTTCATGTTTACAGAATCATAAAAGTACATTATTTTTGCAATATTTCTTACAATCTTAATTCTTAAGACATATTTCCTTTCTTGAAATTATTTTTGTGATAGTATTATATTTATTGTTTAAAATTATGAATAATAATGATATATGGTTTAGTGACTGCATTGTAAAATTTTCTAGAAGTTCTTGATTATGTGTTCGTTTGGGTTAGGTATTTGCAAAAGTGTGGTTTAAAAAAAAAATTTAATTTGCGTTTTGAAAAGATGAATTTAAAATTCACAATTAAGCATTTGGTAAAACCTATGAAAAACTGTTGTTTCTATCCATTGAGTGTTTGGATAATATTGATCTTTTTTTTTTTAAAGAAAAATATAATATTGGTCTAAAACTATTGTTTCAAGTGCAAATAACCAAAAGGACTTGATTAATTTTCCTCGTAGACAGTCCTAACTTACTGATTTTACAAGCATCAAATTCAAGTCACCCTTTCCTCAATAAAATTCAAGTCACCCTCTCTTTACGAGTCAGTGAATGCATACAAAAGGTTAGTGAGATCACTTGAATGAAATAGGTTAATGAATTGTTAGAGCATTAGCATTGGGGAATGCTAATGCTATTCTATTTTACAATTCTAAAAACCCACAATTCTATCATACCATACCATTTTACAATACCTCCACATCCCAAAACTCTATTTTTATTAATATTATTTTTTAATATTTCTTTATAACTGTCATTTTTTTTTTCAGACACCTATTTCATGGGCTTTCCAACAGTCTTTTTTTTTTTTTTTTTTTTTTTCCCTCAACCTCTAGCAACACACAAGCCATCAACAACCACAGCCACGGCACCAAAAACCCAAGCCACTGATCAGAAACCCACACAGCCGATCAACCCATCAACAACCACAGCGACGGCATCAAATACCCATCAGCACCTCAACCCATCAACAACTACAGCCACGGCACCAAAAACCCATCAGCCCATGCCGCCGATTTGAAACCCACTGGAGCAAACCCATTCAAAAAAAAATCATCACCGGAGCTACCGATGATTAACCCAACCAACCCACCCACTGATCAATAGATCCACTGTTTCAAACCCACCATCAACCAATCCCAGCCCACCGATCCAACCACGACCCAAACGCCACAACACCGGACCCAACCCACTTCAGCCACAACCCAACCACGACCCAAACACCGGACCCAACCATGACCCAAACACCAGACCCAACCACGACCCACAACCCCTTTAGGCACCGGTCACAGCAAGAGAAAAAAAAAAAAAAAAAAAAAAAAAAAGCAACCACAGAACCAAAAAAGCTGAAGAGAGGAGAATGGTGTTTGGGTTTGAAGAGAGGAGAGAGCAAATGAGAAATGGAGAAGGAAGAGAGAGAAGAGAACTGAAATAATGAGAGAGAGGAGAGAGAAATTTTGGGGGAAAAAGGGAATAAATTTTTTTTTTTTTTTTAGAATACTGCTACGCTACAATTCTAACTTTAGAATTGTACTGTAGCACTATTGCAAAAAAATTTGCAATAGTTGGATTTAGCATTGTCTGATGCAATGGATTTTAAGACTTAAAATGCCAAATTGACCTTAGATATGGCATTAGCATTCTCCAATGCTAATGCTCTATTATTTTCAAATTTTACAAGCTAATATCCTTGTGTCAAAACTTGTTCTAGTCCCATTAAATTATGTGTTATCATGACCAAGCACACAAATTTTTCGCCTTTTCATTGAGTGAAGGCCACAAGTAAATTGGTAAAAATAAACAATATGGATAATTAATGACTAATCACAACAACATGAAAATCCGTTTTGGATATAAAAAATATATGATCAAAAACCACAACCTGGAAATCTATATTGCTTAAACTTTTTTCAATACGTTTTGGTTAAAAATTTTATTGAAAAATTAAAATATATGTTTGTTGTTCATGTTTACTGAATCACAAAAGAAAATTATTTATGCAATGGTGATGATGTGACCCGAAAGAATAAAAGAGGTGTGAGTACAAAGGAATGTGTGAGAAAATCAAACCTACAATTTGAGAAGTTTAAAATTAAATCATGAACTTTAGAATGGTTTAAAATTAAATCTTATAGTTTTGTTACTTTCAAATTGAACCATGAAATTTTATAGAATAAATTACACCAATCTTGCTTGAGATTTCATAAAATGACACTCCTTCCAAACATTTCAAGAAATGAAACTTCCACCCTAGAGCTTTTTATAAAATCTTTTGACAAATCCATACCCTCTCACACCTCACTTTCCTAAAGAAATAGTCCACTTTTTTAAGTAGTATAGTTTGAGAATGCAAGAACTTATCTATTGCATTTATACAAATTTCAATAAATGAAATGTCATTTCCTAACTTCTTTTTTGGAGGAGGAGGGGGGAGTGTCATTTCATAAAAGGAGGGGGGAGGGGGGGAGTGTTTTTTCATAAAACTTCAAACAAGGTTATTGTAATTTGCCTAATTTTATATTGTATCAATTTAAGCCATTCAATTGAACCAAAAAAAAATCAAATCTTGATTTCAAATCCAGAAAAATAAAATAATCCAACATTTACGTTCAATTAGGTACACTAGAAAAGCTTACACAGATGAGTCTGTCGATGAAACCTAAGTTGAGTGGTGCTCTCTTACCATGCTGAAGTGAAACATGATAAAGTTCTTGCAACATATGATTGGATATATAAAAATTTTAAAAAATAAATAAATCATTAAAACATTGATATGTAACACTAATACCAGATGATTTTACGTTGATGTCATTGTAAACCACATATGATTAGAGCCCATACCTTATAGTTAACATGGAAGAAGTTGTAATATCCTGATATGAAGGCCCTGTCTTGATAAAAGTTTCTTATGTAGAGTGCTATTTTCATTTGTAAATTCAGTCATTCTCTACCCAATTTATTCGTGGTCCACTAATTTTGTTGTTTCCTTTTTAAGTAAGGGTCTGGTTAATGTGTGCCCTTAGGGCACACATTAAACTTTCTATTTTTGAAAATATTTTCTCAGGAATTGAAAAAACTGTCATTACTTTTTTAATTTTCGAGAAATTTTTTTCCAAAAATGGAAATTAATGTGTGCCCTTAGTAAAATCCTTTAAGTAATAATACTCACTTTGAAACTCATGTCACAAGATGTTAATTTCCTACCATGTCTTTATTTTGACTCATATAATAGGATGAAATCCATCATTACATGGTTTTAGAAACTTTTTTTTTTTTTGGCGTATATGCTTTTATTTTTATTCATTTATACACCTAGATTCGTTTGCATGCTTCTCCACTTAACTTTTGGTTTGATTAAGAATCCTTGAGATTGGTTGTAACATGGTGAACATTACATGACTGCTTTATTTTTATTTTTTAATAATGATCGTCCATAGAATCTAAAAGTTAAGACCACCAAAGGACATTAAGCTCGAGTTTCCTGAAAAAGAAGAATATTGTTAACAGGCAATGATAATCTTGGTCAATGGACAAGTTTTTCGTATTCAAAATGATACTTTTTTGGAAGGATAAAGCAAAGGCGACAACTTTGTTTCTTCTTCTTCCTGCTGTTTTTCTTTATATTTTAACTTGACTTCTAACACTTTCCACAGAGTAATTTGGGTTTTGGCTATATTGGGTATCCCTGCGTGAAAGATGAAGGGGTGAGTACTCCTAAGGGAGGGGGGAGCTTATTTTTATTAGCTTACTGGTTTTTAAAGAGGGCATGTTTATTGCACATAGTGAATGTGTGCTCACTACACAAAATAACTGAAATTATAACTTTAATTAAATCACATTTTTAAGTTATACATTAACTGAATAAATTGGAAATAAGTTTGTTTGATTAGGCGTTTTAGGAGCTTAAAAGAACATTTTTAAAATCTAAAACTCTGTTTTACAACAACAATTCTTCGTAGCTTTTTTATAAATGCTCATTTTAAATTAGCAAAACACCCTTTTTTCCAACCGCCTGTACAAACCCACCCAAACTCTAACAGCGTTACTCTACATTGCAGTTAACTGTGTTGCACCCCACTTCTTTGTTTTTACTTTTTATAGGTTTTTGTTTTTGGTATTTCTTTCCTCCCTTTCAGATAGCATTAGGTAGGACTTAATTCTTGTGAGTTATGACTGCATTACAAGGTCCAGAAATAAGAAGACAAAGTTATGTGGGTTGGCAGTAAGAGGTGAACATCATGAGTGCGTACTTTTGTGGACAAAATAATCTCCTTTAATACACCGCCAATGTAGGTATGCCACGAGAACAATGTGTACACGTCATGAGCAACTCGTGAAAGTCTCTACCATGGTCTTAAAAAGATGAAAAATTTTGGTGACATACCCAAAATCACAACTTTGCCCACAACTCGCCCATGTAGCGAGTTGTGGTTGATAGAGGGGTGATGGTGGGTCCATGTGAGAACATCCCTCTACTTACATAGACCCACCATCACCCCTCCACCAACCACAACTCACTACATGAGTGAGTTGTGGACAAAGTTGTAGTTTTGAATGTGGTACCAGAATTACTCTAAAAAGATAAGCAGCCCTCATCCCAACTTGTTGGAATTTCTTGTTTGTTTCCATGAACTCTGACCTCCCTAGCATGCACATATTGAATATTGAGAAACTAAAATCATTACTATGAAGAAGATAAAACGAGAATTATTGAGATATTACGTACGTGAGTGAATTATGATGGAAATTGAATTACTGGGCTGAAGATGGAGATAGTATCATAATATCTACATTTCTTCATGAACAAACAATTATAATAATCACGTAAAGCATTTGGACATATTTTTATAAATAATATTTTATCTAATATGCTTATGTAAAATAAAAATAAAAATTATTTTATTTTTCTTAGGCATAACTATGCTTTAAGTCATGTCTAAGCACACATTGCTGGATAAAATTACCACTAATATATAATGATATTGAAGAAAAAGAGAAAAAAAAAAGTTGTAAAGAGAGAAAATATGTGAAGAAAGGAAAAGAAAAGTGAATAACAAAGGAAAATAATTTTCTTAAAAAAACAAACAAACCATTTATTTTTCTAAAATAGTTAGACATTGTATTGTAGCTTTGATATGTACTTAGTTTTGTTTTTAAATAATTCTCAAATAAATAAAATTTTTTTTTATATAAAAACAAAGACTGTTTTTTTAATTCGATAGTTAGAGTGGAAAGATTTGAACCATTTACATCTTCATGCAAAACACTAGAAAGCGCTAGTTGAGTTATAGTAATCTTGGCAAAAAATAGGAGAAATTACACTTTACCACCCTAAACTATACACTAAATTACACTTTACACCCTAAACTATTCGAATGCACATTTTGCATCATAAACTATCACATTTATCACACTTTGCACCCCCACATTACTTTTACGGTTAAGTTAGACAAAAATTAATATCACAGCACTTGCACATGATTTTCGCTTAAGTGTCACATTATTTAAAGACCAAAACACCCTTTTCACAAACAATTAAAAACAAAATGCTTATTTATTTATTTATTTTTTCTGGTCTTTCTCTCTCTGCGTACAGTCCTTCCCCTCTCTCTTACCCAGCAGCTCTTCCCCTGTATGACTGACTGTATTTCTTTTCCAAGAACATCAGAGGTCAAAACTAGCGCCGTATGACTGACTGTATTGTATTTTATAAAGCACTGAAGGACATTGCAATGAGTTTTAATTTTCAAAGAACTACGTAATATTGCTAGTCCTTTTTTTTTTTTTTTTTTTTTGATGGGAAATATTGCTAGTCCTTTAATTCCATTGAACAAGAGCCAATTCAACACCATCTTTGCGTTGCTTGTAATAACTAATGAGCTAATCTTAGAAATGAATAGTAAAACAAGACCGAAATGTTTCAATCTATTTCCCTCTAATTGGAAAACCGAACATAAAGTCAAATAATTCCCAGAAAACAAGGGTGGTATGTTTAGGCAAGCCCAAAAGTAGGGAAACACCCTAGCTACCAATCACTTCATTTGACCTTTGGAGGACTTGTGCTTATCAGCAATTGATTTGGGGAGAAGAGAAACTGAATAATGGTAAAGAGGAGAAGAGCTGCCATGGGCAAGAAAGAGGGGAAGAGCTGTACCTGCAAGCACGAGAGTGAGAGACCTGGGAAAAAAATGAGAAAAGAAATAAGCATTTAATTTTAATTATTAGTGAAAAGGGTGTTTTGGTCTTTAAATAGTGTGACACCTAAGCGAAAATCATGTGCAAATCATGTGATATTAATTTCTATCTAACTTAACAGTAAAAGTAATGTGGGGGGTGCAAAGTGTGATAAATGTGATAGTTTATGGTGCGAAGTGTGCATTTGAATAGTTTAGGATGCAAAGTGTAATCTAGTGTATAGTTTAGGATGGTAAAGTGTAATAACCTCCAAAAAATAAAGACATTTAAGATGTGATATCTTAAATTGTAAGGATTGGATAATTTGAGTTTGTTGTGTGGGTATATTCTGAGTTCTATATAGGTAATATTTATTAGGTAGATCTTGGATTTATAAATGAATACAAGGAACCCTAATTGCAATTTGACTAGTTCTTTTGGATTATAAACACAAATTTGATTAGCACTTTTCCTTAAATCATTATATAAGACCACCTCTATAATTGTAAGGCTATTTCTCTCTTTTCTCATTTATCTTCATTATTATTGTCCAAATTGAAATTTCGGTGTATTCAATAAAAATAAAAAATAAAAAATAAAAGCTAAAATTTCGGTGTTATTCAATCCTCTTGAAGGACCATGTTATCAATATCCAGTAGTCCTTCCTTCCAATTAATATTCTGCCATGTGCCAAAATTAATTGACAAAGCATCCTAAACATTTGAGGAAAAAAAAAATCTCACAATAACTCCATCACCGGTGATGTCCATTGAAGCCTGAAATTTTATTCGAACCTCAGTGAATGTGGCAGATCCAATAATATGAAGTACTCTGTAAAGATTAAAATAGAACTTTTAAGGTTTTGTAGAAACTTTAAAATGTCAAAATTATTGGGCACCACATCTATGTGACCAAACTCATCAATGATGCAACTCATAATCTTACCTAGTAGATCTTTATCTTCCAATTGAAAATCCATACCAGTATCAGAAACACCTCTGCGCTCTTTGGCTGTTAAATTTCTTTTACACTAGTGTGGTTTTACCCATGCTACCCAACCCAAAAATCCCAATTGCTAAAAATCCAACCTTCTAAACAGGTCCTTCTCAGTCATGTCCAGATATGAGAAATCTGAATTGGATCCAGTGCTTTCTCTTGTGAATCTTTTGAGCATTAATGTCGTGTACTACTTTTCCCTCTTGGATGACTGCGATATTCCTACTTAAAAAATTAATCAGGGCTGTTCATTCTTGATGACTCTGCTACTGTTAACAGAAGGCCTTGGTCCAAAAACGATTAATGATGTGGTGAACAATTTCTATCAATCAGCTTCTTTTAGCAACATTAATGATGTGGTCCTTCAAAAGTAATGAACAATTTCTATCAATCAGCTTCTTTTAGCGACAAGGAGGGATGAGGGTCTAATAATAGAAAGGGGAGACCCACCTCAATAATATTATAACCAATAACCCTCTCTGGTGGTCGGATGAAACTTCAATATAAATTTCTTTTGCGCTTTGTTATATTCCTTAAAAAATTTAGGACCACATAAAAAATCACAACTTTTATTAATTATAGATGTTCACATGAAAAATTGTGAGCATTGTAAAAAAAGTGGTAGGTCTTCTGTATAAGTTTACACAAGGTAAAATAAGAATTTTTCTAATTTCAATTCACTACTTAAATTGTAATTTAGCCAAATACTTTTTCAAATTATTTTCTATGGGAACTTATCGTCAGTGTTCTAAATTTCTAATATAAATATAACATTCTAGCTAATCTTTTAACGCCACAAATCTGCGACTAAACTGTTGTCAAATTAAAATGGAGCTAAAGGAAGGATTAGAGCCTGCGAGTCCTAATGCACAATACTTCAACAGCTCTGTTCTATCAGTATCTATTATTGGTGTCATGCAAAGTGAGGTACCAATTGAAACCAACGAAGCGCGTACCATATCATTGCTCAATGATGTGTTCCTGCCCATCAATACACGCTTCTCCTCCATCATGGTGATGTTATCTACTTTTCTCAATATTGTTTTTCTAGGAAAATAATATGATTCTGTCTTCTTTTTCCTCTTTTATGAAATACATAAATGCATGGAAGGTTAAATGGGTATTCAGATGCTGCCTTTTAAGGTTCTTACATTAATCCCTTTAAAACTGGCACTAAGTAGTTAGAATTTGTGAACAGGTTAAGGATGGAAAAGGTCAGAAACAATGGAAAAGGGTTGAGGTGAAGCTCGAAGAGCACGTTAATTTTCCTATTTTCCCTACTGGCTTGTTACCCACATCATATGATGAATATCTTGAAGATTATATATCAAACATTGCAATAGAGCATTTTTCACAAAACAAACCACTATGGGAAATTCACATTGTTAGATATCCAACAAGCGATGCAGTTGGTACTATCATATTCAAGCTTCACCATGCCCTTGGTGATGGCTACTCTCTCATGGGTGCACTTCTTTCATGTCTTCAAAGGGCTGATAATCCTTCTCTTCCCCTAACATTTCCTTCTTACCAACGCTCAGAGCCAGAAAGTGGCAGTGAAAGTGTTCGTGGAAAAGTGTCTCAACTTTGTTCCTTCATCTTTAACTCTGTATCTGATTTTGGTTGGAGCATGTTAAAGAGTACATTGGTCAAAGATGATCGAACACCGATAAGGTCTGGGGCTGAAGGAGTCGAATATCAGCCAATCATAGTATCAAACATGATATTCTCTATGGATTGTATCAAACACATTAAGGCCAAGCTTGGAGTGGTATAATCAGCATATTTTATTACAAATTAGCTAATGATTTCATTTCGTATCGTTTTTCTGGTAACTAATGACCTAATATGCCTATTAAATGTGATCATAGGATGAAAGCATTTTTTGCTAAAACATCATTGATATGTGATCATGGGATGAAAGCATTGTGAATTTATGTTGTGCTAGGTCTAGGAATTAGAGGCAACTGATAGGTATCATGATTGCCAAAATTCTCATATCAAATCATCACAATGCTATATCATCCATTAAGCCAAATAACATGCCAAAGTTCAAATTTCAAATCCTACGTAAATCATGGAGAAAATCATTCACACGAAGAGATTAAATAGAAGGCAAACTATGAAAGAAAGGTATGATAACGACTAGTAAGCCTAATCAAAATATACACTGTCTTTCACCAGTTTACTTTTGGTAGCCTTCAAGGTTTTTATACTTTATTTCTTAGGTGTCCGCAGATTGGTGTCAACCTTGTGATCATTTGCATCATTATGCGCAAAAGTTTGATATTACTTTGTGCCCTTATGAATTTAGTTGACTCGAAAAAAAAAAAAAAAAAAAAGAAAAACCTTATGCAGATATCATTTTGTATATATTGTGCAAATTTATTATTCTTGATCTTCATATAGTTTGTTGAAATATTTATAGACTTAGTTTTTTAATGTAATTATTTTTTGTGATACAATGAATTTTGTTACTTTTTATTATATTTTTAAATAAGTATGAAGATTAATTTGTTATAAAAATCTATAGAAAATGCACAATTAATTTTCAAAATTATAGTAAAATAATTGTTCGACCAAATTTTATTTTCTCAAGTGCAGACAGTAAATGATGTAATTACTAGAATAATTTTCCTCGGCACCCGGTTTTACATGCAAGAGATTAGCAATAAATCAACTAAATCACATTCCACAGCATTGGTATTGCTCAACACTAGAACAATGAGTGGCTACAAGTCAATTGAGGAGATGCTTAAACCTAACTCAAAGGCACAATGGGGGAACCGATTCACCTTCTTGCATGTACCAATGCCAGAGCTTAAGGACCATAAATCTCCAAACCCACTTGACATTGTTTTGGCAGCAAGCAAGATAATCAAGAAGAAGAAAAGTTCATTGGGTGTTTATCTCACTGGTAGGGTTTTGGAGATTGTGAAGAAACTTAAAGGTCCTGAGGTATATTCATGATCTTATTCATCACCAATAATTCACTATTTCTACCTTCAATCATTTGATAATTTTCAAAACAATTATGTTGGTTCCTTTTTTTTTTTTCTTTTCTCTTTCTTTTTTGCTATTTCTACCTTCAATCATTTGATAATTTTTCAAATCAATTATGTTGGTTCTTTTTTTTTTCCTCTCTTTTTTTAATTAAAAAACCCTACATATATATATGTATATATATATATATATATATATTGAGCAACAGAATTCTTGGCATACTTAATTTAATAGTTAATAGTTAATACTTGTTGCTTATAACATTTGATATTAATATCATACTTTTCTATCACATTACTAAAAATGTCAATTAGTTTTTCTTTTCTTGAATAAAAATGCGTAGAAAAAGGGTGGGAGGGGTGAAAGGGGATTGTAGTTGGTATATAGTATATACCTTATAAGCAAGCCACATAATCTTGGATTGGTGCCTCTATTTTGATATCCAAAAGTTATTTAATTTTTTTTTGAAGCAATTTCTTCACATTGCAGAGCCGCCTAATATTAATCAATATCAAAGTAATAATTACAATTTATCACCATGAACTTTCATAATAGATGAGTATATCTTAAACTATAACTTGTGTTTCGCTTTGCACTTTATCGTTAATTAATTAGGCTATTAGCTTGGATTGATAAATATGTCACGTGCAACTCATGTAACTCCTGCATACGTGGCACCATGTGAACAAATCGAATTGACCCTCTTTAATCGCTTTGAAACAAAAGTTACGTGACAAAATAAGAGTTAAATTTGTTAAATAATTTTATTTTAAATGATTAAAGAGGGAAAATTTGGTATGTTTATGTGATGCCATGTATGCAGAGTTCACGTGAGTCACACTTGACATGTTTTTCGGTCTAATTTAATAGTCCAATAGATGATAGGGTTCAAATTTAACCATTTAGGATGGTAATCATGCATTTTGAAAGTTTAGAGTCATAAATGTAAATAGGGGTATAGTTTATATTGGTAAAGTGTAATTTTATTTTAATGTTATACAATTTTTGTCTTAAAAAAATATTGAAAAAAATATCTTATATACACATAACCAAAATTAAGAGAAAATCCAATTAGAATTTAATTTTGTGTTATGTGGCTCATCTAAACTTTTTAATTTTTATGTCAAGTAAGTTAATTATTTATTGTAGAATACAATAAGTTCAATATATATGAAATTTAAGAAAGTCAATCACATATCTAAATTTAGAAAAAGGGAGAATTTGAAAAATTATGCTTTCCAATTTCATTTGTTTGTCTAGTTAAAAATAATTCAATTTAATCAACTCTTTACATAATACTATAAACAACCGTTATTTATTATATGTGTGTGTGTGTGTGTGTGTGTGTGTGTTGGGGGGGGGGGGGGGTGTGAGAAAGTGTTTTTTTTTTTTAATCTTACATTTGCATATACACGATTCTAAAGTAGTTGAATTTATTTTTGAATACGTACACTATAAGATCTTTTTGGCATTTTTATACTACTGCAGGCAGCCGCTAGATTCATCCATGGGACACTAAGGAGCTCCAGTTTGTCAATTTCGAATGTGATCGGGCCAGTGGAACAGGTGTCTTGGATAATCATCCGATTAAAGGTCTATACTTCATGCTTATAGGTGGACCTCAGGTAAAAATGTAAAAATTAAAATTGTTATTATATAGAGAAATGCTATTTTTATAACATTTTCATAATATTTTTACAACAAATTTTAGGTGGTGTGTTGCTATTATGAGTGGGAAAAAAAATAATTTAAGTTGTAGATTCAAATTAGAACTAATAACAGCTTACCACCTATAATTTTTTGTAAAAATATTATGAAAATAGCTCTCATCTATTGTATATACCACCTAGTTTGCCTTAAACAAATAAATATCTTATATAAAGATCAAAGTCAAGCAAAAAATAGAAGTTAGCATCTTGCTATATTGTAATATTATTTGTCACACTTATAATAGTAATTGAAAGCCTATAAATGCATACTTTTGGATGAGCACATCAACCAAAAAGGCTTTGTTTTTACACCAACAAAGAAAATGCCTTTATTACAAAAGAAGTGTAAGACTGTTTTCTGCAAAACTCTAATTACAAATGCAGGTATCAATTATACAAAAAGGTTTCTAAAAATAAAATTTATAACAAAAATCTTTTTTCAAAAGTATACTACGATTAAAATCCCTAAATATAATAATTTTTTTAAAAAACAAAACAGTTGAAGAAACAGATTAAAACCAAACAGATATAAAGAATGCAATTGCAGGAAAATTGACCCTGCACATGAACCATGCATGTCACTTAACAAACTCTCCATGGATCTAAATTTAAAAATACATTTGAGTAGTTCATTGAGTTGCAAAGCTAAATTTTCAATAAAAGCACTAAAACTAACACCAAATGGTGAGTGCATGCACATATGATAAATTTTGTGAATTATAAAAATCAACAGCTACTGAACATGAAACACTTTATGCTAAGGACCACAAACTAAATATTCAAAACTGGCTTGAAATTGTAATTAGCAATTATACAACCCTCAATATTACAAAGTAAAATATCTCAAAAATCAGATAACACAAACACAAATAAGTAAACTAAAAATAAAAGCAGTTCCTACTTTCTAGTAAATAAAAAAATGAAAATAAATATGAATAGAGGCATATTTCAATAGAGCAATAAAAATAAAATTAAATATCAAAAAAGAAAACAACAAAGGCAATTGTATATTCTTAGCATTATGTTTTTTTTTTTTTTTAAATACAATCTAAACAAAAAATCTGCCAAATCAAAACTAAACTTGATCAATACTACATTCGAACAGAACAGAATTCAAGAAATTGTTAAGATAAATGAGAAATCAGGGGAAAGAGGGGTGGGGGGGGGGGGGGGGGGGGGAATGCCTATCTTCGACTATACCCATTTTTCCCTGTGAACCCTTGGAACGGAAAATGAATAGCAAACAACAAAAGAGAGAAAAATGTGGGGAAATGCCTATCTTCGACTATACCCATTTTTCCCTGTGAACCCTTGGAACGGCAAATGAATAGAAAACAACAAAAGAGAGAAAAATGGTTACCTTCGGAAATGTTTGTTGTTGAAAAGCAGAGACGGGATAGTTTCTAAATCGTCTGTCGTAGAGAACGAACAGAGGTTTCCACCGTTGCAGAAGTTTTCACTGTTGCAGATTTTTTTCTTTTCGGCTAGTTAAACTACATTCGGACAATACAGGATTCAAGAAATTGTAAAAATAAATGAGAAATTAGGGAAAAAGAGGGGGGAAATGCCTACTTTCGACTATACCTTTTTTTTTTGCCTGGAAAACCTAGAAACGGCAATTGAATAGAGAAAAAAAAAAAAAGTGGAAAAATGTCTACCTTCTAAATTGTTTGTTGTTGAAGAGCAGAGACGGGATAGCTACTAAATTGTCTGTTGCAGAGAACGAACAGAGATTTCTACTGTCGCAGAGGTTTTATTCTTCGTCTGTTTGATAGGTTGGAACACGCAAGTTCGATCTGTGAGTTTGAAGGTGCAGCAAAGAATCGTTGGTCTGGGTGGGTCTGAATTGTGATCGGGAAATACGGGTTGGGTTTTAGGTTTTCTTTTTTTTTTCTTCCTTTTGTTTTGTGGGTAAGCGGCTGGTGTTTTTATAAGGGTTTGTGTTTGTCTTTTATTTATTTATTTATTTATTTTTAAAAGGGATAAGCGGCTTGCTGTTGCTGTCTGAAAGTGTGTCTGTACCAACGCACCGTGCAATGTTTTATGTTTTAATCCTATACGTGTCACAATTTTAAATAGCCTTTTTTGCTTACGTGTCAGCACCTTATTAAAAGCTTCTGCTATTATATATAGTATTAGATTAAACAACTTTGAGCACACTATAACAAGACTAAACATATTGTTTTGATCATGGTTTGCCAATATTACAAATTAGAGTTCTAAATACATAAATTCCTAAACCTTTAGAACCTAACAAACTCCCCCTTTGGCAATCCGTGACAAAACCCTAATTAAAAGCTCAAAGTTTTACAAGTAAAAAACCCTTTACAAAGATAATGCTCATAAACTCAAATTCAACCCTAACTACTATCCATCGGTTGCAAGTGTAGACAGCAGCTTAGTTGAATCAACCTGTATATTCCTGAAATACTTAACAAACGCATAAACGCATGTGTGACAGAAAAGAGTAAAACAACAGGTATAACATTCTTGTAAGATTCACACAACACAAAATAAAGACATATATGAATGAACAACTTATAAATATAAATCAATAAGCAATGAATCACATAGCAACAAGAATCAAAGAATATAACATTTATATCAATCAATGTTACTCCCCCTAACATGAATATCCCCAAAAATGATATACAAAGTGAAGCACCTAGATACAATCTAAAAACTCCACAAGCTCCTCTCAAACAAAAAGTAACAAAAAAAATCTCCCCCTAACTACAAAACTCCACTGCAAGACAAAACTCCACTCCCTCTTTTTGTGATGGAATGCCAAAGGGCAATCACAAGTCGCCATCAAAAGGAGGTGGTGAGGGTGAATGAAGACGCGCAAAGTCGGCTCGGAGAGCACGAATCTCATCTAGTAAGTCCACCAAAATCTGACTATGAGCCGCCTGAACGGTCATGACAGTCTCCAGGGTACGACGAACATCAAAGTCGGCCGAAGGAGGTGGAGGAACATCAGCAGCAACAGCATCATCACCAACTGGATCAAGAACATCCTCACCAGCAAGACCTGTAGAAGAAGAAGGAGTAGGTGCGCTACTAGACGGCTCAGACCTAGGGTGTTTAGAACCAGCTCGAAGATGAGCGGCCCTCTGTCTAAGAAAAGACGCACCTATAGGAGCTATCACATGAACGGGCTCAGAGGAAGGAAAGCCACTAAAATCAAGATAGAGCAAAATCCTATGAATAAAAATAGGATGTACAAGAGCATGAGAAGTAGATGAACTCCTATAAACATCATTCAAAGAACGAAGAAAGAGATGGGGAAAACTAATAGGAGCATCAGTAACCAGGGCGTACAAAAATACACACCTCTCAAGAGGAATGGTGTGAACATGAGAAATGGGCCAGATGGAATGACAAGCTATCCTAAAGAACAGATAGTGCAACCTGGAGAGCTCAACAGAAGTGATCCTAGGATCAGAACCCCATTGGACAGAAGTCCCAGTGATGTAAGACAAAACGTCGCTCAACTCGAGAGACTCGTCATACGGATAGACAGGATTCCGGACCAAAGGTACCCCTAGAGCATCAGCCACAACCTGAGGAGTAATGGTGTACTCTACGCCTCGTATCCAACTCTTTACTAAAGTGTTGGAATCATAGATGCGGATAGAGATGTTCGAAAAGAACTCTCTAATCAAGGCAGAAGGTGGAAGAGGATTAGAAACATCCACCAAGGGTAACCAGCCCCGACGCTCAAAGTTTGCCCTAATGGCAGGATCAAGTTCATCTAACAGAACAAAACGCTCAGACCAAATCTTTCTCCTAAGTTTAAGCTTCTCAAAAAGCTCTTGGTTTTTCTCACTCGGAAACTTCTCACGGTCAAAGGAAGGAGGGGATGGAAAAGAGGAGGGAATAGTCTTACGGGCTCTAGTCTTCCTAGGCATAATGCTAAGGAAAGGACATAGACACAAAGAAAAAACCAAAAGAACACAAGAAAACAAAACCAAGGGCAGACTGCAAGTTAGCACAAAAATCAATAGAATGAAAATCTATATGATGCATGAACAAATACAATGCCATGATGCATGTATTAATGTAGTAAAAAATAAGTTCAATTGAGATTAAATTGACAAAATTGGCTTGAACAGGGAATTTCTATCAAAAACCCAAAAATTGAAAACCACTTGTTGAAATTTTAAACAAATTGATGAATTAAGCATTACAAAACACAGCACATAGATTATAATGCTTAATTACATCAACACAACAAGCCAATTTCATCAAATTCTACTCAATTTAACAAAAGCCCCAATTCAGATCAATTATAAACCCTAGAATTTTCAATTTCTCACAAAACCCAAAATTGATCAAATTAAACCATTAAGATCATGTTTATAGCATGTCCCCACAAAAACCCATTGATCAATTTCACATAATTAGGCTTAAATCATCAAAAATCCCAAAAAGTAGAAGGTCCGAAATTTTGAGCATAAATGCATGAAAAATGCATGAAATATGTAAATAAACTCAAAAAGGAAGGACAAAACAGACTTACTGGTTTGAGGAAAGAGAAATTTTGCAAAAGATTAGGAGGAAAACGACAAAAAATTGACTATGGAGCCTTGCCTCGTCGGAGAGAGAAAGAAAGTTTGAAAAAAAATTTGAAAAGTGTTTGAAAAGGTCAAGAACAGTTTTTTTAAAAACCTGATTCGCGACTTTCGATTGATCGAAAATTACATTCGATCGATCGAAACAGACAGTCATTTTTCAACAAACTAAAGCACTTTTTCGATCAATCGAAAATCAGACTGGATTGATCGAAATGGGCAGAGGCTCACAAAATTTTGAGAAAAATCACAGATTTGAAAAGCACAAACCATATTTTGAAAATAACTCCTCAAAGCATTGAATTATAAAAAAAATGCATGAGTATGAGATGGAATGCTTTTTCAAAAACCCAATTTTTAATCCCAGTTTCTTCAAAGATAATTTCAGTCATTCTTCCTTTCAAATTCACAAGCAAAAAAAAATGTTTTGCATAATTCTCAAAGAATCTTCAAACTTGGTTGGTCAGACCAAAAACACACACAATAACATGTACAAAGTTTAGCAAATAGTAACTTGTGTAGTGTGTGCAACTAGCATTAACTTGAGATACATGTGAGGTGATATGTGAATAGCAATCCAACACAAAGTCACAAAATCCATCACATAGAATTTAAAAGAGACTATCACCTAAAGAGTTACATCTTATAACTCCCACATCTCCTAGAACAAAAACTTGCAATCATGTAAGTTTCTTGTATTTTTGCCTCATTTTTTTGTTTGTGAGACGGCATCAAGCCTAATAGTATACACCAATTTTATTTATGTGAGATGGCATCAAGCCTAATAGTAGACACCAATTTTATCATTTAGCAATTAAGCCGAGGCAACACCTTATGTTCTTTTTGTGCATGTGCTACACTTTCTCGAGTACAAAATCTTATGATATGCACTAAGGTGTTCATGACTGGCTAGTGAACAGTGGTGAGATGGTTATTTATGCCTTTCTCAAAAGGATCAAGTTCGACAGTCAAATAACATGTGACTTCAAGATCAAGACAAAATGATTAAAAACCATACACATCTTTCCCACACAACATGCACTACAAAGCTTCAACTAGTCAAGTGCAATAAATAAACTCATCAAAACTAAACAAGGTACATAGGACATGATATGTGTAAATAAATTGACCAACCTTGTTTTCAAAAACCAAGAAAACAACGTCAAACACATTTTTGCTTTCTCCTTTTCTCCTTTTTTTTTTTTTAATTTTTTTTTTTTTATAAAAGAAAACAAAAAAAATCCTAGAATGAAATGCATGAATGTAATGCAATGCAAATCCTAGAAGCAAAACAAAAGAGACACAAAAACCAAAGAACAATGGTCACAGAGGAATGAGCAATGAAGCACAAGGACCAAGAAAGCCAAAAGAGACTAAGGACACCGAAGCACACCAATCACTTGACGAAGTGTCTCAAACTTACCTCCATCAAGCGGTTTAGTAAAGATGTCAGCATTTTGGCGATCAGTAGGAATATACTCAAGAACACAAATTTTCTTTTCAACCAAATCCCTAATGAAGTGATATCTAAGTTCAATGTGTTTGGTCTTAGAATGCTGAACAGAATTCTTAGATATATCTATAGCACTGGAATTATCACAATAGACAACCATGGTGTCTTGAGGAATCCCATAATCACTCAACAACTTTTTCATCCAAAGGAGTTGAGAGCAACAACTCCCAGTATCAATATATTCTGCCTCAGCAGTGGATAAAGAAACAAAATTTTGCTTCTTACTCATCCAAGCCACAAGATTGGCTCCAACATAAAAACACCCCTCAGTGGTGCTTTTTCTGTCATCAGCATTCCCAGCCCAATCAGAATCAGAAAACCCAACAAGAGACAAATTAGACTCCTTACTATAAAAAAGTCCATAATCACAGGTTCCACTCACATATTTTATAATTCTCTTAACAGCATTTAAATGAGAAACCTTAGGGTTGGACTGAAATCTAGAGCAAACACCAACACTAAAAGATATATCAAGCCTACTAGCAGTCAAATATAACAGACATCTAATCATGCTTCTATACAAAGTAATATCAACAGACTCACCTAATAGATCAATTGTTAATTTTGCATTAGCAGCCATTGGTGTTCTAGCATGAGCAGCCTTGTCCAAGCCAAATCTCTGTTTACTTCACCTGCAATCCCAAAAAATAACTCAATTCACCAACCATGCTCATTTCAAACATTGCCTTCATTTCATCTGCAAAAGAATGAGCAAGAGAATCATTAGTAGCACCAAAAACAATGTCATCAACATAAATTTGAGCTACAACAAAACCAGTCTTATCCTTTCTTATGAAGAGAGTTGTATCTGCAGATCCCCTTTTGAATCCATGCTCAGTGAGATATGCAGTCAATCTGTCATACCAAGCCCTAGGAGCTTGCTTCAAACCATAAAGAGCTCTCTTCAATTTGTAGACATCATCAGGTCTGTGAGGATCAACAAAGCCTTTAGGTTGCTCAACATAGACTTCTTCTTGTAGCATTCCATTCAAGAAAGCACTCTTGACATCCATCTGATATAGCTTGAAGTTTAGATGACTTGCTATGGCTAACAATATCCGAATGGACTCTAACCTAGCCACTGGTGCAAATGTCTCATCAAAATCAATTCCTTCCACTTGTGTGTACCCTTGTGCAACAAGTCTTGATTTATTTCTGATCACAGTGCCATGTTCATCTGACTTGTTCTTAAAGATCCATTTAGTTCCAATCACATTTACACTTTCCAGCCTAGGAACTAGTTCCCACACATCATTTCGAACGAATTGATGAAGTTCTTCATACATGGAATTTACCCAATCAGCATCTTGAAGTGCTTCATCTACCTTCTTCGGTCAAATTGAGACAGATAACATGAGTGAGTGATCACATTCAAGGCTTTTGATCTCAATCTCATGTTATCATTCAGACTACCCAATATATTTGTGGAAGGATGATTCAATCTCACTCTAGAGGATGGATGTTTGACAAGAGATGTTGTGATCCCTTTCTGTTCAAATGGAGGACTGAGCTCACTTTGTATTTGTCGAGTGTCACGAACCGGAGTGGATGGTTCTGAACTTGATGGTACTGAGACTGTATCATTCAACACCAACAGCTCTTCCTCACTATGTTTCCCAACATACTCAGTAGGAAAAGAATCATTAACTTCTAGGGACTTATCTTGAGCAGGAACAGTGCTTTCTGAAGATGCTTCTGAACACACTTCATCATTTATCACAACATTTGAAGATTTCATGACTGTTTTAGTTCTCAGATTGTACACTCTATAAGCTCTACTGGTGGAAGAGTATCCTAGAAAGTATCATTTGTCACTCTTTGCATCAAATTTTTCTAGGTTCTCTCTATCACGCAGAATGTAACAGTCACTGCCAAATATCCTGAAATATTTGACAACAGGTTTCTTCCCTCTCCAGAGTTCATAGGGAGTTTTCTTGGAGTCAGGTCTAAAATACACTCGGTTAAGTGTATGGCAAGCAGTGTTAACTGCTTCTCCCCAGAAGAATTTTGGCAAATTTTTGTTGTGTAGCATGACTCGTGCCATCTCCTGTACAACCAAGTTTTTCCTTTCCACAATCCCATTCTGTTGAGGTGTCTTGGGTGATGAGAACTCTTGGTGAGTGCCTTGATCATTGCAGAAAGTAGCCAGCTTGGTATTCTCAAATTCTCTTCTGTGATCACTTCTAATTCTGGCTATCACAGTATCTTTCTCAACCTGCAATTTCTTGCATAGATGTATCATCTTCTTAGGAGCCTCAGCTTTATCCTTCAAAAGCACAACCCAAGTATATCTAGTAAAGTCATCCACAACAACTAGAATATACTTCTTTCCACCCAAACTTTGAACTCTGGCAATACCCATGAGATCAATGTGTAATAACTCTAAAGGTCTTGAAGTTTGAACACTAGTCACAGAGGGATGCTTGGATTTTACTTGTTTACCTATCTGACATGGTCCACAAATGCACTTATCAATCTTCTCAAATTTAGGTAAACCGATAACTGCCTCACACTTGGAAATCTTCTCTAACTGCTTTTGACTGGCATGCCCCAACCGTTGATGCCACAAATCAACTTGATCAATCTTTGCACTAAAGCACTTGTTGTTTACACTTGGTGTTATGCCATAACAGTTGTCAGCTGTCCTTACACCAACACACATACAGTCACCTCCTCCATCAAGTATCTCACATTCATACTTGGTGAAAAGAACATTCAATCCATTGTCACAAATCTGACTTATGTTGACTAAATTGGCCTTCAATCCATCAACATACCAAACATCTTCAAACACTGGCAATCCTGGAATGTCCACATTACCAATGCCTCTGATCACAGATTTACTTCCATCTCCAAAAGTGACTATTCCAATCTTTCCTTCGAAGAGTGTTTTGAAAAAACCTTTATTTCCTGTCATGTGCCTGGAACAACCACTATCCAAATACCAAGGACAAGAATCACGTGCCTTTAAGGCGGTTAAAGCAGTATAACATACATAATTCTTATCACATGTGATTATGCCAAGATACTTAAGGAAAGTTTTAACAAAAACAACAAAAGGCAAAGATAGCAAGTAGACAAGTTGACAATTAAGCACAAAGATTTTCCAAGAATCCATGACAACAGGGGTCAAGGATCAGCTCAGAGATCAAAAATCTCAGACAAAAGAGCAACCCGCTCTGATACCACTTGAACGGTTTTAGACCCCTTAAAACACAACCAGATTGGTTAGCCTAGATTAATTAGTCAAGTTGTTACTTAGTCAAATTATGTAATTCTAGGTTAAAGCAATCAAATAATCATATCAAAATAATAAAGTAGCGGAATAATAAAAGACACAATGATATGATCACCCAGGAAACCACACGGTAAAAACCTGGGGAGGATTTGACCCACCGATCCTCAAGGCAAACTTGAATCCACTATGAAAGAATCGAAGTTCATACAGAAGGACTACAAGCTCCCCGCTCAACTTCCTAATGCTACCCACCAGTAGAACTTACTAACACGACCACGTGCAAGCTCTGAATCCACGGACTCCTTCTTTCTTGAATTCTTCAATCAGCTACAAGCACCCACGCTTGATATTCTTTAAGCTTCAATGGTAGCAACCAAGTTGATAATCAAGATATTGATACTATCTCTAACTTGAAAACCCTAAGCTTTGTGTAAAGGAAAACTCCTCTAGATCTCACAAGAGATTTACACAAAACAGTAATGTATGAGCAACAATACAACTGGAGCAACTCTAAAAACGTGGCTAGAGTTTTACCTTATATACCTAGGGCAAAAACATAAAACCCTAAACGTTTAATGAGTTAGGGCTGAGTTGGAAATTCTGCAGAAAACGCAATCTAGTCGACTTTCGATCAATCGAGTCTATTCTTTGATCGATCAAGCCAGACCGAAATGCCCCAATGCATCTGCAGTCTCTCGATTCCAACTTTACAATAATTAAACAACTTTTAGCACACTATAACAAGACTAAACATATTGTTTTGATCATGGTTTGCCAATATTACAAATTAGAGTTCTAAATACATAAATTCCTAAACCTTTAGAACCTAACAAAAGTGAAACTTCAAGTCCAAACCTAGCCATTGGTTACAACAGGTTCACCCAATGCAAACCTTTGCCAACACTATTAATTATTGTCAATAGTAATTTTTTTTCTAAACTAAAAGATAGGATAGGCCAAACCATCAAATGAGGATGCTTCTATGATGGTCTTACAAGAGAAAAAAAACACCAAGGCACTTCATGAACATCAGGGAGAGGCCCTTAACAGTGCATGAAGACAAGGGTTAAGAGCTGTGGTTTTACTAGTAGAAACAAAACAAGAAGCAATCAATGTAAGCATATATGGTCCAGGCAAAACATGAGCTTCAATGAAACCATACATGGAAGAAATCACAAAGTTTTGTTTGGTTCTGAACGGTTTTAGACCCCTTAAAACAACCAAATTGGTTAGCCTAGATTAATTAGCCAAGTTGTTACTTAGTCAAATTATGCAATTCTAGGTTAAAGCAATCAAATAATCATATCAAGATATAAAGCAGCGGAAAATAAATGAACACAAGATATGATGACCCAGGAAACCACACGGTAAAAATCTAGGGAGGATTTGACCTAGCTATCCTCAAGGTAAACCTGAATCTACTATGCGAAAGAATCGAAGTTCATACAGAAGGACTACAAGCTCCCCGCTTAACTTCCTAATGCTACCCACCAGTAGAACTTACTGACACGACCACGTGCAAACTCCGAATCCACGGACTCCTTCTTTCTTGGATTCTTCAATCAGCTATAAGCACCCCCGCTTGATATTCTTTAAGCTTCAATGGTAGCAACCAAGTTGATCATCAAGATATTGATATTATCTCCAACTTGAAAACCCTAAGCTTTGTGTAAAGGAAAGCTCCTCTAGATCTCACAAGAGATTTACACAAAACAGCAATGTATGAGCAACAATACAATTGGAGCAACCTTCAAAAACGTGGCTAAGGTTTAGTTTATATACCTAGGGTAAAAACATAAAACCCTAAACGTTTAATGAAGTAGGGCTAAGTTGGAAATTCTGCAGAAAAATCAACCTGTGCGATTTTCGATCGATCGAGTCTATTCTAAACCCCAAACGTTTAATGAAGTAGGGCTAAGTTGGAAATTCTGCAGAAAAATCAACCTGTGCGATTTTCGATCAATCGAGTCTATTTTTCGATCGATCGAACCAGGCCGAAAGTCCCAAGTCCTTCTGCAGCCACTCGATTCCAACTTTACAATAATAAACCAACTTTGAGCAAGCCTAAACAAGACTAAATACATCGTTTTGATCATGGTTTGCCAACATTACAAATTAGAGTTCTAAATACATAAAATCCTAAGACCTTAGAACCTAACAAACTCTCCCTTTGGCAATCCATGACAAAACCCTAATTAAAAGCTCAAAGATTTACAAGTAAAAAGCCCTTTACAAAGAAATGCTCATAAACTTCAAATTCAGCCTAACTACTATCCATCGATTGCAAGTGTAGACAGCAGCTTAGTTGACTCAACCTGTATATTCATGAAATACTCAACAAACGCATAAATGCATGTGTAACAGAAAAGAGTAAAACAACAGGTATAACATTCATGTAAGATTCACACAACACAAAATAAAGACATATATGAATGATCAACATATAAATATAAATCAATAAGCAGTGAATCACAAATCAACAAGAATCAATAAAAAACATGTATATCAATCAATGTTACTCCCCCTAACATAAATATCTTCCAAAAATGATATACAAAGTGAAGCACCTAGATACAATCTAAAAACTCCACAAGCTCCTCTCAACAAGTAACAAAAATCTCCCCCTAACAACAAAACTCCTCTACAAGACAAAACTCTACTCCCCCTTTTTGTGACGGAATGCCAAAGAGCAATCATGAGTCGCCATCAAAAGGAGGTGGTGAGGGTGAATGAAGACGCGCTAAATCGGCTCGGAGAGCACGAATCTCATCTAGTAAGTCCACCAAAATGTGACCATGAGCCGCCTGAATGGTTATGACAGTCTCTAGAGTACGACGAACATCAAAGTCAGTCGAAGGAGGTGGAGGAACATCAGCAGTAGCAGCATCATCACCAACTGGATCAGGAACATTCTCACCAGCAATACCTGTAGAAGAAAAAGGAGGAGGGGCGCTACTAGACGGCTCTGACCTAGGGTGTTTAGAACCAGCTCGAAGATAAGCGGCCCTCTATCTAAGAAAAGACGCACCTATGGGAGCAATCACATGAACGGGCTCAGAGGAAGGGAAGTCACTAAGGTCAAGATAGAGCAAAATCCTATGAATGAAAATAGGATGAACAAGGGCATGAGAAGTAGATGAACTCCTATAAACATCATTCAAAGAACGAAAAAAGAGATGGGGAAAACTAATAGGAGCATCAGTAACCAAAGCATACAAAAATACACACCTCTCAAGAGGAATTGTGTGAACATGAGAAATGGGCCAGAAGGAATGACAAGCTATCCTAAAGAACAGATAGTGCAACCCGGAGAGCTCAGCAGAAGTGATCCTAGGATCAGAACCCCACTGGATAGAAGTCCTAGTGATGAAAGACAAAACGTCGCTCAGCTCGGGAGACTCGTCATATGGATAGGCAGGATTCCTAACCAACGGTACCCCTAGAGCATCAGCCACTACCTGAGGAGTAATGGTGTACCCTACACCTCGTATCCAACTCTTTACTAAAGTGTTGGAATCATAAACGTGGATAGAGATGTTCGAATAGAACTCTCTAATCAAGGCAGAAGGTGGAGGAGGATCAGAAATGTCCAACAAGGGTAACCAGCCCCGATGCTCAAAGTTTGCCCTAATGTTAGGATCTAGCTCATCTAACAGAACAGAACGCTCAGCCCAAATCTTTCTCTTAAGGTTAAGTTTCTTAAAAAGCTCTTGGTTTTTCTCACTCGGAAACCTCTCACGGTCAAAGGAATGAGGGGATGGAGAGGAAGAGGGAATGGACCTACGGACTCTAGTCTTCCTAGGCATGATGCTAAGGAAAGGACAGAGACACAAAAGAGAAAACCAAAAAGACACAAGAAAACAAAACCAAGAACAGGCTGCAAGTTACAACAAAAATAATAGAATGAAAATCTATATGATGCATGAACAGATACAATGCCATGATGCATGTACTAATGTAGTACGCAATTTAGTTCAATTGAGTTTAAATTGACAAAATTGGCTTGAGCAGGGAATTTCTAATAAATAAAAACCCCAAAAATTGAAAACCACTTAAAATTTTTTAAAACAAATTGATGAATTGAGCATTACAAAACTTAGCACATAGATTATAATGCTTAATTTCATCAATACAACAAGCCAATTTCATCAAATTCTACCCAATTTAACAAAATCCCCAAATCGGATCAATTAGAAACCCTAGATTTTTCAAATTTTCACCAAATTCAAAATTGATCAAATTAAACTATTAAGATCATGTCTATAGCATGTCCCCACAAAAACCCATTGATCAATTTCACAAAATAGGGCTTGAATCAACAGAAATCCCAAATAGAAAAGGTTCCGAAATTTTGAGCATAAATGCATGAAAAATGCATGAAATATGTAAATAAACTCAAAAAGGAAGGGCAAAACAGACTTATCGGCTTGAGGAAAGAGAGATTTTGCAAAAAATTCGAAGGAAAACGACAAAAATCTCTATGTGGAGCCTTGCCTCGTCAAAGAGAGAAAAGAAAAAGTTTGAAAAGTTTGAAATAGAACTTTGAAAAAGTCAGATCTGAACTTTTAAAAAAGCTTTTCCACGATCTTCGATCGATCGAAAATTACATTCGATCGATCGAATGAAACAGCCATTTTAGAACAAACTAAATCACTTTTTCGATCGATCGAAAAACAGACTGGATCGATCGAAATGGGCAGAGGCTCGCTAAATTTTGAGAAAAAAATCCAGTTTTGAAAGACACAAACCTAATTTTGAAAAACAACTTCTCAAAGCATTAAACAAGGAAAGCAAAATGCATGAGTATGAGATGGAATGCCTTTTCAAAAACCCAAATTTTTTAAACCCAAATTATGTCAAAAAACAAGTTTCAATCATTCTCCTATTGAATTTTCTCAAGCAATAAAATTGTTGTGCACAAATCTCAAGATATTTTCAAACTTGGTTGGTCAGACCAAAAATACACACACTAGCATGTACAGTGTTTAACAAAGAGTAACTTGTGTAGTGTATGATACTAGCAAAAACTTGAGATACATGTGAGGTGATATGTGAATAGCAATCAAACACAAAGTCTACACAATTCATCACATAGAATTTAAAAGAGACTATCACCTAAAGAGTTACATCCTATAACTCCCACATCTCCTAGAACAAAAGTTTGCAATCATGTAAGTTTCTTGCATTTTTGCCTCTTATTTGTATGAAATGGCATTCAGCCTAATAGTACACACCGGTTTGAATTAAGTGAATTGGCATCAAGCCTAATAGTACACACCAGTTTTTATTTAATTTGAGACTACACCTTATGTTCTTTTTGTGCATGTGCTACACTTTCTCGAGCACACAATCTTATGATATGCACTAAGGTGTTCATGATTGGCTAGTGAACAGTGGTGAGATGGTTATTTATGCCTTTCTCAAAAGAGTCAAGTCCGACAGTCAAATAACATATGACTTCATGATAAAGACAGAGTGATTAAGAACCATACACATCTTTCCCACACAGCATGCACTACAAAGTTTCAACTAGTCAAGTGCAATGAATAAGTTCATCAAAGTTAAACAAGGTACACAAGACATGACATGTGTAAAGAGATAAACCAACCTTATTTTTCAAAAATCAAGAAAAATAGTGTCAAACATAATTTTTGCTTTCTCCTTTTCTCCTTCTTTTTTTTTTTTTTTTTTTTTTTTTTTTTTTTAAATTTAAGAGAAAACAAATAAATCCTAGAATGAAATGCATGAATGTAATGCAATGCAAATCCTAGAACAAAACAAAAGAAAACACAAAAAAACCAAAGAACAATGGTCACAGAGGAATGAGCAATGAAGCACAAGGACCATGTCAGAAAGACTCAATTAGGTCGAGTCTTTTGCATCCAAAACCTTTTAGATGCATCACGAGCATTGGAGTTCTTATTCACATTCGAGTGATTTCCAACTCCAGGATTGGAATAAAGGTTCAAAGCCTTTACCAATTCACCAATAAGTGCCATAGGATCTTGTGCTTGAGACACAGACACTTTTGGTTTGTTTGCTCTTTTAGCAGCTTGAAGCTTGTAACAGTTAGGACGAATGTGTCCAGACTTACCACAAAAATGACACACCCAAGCAGGTTTACCATGCATCTTGTCCTTAGAAAGGGTAGGTTTAGTTTCTCTCAGATCAACCCTATTCTTCTTAGGAGGTGAAACTTCTACGGGTTTGACTACCTCACTCACAGGTAGTTTGACAGTTTCACTCACAACCTCACTCACAACCTCACTCACGGAAGGTTTAGAAGAAGAAGAAGGAACAAAATTCGTGGAATGTAGTGCAGAGTCAAAGATGCTTTCAACTTAACCTAACCCAGATTTATCAGAAGGATACTTTTGAACATTCAACATGTGATCAAGTTTAAAACTAGCAGATCTAGCAACAGATAAATCATGTTCCAAAGTTTTAACTTTATCAAGCAAAAGCATGTTCTCAGATTTAACATTGTTCAAAAGATCATTAGCATCAAACAGTTTAACAAGCAAATTTTTCTTTTCAAGCTCAAGAGAATCAATTTTATTCAGGCCAAGTTCTACATTCATAGCATCCCTAGCAGCAATTTTGCAAAGTTTATTGTAGGCCTCTTGAAGATCTGCATCCTCAGAGAGTTCTCCATCAGAAGGGTTCTCTTCAACAGATATGCTTTCATTGACTACAGCAGTAGCAGTGAAAGCAATGAAGTTTCCATCCTCATCACATCCAGACTCATCATCAGAAACCTTATTATCACTAAGGGTTACAGCCATAGCTTTACCCTTAGTCCTTAAGAATGTAGGACATTCAGATTTCACATGACCATACCCTTGACAATCAAAACACTGAGGACCCAAAGAATTATTTGAAGACTGACCAACTTTTTCTTTTGGTTTTTCAAGGTTATTAACCTTAGTGGGATCATTCTTCCTAAAATTTCTAGGTTTAGCAGTGTATGTACCTCTTGCCTTTCTATTGGTATTTCTAAGAAAGTTTTTGAAATTTTTGGCAAGATAGGCAATCTCTGTAGCAGAGAGCTCATCATCAAATCCACCACCATCAACATCATTAACTGACTTAAGAGCCATTGATTTGGATTTGTTCACTTTAGGTAGGTCAGACTCATAGGACTAAAGAGATCCTACAAGCTCATCAACAGAGATGGAGTCCACATCCTTGCTTTCAGTGATGGCAATCACTTTGGGTCTAAAGTCTTCAGTTAAGGATCTAAGTATCTTCCTTACAATTTTAGGTAGATCATAGACTTCACCCAAATTAAAAGCAGAATTGACAATATCATTTAATTTAGCATACAATTCATCAAAAGATTCATCATCAGACATTCTAATGCTTTCAAATCTAGAGGTCAATTGTTGCAATTTATTGATCTTAACTGCCTTTGTGCCTTCATGCACAGTTTGGAGGATTTTCCAAGCAATATGAGCAACCTCAACATTAGAGATCCTCTTAAATTCCTCCATGGAAACAGCGTTGAAGATGGCATTCATAGCTTTGCTATTGAAGCCAGCTGCTTCTTTTTAAAAAGGTTGCCACTCACTCACAGGAGTAGTGGGCTTCTCCCATCCGTATTCAACGAAATTCCAGACTCTCTTATCAATGGATTTCAAGAATGCTTTCATCCTTACTTTTCAATAAGCATAGTTGTTCCCATCAAAGTGAGGAGGAACAAACAGAGATTGTCCATGCTCCATGACAACAGGGGTCAAGGATCAGCTCAGAGATCAAGAAATCTCCAACTAAAGAGCTACTCGCTCTGATACCACTTGAACGGTTTTAGACCCCTTAAAACAACCAGATTGGTTAGCCTAGATTAATTAGCCAAGTTGTTACTTAGTCAAATTATGCAATTCTAGGTTAAAACAATCAAATAATCATATCAAGATATAAAACAGCGGAAAATAAATGAACACAAGATATGATGACCTAGGAAACCACACGGTAAAAACCTGGGGAGGATTTGACCTAGCTATCCTCAAGGTAAACCTGAATCCACTATGCGAAAGAATCGAAGTTCATACAGAAGGACTACAAGCTCCCCGCTTAACTTCCTAATGCTACCCACCAGTAGAACTTACTGACACGACCACGTGCAAGCTCCGAATCCACGGACTCCTTCTTTCTTGGATTCTTCAATCAGCTACAAGCACCCCCGCTTGATATTCTTTAAGCTTCAATGGTAGCAACCAAGTTGATCATCAAGATATTGATATTATCTCAAACTTGAAAACCCTAAGCTTTGTGTAAAGGAAAGCTCCTCTAGATCTCACAAGAGATTTACACAAAACAGCAATGTATGAGCAACAATACAATTGGAGCAACCTTCAAAAACGTGGCTAGGGTTTAGTTTATATACCTAGGGTAAAAACATAAAACCCTAAATGTTTAATGAAGTAGGGCTAAGTTGGAAATTCTACAGAAAAATCAACCTATGCGATTTTCGATCGATCGAGTCTATTCTTCGATCGATCGAGCCAAGCCGAAAGTCCCAAGTACTTCTGCAGCCACTCGATTCCAACTTTACAATAATAAACCAACTTTGAGCAAGCCTAAACAAGACTAAATACATTGTTTTGATCATGATTTGCCAACATTACAAATTAGAGTTCTAAATACATAAAATCCTAAGACCTTAAAACCTAACAGGTTCTTATAAATGTTAACTGTTTTGTACCCAGAAAACAAAAACAATTATTTGTAGTACTACACATATAATTTTTCCTAAACGGCAACCCACATACTTACAATAAGACTCAACCCCCAAATAAAAAAGACAATATGGTTTGCATGTTCCCAGAAATGTGACTATTGTTTTGCACCCAAAAAAACAAGAAGTACTTAAAGCAATAAAGCCAATAAACATGTATGGACTAGTTTAGCAATAATATTAATTAACTTAATTTGATTACTTAAGCCACTGTCAAAATTAAATATAAATAAAAATAATATAACAATTGTGAAAATTGTAAACCACAAAACACATATGATATACAAAATTAAATACAAAACCTATACACGGCTGTCAAAACAGTAGATAGTATCATAGTCCTATTATCATTTATCAAAACTAAATATAAAATAATATTATATTATAATAGATGCAAGCTGTAAACCACAACAAACAAATGGAAAGTTGTAGAAGATCCAAGAGGCAAAAGCATAAGTTTGAGATTGTACCGTGGTAGCTGGATCTATGTTAGATTGTTGTGGTATGCCCATCAACTGCAACTTTTGTGCAAACTTCTCCTCAAGCTTCTCCACAAGTTTTGCAAGTTTGGAATCCATTTCTTCTCTAAGACATGCCTCCAAATCTTATTTTTCTTTTGTAAAATCTTCTTTGCAGCGTTTGCTACAACCTTTACCAGATTAAGTTAAGCCGTACACATCCTTAGCCTTAATACCTATTCCCATGCCAAGAATACGACCTTGACTTGGTTCACCAACCACTTCACGAAAGATCTGATAATCATTTGTGTTACGACATATGTGATTCAATGTTAGGAACATGTGTCAATATTTTATGTAATTGGCTAATCCTTTGACAAAATGCACTTCACTTGTAATTAAATAGATCTAGGATGTGTTTAATACTTCAAGGAACAAGGTTTCAAGTTCAAGTGTTAAAATCATGAAAGTCTGTCCAAGAAACAAGTGAGAAAGTGCTGCATTTTAAAGCTCGACAGCTAGCATCTATCGAGGTTTAAAAGCTGTTTCAGCCTGTGGCTTGACAACTAGCTCGATAGATGGCTATCTATCGAGGTTTATGAAACTCAGTTTTTCAGAGTTGATTTTCATCCAATACTTGAGTATGTGTTTAGGCTTTCTTTTCTCACATCCCTAAACATATATAAAGATTATTTTAAGGGCCGTCAAAGGTGGCACAGTTGCACAAGTGTGAAGCAAAGTTGTGTTCATGCAAATTGTGACAGGAGACAGAATTTGCCCTAGTTCATCTTTCTCTTGAAGAAGCTGTTGTGTTTGTACACCTTAGGGTTTTGTGACCAAGTAGCTTCGTGATCTTCATCGTGTGATGAACTGAAGAACTTTGTAGCCAACATCTTTCTCAAGTTGGTGATCAAGTCGTGTACTAGGATCCGCGTATTTATTGGTTAGTCACATATTGGGAGCCGTGCATTGAAAAGGAGAGATTGTCACTACAAAACAAGTCTAATTGGGTATTGGGGTAAGGGTTCAACTGTAGGTTGGTATAAGGTACTAGGATTCCATTACTTGTAATCGCTTATTGTGATAATAGTGAATTCTCGGGAGTGGTGATCTTAAAATCATTCGGTAGGGTTTTTGCTGTGTAGGTTTTCCTCATTCAAAAACAAATCACCGTGTCAATTTAATTTCTGCTGCATATTTAGTTTAACTGATGATTTGTTTGTGCTGCCACGCATATTGTGTGTTAATCTGATTAATTAATCAACTTGGCTAATTAATTGGTTAATCTATCACAAGGGGTCAATACATTCTTGGCCTATCAATTTGCCTTAGTACCTTCAGAAACAGCTTTGGCCTTTTATGGCATCCATTTTTTTCCTACGCATAAATAAAAACCACATGGAAAATCAAAAAAAAAAAAAAAAACTAAAGTTGATAAAAAAAGTTAAAAATTTGGTATAAGTTGCATACAAAAATAACACATTATCTAATTAATGAAAATTATACCATGAAAAAAAAGCTAGAAGAATTATTTTTCCCTCCAAAAATAACACAATGATTTCATTAATTTCAGTTGGGTATGATACAACAATTTAGTAGATGTAAAATATGGACATCTATGTTAGGTTCTAAGGATTTAGGATCTAAATATATTAGAACTTCAATGTGTAATGTTGGCAAACCATTGTCAAAACTTAGAGTCTAGAATTAGGCTACTCAAAGTGTGTTTATGTGTAAAGTTGGAATTGAGTGTATTGCAGGATTTATTATGTAAATCTGCAAGGCTCAATCAATCGAAGCACGTGCAGATTGTTTTTCTGCAAAATTTCCAACTCAGCCCAAGCCCGTATGACGTGTAGGGTTTTATGTTTTGCATTAAGTATAAAAGGAAGAACCCTAGCCACGTTTTACCATTGTTGTTTAGGTTGTGTGTATGAATCTTTGTGAGATCTAGAGGTGTTTGCCTTCATACATACTTAAAGCTATCAAGATTAAGAATGATGTCGAGAGCTTGGTGATTGCTTCAGTTACTGTATAAAGAGCTAAAAGAAAAACACAAGTGGGAGTACTTGTGGTTGCTATGAATCCAAGAAAAAAGTAGCCTATGGACTCGAAGCTATCACGTGGTTGTGGTAGTAAGTTTTCTACTCGAGGTAGCAATAGGATATTAGTGGTCTAAGTCACTGTTGTAAAACTTCAATTCTTTCATAGTGGATCTGTTTTACTTTGAGGATATCTAGGTTAAATCCTCCCCAGGTTTTTTACTGATTTGGTTTTCTTGGGTTATCATATCGTTGTGTTATTTATTTTTCCGCACTGTTTCAATGATATGATTTACTTGTGTTAACCTAGATCTGAATAATTTACCTAAGTTAATCATTTGGTTAAATAACTAGGTTTGTCTGTTTGTGTTTAAGGGGTCTAAAAACGTACAATCCAGTTGATAGATTTTAACCAGAATTTGCGCTACCCCATTTTCATAACTTCTCAAAAAAAAAATTTATAGGTAAATGAACCATTCAATAAGCGTAAAGCACAACTCAAGTACACAGGAAATACAACTTCTTAAAATTTGCATGTGTCATGAACAATCTTAGCAAAAGGTGCATAACAAGAGAGACAAACTCAATAAGATGGAAATTGTCTTCAAAACATCATGTACCAGAGGGAAATGAATTTTAATAAAAATACTAACATATAGCATTCAACACTAGTTCCATGATTGCAAAAGGGGCAACTGAAGATAGTATCAAGCGTGTCCATTTTATTATTGAACTTCTACTCCCTCCCCTTCGTGGGTCTAAAACTCCCTACATACTAATGAGGTATTCTCTATTATTCTCTCAACCAGTTTATGTTTTATACATATGCAGAAAAATGGAATCCTCATTCCAAAACCAAAAGGAAAAAAAAAAAAAAGGGTTTGAGGGGTTTACATGATTCAATTGGTATTTATATTGGTTTTCCCATAAAATGAGTAAAAGAGAATTTACTCAAAATCATAAATTTTAAGTACGAGATAGATAAATACAAGATTGAACAAGTTAAAATCAGAGCTTGAATGCAAGGTCCAAACAATAATCTACAGAAAATACAACTAATTCACTTACACATTCAGCAAAACCCAAGAGGCAAGAACCTGTTTGTTCGCATGAAAGAATCAAGAATGCTCCAATTTCTCCTAAGCGAAAGCTATATGTATTTAACCAAGAAAAATGTTCCACCAAAACGGGTCACATGTAAAGCATTTCACTCCATTGAGTCGATTTTCACATTCTTTTTTCAACCCATAACACATTAGCAATCAAGAATTCAAGATCATAGTATAAATTCAAGATCCACAAATCTTCAGCTAATTCATTCCCATCAAACACATCAAAAGCCAACAAAATTAAAAATTAAAAAAAAAATTCTAAGCAAAATCACATTTTTTTTCCCGTTATTCAATAAACATAAAGATCCAAACTTTATGATTTTCTGAGCAGCCAAACAAAAACCCAAATAGAAAAAAGCAAAAGAAAGAAAGCAAAACCTCTAGAACTCCTCGACGGTAGAGAAGGTGTAGATGGGTCTCATGGAGCTACCCCAAGTGGCTTGCTTGGACTTGGTAGATGGGCCATGAACCTAACCACCCATACCCATCCCCACCCATACCCACGGCCAAAAATCATCACCAAAACTACTAGACCATCAACCCCACGCCGATCTCACAAGCAAACCACCAGACACACGGCCAAAACAACCTGTACCCATGGCCAAAACCCATCACCAAAACTACTAGACCATCAGCCCCACGCCAGTCTCACCAGTAACCCGTTAGACCCACGCCGATCTTGCAAGCAAATCACCAAACCCACAGCCAAAATGACACATACCCACGGCCAAAACCCATCACCAAAACTACTAGACCATCAGCCCCACCTAGTCTCACAAGCAACTCGCTAGACCCATGCCGATCTCGCAAGCAAATCATTAGACCCACAGCCAAAACCCATCACCAAAACTACCAGACCATCAGATCCTCACCGATCTTGCAAGCAAACCACTAGACCCACACCAATATCACCACAAAATATCACTAAAAAAAAAAACACCACTACCTCCGTGAGATAGAGAGTGAGGACTGAATGAGAGACAAAGACAGAGACAGAGAGAGGAAGAGAGAGGCTTGGCCTGAGATGAGCTATGGAGAGAGAGAAAGGGGATGAGAGATTGTGAAGAGTGATATTTTGGGATTAAAATATATTAGAATTTTTTTAACGTTGGGACTATGGCAAATTTTTTTACAAGTTTACATGTTTAGCATTCCGGCTGTTAAGCTACTTTGGTCCTCACATGCTAAATTTTCCTTAAATTTGGCATATACTATATTAATTGTGAATTATCTTATTTATTATTATATTTTTAACTTATAGATATGCCTAATTTTGGGAATAGGTGCATATATATATTGATGATGCCGTAAAAATCACCAGTGAGTCACACGATCTTCTCACGCTCGTAATGATACTTGCGCAACTTAAGAGAGAAGACCTAAGAAAGAGCACCGGTGGGGTACCGGCTGAATACCCTCCGAAGGTTAAGTTGGAACTATTCTCACAACTCTAGAGTGCTAGAGAAGGGGTAAATTATGCGTACCTTGATTTGTGAAGGTATTGGGGCTTTTATAGTAGTAGAAGGTTGACCTCCCTCCCTTGGTGTAGAAGTCTTTTCCTTATAGGAATCCTCTTGAATAATCCCAAACATGATGGACAAGACTTTTCCTTATAGAGAAGATCTTCATTAATGCATGTATCTTCTGGAATCCTCTTTGTGCTAGGATTCCATTTACCTTAGGATTCTATGGTGGCTAAGTGTGTGTCGCAAGTATTTCCCATCTAGGTTTTCTGGCTACCACGTGGGTGCTCGATTTGTCCCTGTTGCATCCGTTCATACAGGATCCATCCATAACAAAATTTGCACGCATTGCACCCGTCCTCTATCAGCTCAAGGATGTGGAACCGTCAAGCCCATTTCATGGAGATCCGTCAGCCTAGATTTTTATCCTCTTCATATATATATATATATATATTATATTAAGGTAAAGATATCATTTGGCTTCCTCAAAAAAAAAAAAAATATATATATATATATATATATATCATTTGCCTCATGATATATACATAGGCAATTGTAGATGTACACGAGTTAAATTTTGCCAAAGAAATAGATATACAACATGCTTATTTAGAAGGGGACTATCTTTCAAAATAATTTACCGTTTGAAGTATTTAAAGTCCATCTTATTTATACTTTTATTTTTAGAAGAAATATTATTTATACTTTTTTCTATGAGATTTTTTTTTTTTTTTTTTTGAGAATCAATTTCTATGAGAGAGTATCAATCTTATTTATACTTGACTTAAAATAAAAAGATATAAATACTTGGCAAACTCATTAATCCAAGATTTTAATCACAAAAGGCCGTAAAGTCCAAAATTTACATTATTAGTTGTTACACACACTTTGTAACAAGTTTTGGACTTCCAATATAAGTCCTTGTACTACTATTTTTTTTGTTCCTATAATCAAAACTTGCTATGTATTTATTTAACTTTCTTTATAAAATAACTAAAGCTTTTAATTGAAAAAAAAAAAAAATCAAATATATGGCATATCATGATTAGTGAAATTAACTTTAGTTTGTTTATTTTTCTAAAAAAATAAAAAATAAAAAAGAACTTTAATTGACATGTCATGTTTCACTATTTCTTCTAATGTTATTTTTGGTCTTCCTCAACCCTTTTTTGATTGCTCAACTTGAATCAACTCGCTCTTTTTTACTAATGCACAAACTACCCATGTATGAACATGATCAAAGCATCTCAATTCACTCTCCCTCATTTTTTTCATCACTAGGGGCCTGACCATATTCAAGACCTAATTTTGATTGTCCCTTTAAAATGTGTGCAACATAGATTAAACAAGACACTTGCCCAATCTTGAGGACATATGTCCCATGATCTCATACATGCCGTGAGCACCAAATCCTGCTTAAACGATGGTATTTGGGCCCCCAATTAATTTGTATGTGGGCTTTGTCACAATCCTACCAATTGGGCTCTGAGCTTCACTTGGTTTGCCTTCTCCTAGCCTTAATGCACCTCCCTCACCATGTTTTCCCTTCGTTCCCCTGTGTTTCCCAGTATACTCCTTCTATATCTCTTTTCTTAGAATGTTTTCCCAACCCTGATCCTTTACCCACTTCTTCCTCTTATAGTCTCTTTTTAGTGAGGTAATCATCATTATTTTCCCCACTTCACACATATTCCCATGTTCATCAAAATCCCAAGGGATCCTCACGTCTTTAGAGGATTCCCTTGGTACTTGTTCCAGACGTCAAAGAGTGTTCGATGGTGAACTTCCCCAATGACACTGCCAGCCCTCGGTCACTGACCTAGCCATGTTCGCGCCCTATGCTCACTTCCCTCATTGCCCGTCAATATTTAGGCTGACCACCTAAATCTCCCTTAAGGTGGTGTCCCTTTGCCTCACCTCGACCTTAGGGTTGGGCTTACTATGATAAGGTTCAGGGTCAACTCCCCCTACGCGTGCCATAAAAAATTGTTCCAATGGGCCTTAGGCCTTGTTTTGGGTTCTAATTAAGTGGGCCTACGCGGGCCTTTCGAGCCCAAACCCCCTACACATGCATTTAGAATAATACATGTGCTTAGATATAAATGGTTTTGATTTTAGAGGGGGAAAATATCCTTACTTTAAATTCTTTTTAAAAAACCCATGACTAGCGAGGGTTAATGTTGAGATAAAATAAAAATTTCAATGTGTGAGGGCTACCTCGGTCACTCTTATGTGTGATCCATGGGATGCCTACTAGTATCTTGTCGTTAAAAGAGATTTTTCAAAAACCAAGGGGAAAAAAATGGATTTTAAACAAAATTTGAAAGGATTTATATTGGATTTTTTGGTCAAGGTAGTCAAAGTTTTTCCTTAGGGGATAGGAATAGGGGCGCAGAGGCAGCTCAACATAATTTGGGGCTTAAGACAAAAATTCATGTGAAGCATTTTATATGTAAATATTAATTAAATAAAATTATTTAATACTAATCAAATCAAGGTTAATTTGATACAATATTAAAGACTTAATTTGAAGAATAATATGAACTTAACTGATGTTAATTTCATATAGAGAATTTAATATCATAGTTGAACCATAAATTTTAATAAAAAGAAATAAAAATATATGTCATTTAAAAAAAAGATACTTTATTTTGGATATATGACAATGTACAGTTAAGTAAAATTGTAATCTAATTTTTAATTTTATTACTTGTTTTTGAGAGAGAGAGAGAGAGAGAGAGAGAGAGAGAGAGATTAATCTATAATTGGTGATTTAACACATTTGTAACATTTTTTTTTGAAACATTTTAGGGTTTCAATTGGGTTAGGTTTCTATTGGTCTTGTATTTTGGAAGTCTTGATAGAAATGGAAAGGAAAAATGCATTAATGGTACTAAAAAATGTTCACAATATAATATGAAAATGATTATGATTGATAAACTTCAACAACCTAATTATGAATGTTTAAATTTATTTTTTGTGATAGGTAACATGTCAATTTGTAATCCTATAGTAAATTTGTGTTATCCTTAGTATCACTAATGATAATAAAAAAGGTAAACAACCATTATATACACACACACACACACCTACACATATATAAATACATACATATACACATACACACATATATATTTTTATAAAATTTTGAGCCTTTTATAACTGGGGACAATGTCTTTTTTCTTAGGAGTAAAATTTTGAGCCTTTTGTGGTGGGGGGCCTTAGGCCAGCCTTGTAGGGAAAAACTTACAGAGTAAAAACTCCCCACTAGATAACTACCCCAAACTCCTAAAAAAAAGCTACCCCATGTTCCATAAAAAAAAAAAAAAAAAAAAAAAAAAAAAAAAAAAAAAAAAAAACCAACCCCATGTCCTATAAAAAAGACCCTATGCTCCTATAAAGAATAAGAACTATCTCACATTCTATAAAAAGAAAACTACCCGCATCACTTCAAAAAAATATAAAATAAATAAATAACCCACGGAGAAACCAATTGCAACTTCCTAAAAAAACTTCCTATTTCATTTGTTCCTCTCTTCCCTTTCTCAACATAGTGGAATGCATAAGGAAAAATTCTAATAACATTAAATCCCTCTAACTGAAAACTCACAATATTTCTTCAATTTCTTCTTTATTCTTTCATCCTATTTCTAATTGACACTATCTTGTTTTGCACTCTCTGTTTAATATACTGAATTCTTCTCAGTGGTCAAACGTTTTTCCCAAATTTGGTAAGCCTATAAACAAAATTTATATACTACGTTCACATTTGAATTATATTATGTATCATACTTTATCAACTACACATATTGTGAATTGGTAACTCTATGACATTCTGTGATATGTGAACTATATGAAAAGTATTATAGAAAATTTGGTTATACATGGAAAATTATGACACTAAACCCAAAAAAAAAAAAAAAAAAAAAAAAAAAAAAAAAAAAAAAAACCTGACAGACGTGTGATGAGACTAGTATATATATATATATATATATATATAAGAAATGTTTATTTAAATTTGTCAGCATGATAATAATATGGATAAACTTGCTTTTTTTTTATTTTATTCCTTTAGTTAAAAATAAATCACATGTATGATTATTTTAAGAAAAAAAAATCACATATGTGACTAAACCTAATGCTTTTATATTATTGCTTTAGTTAAAAACAAATCACATATATGATTATTTTAAGGGAAAAAAATCACATATGTGACTTATTACATAATATGTGATAAATTACATATAAAACATGAGCCTCGGCCTTTGTTTCTCCACTCCATAGGAACTTTGTACTTGTAAAGTGATTATCATATTAATGGTGTGTAGTGGTTTACATGTAACTTAATAACTAAACATTTGTATGAATAGGTAAAAAAATTTAATCGTAATTCTTATTTTTGCGTATAAAGATTTGAAAGAAAAAAAATTAACCAAATAGCTCATAAAGAATTCAAACTTATTCAAGAATTACCAAATCTTAATAAAGCTTAAATTGCTAATATTGAACTCACCTTGAACTCTTTTGATACTTTTGATAACTTCTCTTTTTCCTTTTATTAAAGAATTTGATGTCCAGCCCATCTTGTGACCCATTGGTCTGTTTTTTAATTTGACTGGATCGGTACCCATCTCTAGTCATCCACTCACTGTGGCCCAAGGTTTACAAAGAGATTATTTCGGCCCCCTAGCTTATTCTCATTTGTTGGTCCAAAAACAATAGTACTCTTTCATTAAATAAAATCCCCTTATTGTCCACCCTAATAAATTATAGTCAAGGCAAATGAGTCAGGTTAATTAGATTCAGGTCAAAACAGGTTATCCTCAATGGGTTGTAAGCGAGTTAGGTTGACCCTTATTTTTATCATAGAAAAAATAAATAAATGAACTAAAATAATAAAATACGTAAAAAGAACATTTAAAAATAAAATGATTCTTGAATTTAAACAATTCGAAATTCACCATTCACTAATGATATCATGATGTCATCACCATAGAAAATTAAAGTAAAAAATTAATTTCATGATGCATCTCTCATTACTAATAAATGATGTCTCATTAGCCTTCAAGGTCTTTATACTTTATTTCTTAGGTGTCCGCAGATTGGTGTCAACCTTGTGATCATTTGCATCATTAGGCGCAAAGGTTTGATATTACTTTTTTCCCTTATGAATTTAGTTGACTCAAAAAAAAAAAAAAACCTTATGCGGATATCATTTTGTATATATATCGTGCAAATTTATTATTCTTGATCTTCATATAGTTTGTTGAAATATTTATAGACTTAGTTTTTTAATGTAATTATTTTTTTTGTGATACAATGAATTTTGTTAATTTTATTATATATTTTAATAAGTATGAAGATTAATTTGTTATAAAAATCTATAGAAAATGCACAATTAATTTTGAAAATTATAGTAAAATTATTGTTCGACCAAATTTTATTTTCTCGAGTGCAGACAGTAAATGATGTAATTAGTGGAATAATTTTCCTCGGTACCCGGTTGTACATGCAAGAGATTAGCAATAAATCAACTAAATCACATTCCACAGTATTGGTATTGCTCAACACTAGAACAATGAGTGGCTACAAGTCAATTGAGGAGATGAATAAACCTAACTCAAAGGTTCCATGGGGGAACCAATTCACCTTTGTTAGGACATATATGTTTTAACTTGTTTAAGAACATATGTCACTTATTTATGTAAATTGGCTAATCCTTTGACAAAACGCACTCTGCTTGTAATTGGGTAGTTCTAGGTGTTTTTAATACTTCAAGAAACAATGTTTCAAGGTCAAGTGTTGAAGTCATCAAGTCTGTCCAAGAGAAAGCAAGCTGAAGTGCAAAGTTTTTCAAGCTCGACACTTGCTCGACAACTACCTCGACACCTGCTATCTGTCAAGATTTAAAAAATCAGATTTCCAATCTGATTTTCTTGGGATCCGTGAATATGTTTTTGGGCCTTCTTTTCTTCTAACCCTAAACATATAAAAGGATTATTTTAAGAGCCGTTTTGGGGGACACAAGTTGCATTATCATTGAGCAATCTCTGTTTAAGCAAATTGTGATCAACAGACGAAGTTCTTGACCTAGTTCATCTTCCATCAAGAAGTTGCTGTGTATTTGCACCATAGGGTTTTGTAACCAAGCATCTTCTTGCTATTCATCAAGTGGATGAACTGAAGAACTTTGCAGCCAACCATTCTTCCTCAGTTGGTATTCTAAAGTCGCGTACTTGGATCCGCGCATTGGTTAGTCATGTACTTGGGAGCCATGCATCAAAGGTGGAGACTGTCACTACAGATCAAGTCCAATTAGGTATTGGGGTAAGGGTTCAACTGTATGTTGGTAAGGTACTTGGGATTCCTTTACTTGTAACCGCTTGATTTGATAATAGTGGAGTTTCGGGAGTGGTGACCTGAAAATCACCCGGTGGGGTTTTTGCCATTAGGGTTTTCCCCATTCGTAAACAAATCACCGTGTTATTTACTTTCCGCTGCATATTTAGTTGATTGGTGATTTGTTTGTGCTTCCATAAAATTGCATGATTAATTGATTAATTAATTACTTGGCTAAATTAATTAATTAGGGTTAATCACAAGGGGTCATTCAGATTGTGACCTATCAAGTGGTATCAGAGCAGGCACACTCTGATTAGGGTTTAATCTTTGCTGTGTTGATCCATTGACCCCTGTTTGTCATGGATAGAGGACAATCTTTAATTATACCTCCTTTATTTGATGGCACTAACTATGCATACTGGAAAGTACGCATGAGAGCTTTCTTGCAGTCTTTAGATGAAAAGGTGTGGCAAGCTGTAGAGATTGGCTGGACTAAGCCAACAGAAGATCCGGCCGATTGGGATGATACTAAGATCAAGGCGGCTAACTTCAACAGCAGAGCGTTAAATGCCCTATTTAGCGCAGTCACAAATGAGGAGTTCAAAAAGATATCCTCAACTGAAACTGCCAAAGAGGCTTGGACCATCCTCCAGACTACCTATGAAGGCACAAAGGCTGTCAAAGACTCAAAGTTTCAGAGGCTCACTACAAGCTTTGAAGAAATTAAGATAGAGGAGGATGAGTCATTTGATGAGTTCTATGCCAAGCTCAAGGACATAGTGAACTCAACCTTCAATCTTGGGGAAACCATCCCTGAACCCAAGATTGTAAGGAAGGTGCTCAGATCTCTACCTGAGAGATTCCATGCCAAGATTACGGCGATAGAAGAATCAAAGGACATTGACAAGATTCCTTTGACTGAGCTGGTAGGAAACTTGCAAACCTATGAGATAGGACTATCTAGGATTGGCAAGTCAAGTAAAGGTAAAAGCATGGCCTTGAAGGCAAAGAATAGTGATACAGATGAGTCTTCCGATGATGAAGATTCTAAGATGAAGTCCTACATCACTCGGCAGTTTAAGAAGTTTATGAAGAATGCCAATGGAAGGAGCTTTGACAAGGACCGGAGGCAGTTCAGTTCTTCACAGTCTAAAAGCCAAGACAAAGGGAAGAAGGATGCTAAGGATGGAAGTCAGTACACTGTTCCTGCAGGACCAAAATGCTTTGGATGTCATGGGTTCGGACACATGAAAAATGAGTGTCCTACATATCTCAAGAGCATTGGGAAAAGCAAGGCACTTGCTGCAACTCTAAGTGACACTGAGCCTGAAGATGATTCCGACAATGAGGATGACGGAATCTTAAATGCCTTCACCACCATAGTCAATCCTACTGAAGGGATTGTTGAAGAAGTGGATGAAGAAAAAGAACTGGTGGAGTCAAAATTTGAGAAGATGGATGATCAAGATGATATCCATTCAGCCTATGAGAAGCTTTACAAGCTCTCTGAAAAGCATGAAAAATTATACAAGTTGGCCACCAAGAAGCTAAGTGATGTGGAACTTGATCGTGAAGAGTTGTCCACAAAGTTTGACGAGGCGAATCAAACTATTGGAGCACTGAGATTTGAAAACACCTTTTTGGCCGAGAAGACCAAGAAGCTTGAAGCAGAGCTATTTCAAGTCAGAGCTCAACTAGAGAGGACTTCAAGTGCAAAGCTTGATGAGATGCTTAGCAATCAGAAATCTGCTTCGGATCGAACTGGTTTAGGGTATGGTATTTCTTTCTCAAATACTGCTTCTACTAGCAATACTATTTTTGTTCCTCCTGCTAATAATACTGAAATTGAGAATACTGATGTCAAAACTGAATTAGCTAGTGAGAACTTAGACAAGGGTAAATCTATCTTAGGAGCACCCCCTAAGCAAGATAGGAAAGATGATAAAAACTCTAGGGCTAAGAAGGCTAACTCCCAAAAGCCTAAACAAAAGAAGCAGCATCTCTGTCATCATTGTGGAGCTGCCGGTCATACTAGACCAAATTGCTATAAGTGGTTAGCCACTCAACAGAGCAATGGTGTGATAGCATCTGAAAACCATAATCAGCTTCAATCCTCTCTTGCTCCTCTTGGAGATCTTCTAAAAGCCCTCATGTTCCTTTCGAATTTGAACGGGTTAAATTCTTCCCCCTCACCGCCGGTTCAAGGATTCAATCAAAAGAAAGGCTCTTCCAAGGTGTGGAAGAAAAAGGACTTTAAGTGATTTCATCACTTTCTTTTTCCTTTTTGTTTTTCTGTGTTTTGCATTACTTGTGTGTTTTGTTTTTCTGCTGAGTCAGTCTAGTTTTTGCATTATTTTGTTTAACATGTTTTGTGTGTTTACTTTCAGTTTTGTTTATTTTGTTTTTGATTCAAAATAAAAAATTAAAAAAATTGAAAAATCAGAAAAATACAAAAACAGTGTGTGTTTTGTGTACTTTGGTACTTGTGTACCTTGAATGGCCAATGAAACAAAGTTTTCTAAACTTTGTATCTCTTGTAGCTTAGATGAGCATCTCTATGCACAACTAAGCAAGTGAGCTTTGTGGCTCTTGTTTGTGATGAGTAAGATTAGGTTATCTCTTAAAACTTAACACTCATATCACTCTTTTTGACGGGTAGGACTAGAAAATCCTAAGAGAAAGGCATAAATAACCATCTCACCACTGTTGCCCGCCAATCATAATATGACACCTGTATGCTTCGGCATAGCAAAAGTGCAGTGTCAAAGACATTCGTATGCTTCAGCATAGTAAAAGTACGATGTCAAATGCTTAACATCTTGGGTATTTCTTTTCTCTCTTTTATATACCCATGTATGATATGCTAAAATAAAAGAAAACATGCAAAGAAAATAAAAAGCAAAAAGATTAAAAATGCTTTAAATATGGTTGCAAGCGTGTATTCTAGGAGATGTGGGAGTTATAGGATGTACCTCGAAGGTGATAGTCCCCATCAAACAGTTATGATTGTGTGTGAGTTAAAAGTTATTTTCTCATATCTCAGATCGTCATAACATTTATACACATATGCAATCTTGCGATGTTTTTCACACACTATACGCAATATTCTTTGCTACTTTTGATACATGTGCAGGTACAATGTGATTTGGCCATCACAAAGGTTTTACATGTGCTAATGTATGCTCACTAAACTGTCATAACTTGTTTTTGAAATATAAAATTGGTTAGACTTGTTTAGTGTGTGTGTGTGTGTTTTGCATGATCCTTGCGCTTATTTTCTTGTTGAGAGATGTTTTTGAGAAGTTTATATGTTGAGTGGATCTTTGGTTGAGATGTGTGTTGGATTGCATTCATGTCTGTGTTTTTCCCTTCTCGAAAAACTTCCTTTTTCTGATGGCTCGACACCTCCCTCGACACCTCCTCGATACCTGGTCATCTGTCGAGCTTCTCAAGTTGTTTGTTATCGCAATCTCGACACCTCTTCGACACTTGATGGATCGATCGAGAAAGTCTCTGTCCTCTCGATAGATTCTCGACACCTGATGGATCGATCGAGATTCACCTATGCTGTTTGAGTCTTCTTTCTCGACACATGTCTCGATACCTTATGGATCGATCGAGATTTCTTCTGTCTTCTCGATAGCTTCTCGATACCTTGTCGATCGATCGAGCTTCTTGAATCTACAATTGGCCTTGTACCTCAATACCTCTCAATACCTGCATCTGTCGAAGGCATTTTCCTCGATACCTTCCTCGACAGCTTCCTCGATACCTCTCAACACCTCAGCTGTCGAGAATTACTGAGGTGCCTATTTAAGGGCAGATCGCGATTTTCACTCATTTCTTTCGATCTCTCTCGATCTGTCCGTGGCTTTTCATCTCCCAAACTTGATTTTCTCACTCAAATCTTCAACCCCACTTGGATCTTGCTCATTCCTTGCTTCAATCTCTTGGTAAGATCACTTTTCCCTTCCTTTTTCATGCATTTCATGTTTTGAAACCTAGGTTTTGGGATTTTTTTAAAATTTTTGGGGTTTTTCAAAATTGATGAGTTTTTATTCAAATTTTGGGTTGGGTTTGTACTTAAATGATTTCAAAATGTCATACATTGCATTTTATTTGCATTATAATGATATTTACATGCATTTAGATGTGTGCTTTATGTTTGTGTGCTACTAGGATTGGATTGGGCTGAGCCCATGATGTTTTTTCCTTTGCATGTCACATGCTCATGCATTCCCATGCATACGTACTTGTTGTTCAACATATTTGATATATTTGAACTGTGTTGGGACTTTTCTGATTGTCTCCCTCTCTATCTTTTTCTCATTCTTTTACGTTAGTAGTGTCTATGGCACCCAAACGTAAATCTACTCCTGCTCGAAACCCTCTGCGTTCTGGAGCTTCTACTTCTTCAGACACTACTCCCTTTAACATTCGGTTCTGTGATGGAGATGCTCATAAGGCATTTTCGGAGAACTTTTCTAAACGAGGTGTTCATTCGGAACGCCAAGTTATTTTGGCGGACTTCGCCGATACTGACCTTCCCTCTGTCATTAACAGTAGGGGATGGGGCTCACTGTGTGACATCCCGGTCACTTGTCCTCTCGTGCTGATACAGGAGTTCTACTCCAACATGCACGAGATTGATCTTTCAGTACCTCATTTTGTCACTCGCGTTCGAGGTATGCGCATTCCTGTCACACCGCAACTTGTTGCGGATGTGCTTAGGGTACCTAGGATAGAGTTTCCAGATTACCCCTCTTATGAGCGTCTAAGGACTGTGTCCAAAAATGAGCTCATCTCTGCTTTTTGTGAGCGCCCTGCTGATTGGGGTGAGCATCAGTTCACATCATGTAGGCCTTTTGCTAAAGGTCCTAGATTCATTAACATGGTGATGACTTTTGTTCTCCATCCTCTTTCTCACTATAACTCTATCACAGAGCCTCGTGCTCGATTTTTGCTTTCTTTGCTTGAGCATCTTACCATAGACTTCCCTTCTCACTTCATTCGGTCTATCGTAGAGGTTTATCTTGATTCGGCGTCCCGTGATAAGCTCATCTTTCCTTCTGCTATCACGCGGATTCTACGCCATTTTTCCGTTCCCTTTCCTGTGTCCGACCACTTCACACACATATCTGCCATAGATGCCGCTACCGTAAAACGTAGTGAGGCACAGTTTAGGTCGAGACAGCCAGGTGCCACTCCTCCCTCTCGTTCAGCACCTTCCAGATTAGCTCCATCTACATCTGCTCCTTCTTCCTCTTCGAGCGATGTATCCCTTGGTGATATTATGGCGCAGCTGCAGTGCATGGACACTCGTCTTGATACACTCTCTGCTGAGTTGTATCAGGTGAATGTTCGTGTGGGTCGTATTGCACGACAGCAGGCGATCATGGGTGGATTTACTCCAGAGGCTACTCCTTCACCATCTACTCCAGCAGCGTCAGATTCTGAGGATGATGAGGATGATGATGATGATGATGATGATGATGATGATGATGGGGATGCTAGCTCTGCCGATAAGATGTCTACATGACACTCTACCCTTTGTCACTCGTGACAAAAAGGGGGAGTAGTTTTGTTATGAGAGTAATCATCTTAGGGGGAGAGTTAGTATAGGACATTTTTGATAGGGGGAGTGTTGTCATATTTTTGAGGGATGTAGTGAGGCTATATATGTATTTTTTTTCTTTTCTTATCTCTTAGATACATTGGTCTTGTATATGAGGTCCTTTGACCATTTTTACATACATTGTACTTATCTTATCTCTTATATATGTTGATGTATGTTTCTTTCACCTCTCTCTTCATGTGTTGTTTCTTTTCTATCTTTATACACATGTTCTTTATACTTGTATGCAATCTATTTATTTTTGCTTCACACAAAATGCCTTGATGAGTTTTGTTTAAAGTATTTCAGAAATACAGGTTGTCAAAGTCTACTTATCATAAGCTCTCTTCTTGCAAAGTTTTTCAAGAGTTTGTGTTAGGATAGATTTTATTGTATTCAACAAGTGAATATGAGTTGAGTGATTTATGGCTTCTCTCATATGCTCATTTGTTTGTTGTGGTTTTGTCACGGATTGCCAAAGGGGGAGATTGTTATAACATATATGTTTTAACTTGTTTAAGAACATATGTCACTTATTTATGTAAATTGGCTAATCCTTTAACAAAACACACTCTGCTTGTAATTGGGTAGTTCTAGGTGTTTTTAATACTTCAAGAAACAATGTTTCAAGGTCAAGTGTTGAAGTTATCAAGTCTGTCCAAGAGAAAGCAAGCTGAAGTGCAAAGTTTTTAAAGCTCGACACCTGCTCGACAGCTACCTCGACACCTGCTATCTGTCGAGATTTAAAAAATCTGATTTCCAATCTGATTTTCTTGGGATCCATGAATATGTTTTTGGGCCTTCTTTTCTTCTAACCCTAAACATATAAAAGGATTATTTTAAGAGCCGTTTTGGGGGACACAAGTTGCATTATCATTGAGCAATCTCTGTTTAAGCAAATTGTGATCAACAGACGAAGTTCTTGACCTAGTTCATCTTCCATCAAGAAGTTGCTGTGTATTTGCACCATAGGGTTTTGTAACCAAGCATCTTCCTGCTATTCATCAAGTGGATGAACTGAAGAACTTTGCAGCCAACCATTCTTCCTCAGTTGGTGTTCTGAAGTCGCGTACTTGGATCCGCGCATTGGTTAGTCACGTACTTGGGAGCCGTGCATCAAAGGTGGAGACTGTCACTACAGATCAAGTCCAATTGGGTATTGGGGTAAGGGTTCAACTTTAGGTTGGTAAGGTACTTGGGATTCCTTTACTTGTAACTGCTTGATTTGATAAGAGCATTCGCATCAGCTCTTGTAAATTCTATGTTTATTTTACATGAAAAAACCTACTTTTTCTATTTTACCCGACCACTTTTACATTACACCCACATCAGTTTATCTATTTTCCACATTTATTCAATAAAATATTCCCTATTTTACAATTTTTTATTATTCCTACCTCATTGCCCCTCTCTCTCACAGACCCACAGCCACCATCATCACCGCCCAGCCACCATCACCATCATCATCAGCAACCAAAACCCACACAAATCAACCAAAATCAACATCAGATCAACAGCCACCATCATCACCGCCCAGCCACCATCACCACCATCATCAGCAACCAAAACCCACACAAATCAACCAAAATCAACCTCATCGCCACCACAAATCAACATCATCAGAAAAAATCATTGATCAATCACCGCCGCCATCGATCATCGCCGCGATCAACCTCGCCACGCTCATCGATCATCGACCTCGCCACGCTGTGACCCACAGCGATCGATCTCGCCATCGACCTCGCCACGCTCCGGTGGCACGCTTTGAACGAGAGAGTGAGAGATGTGAGATAGGTAGAGAGAAAGGCACGCTTTGAACTAAGAATGAGAGATGTGAGATAGGCACGCTTTGAACTGAGGATGAAAGTTGTGGAGAGAGAGAGGCAACGTCTGAGATAGCTGAGTGGCAGTGAGAGAAAGAGAGAAAAAACTATTAAAAAAATAAATAGATGAGCTACAGTACCCGTGTAAATTTACACGGGTACTGTAGCTCGTTTATAGTTTTAGACATATTTGAATGATTTTAAAAGAATTGATGTAAAGGGTTTTTGGGTGCAAAATGTGTAAAAGTGGTCAAAATGTGTATCTTACACATTTCGGGAGTGGTGACCTGAAAATCACCCGGTGGGGTTTTTGCCATTAGGGTTTTCCCCATTCGTAAACAAATCACCGTGTTATTTACTTTCCGCTACATATTTAGTTGAGTGGTGATTTGTTTGTGCTTTCATAAAATTTCATGATTAATTGATTAATTAATTACTTGGCTAAATTAATTAATTAGGGTTAATCACAAGGGGTCATTCAGATTGTGACCTATCAACCTTCTTGCATGTACCAATGCCAGAGCTTAGGGACCATAAATCTCCAAACCCACTTGACTTTGAACGGTTTTAGACCCCTTAAAACAACCAGATTAACCTAGTTAATTAGCCAAGTGATTAACTTAGTCAATTTAACCAATTCTAGGTTATCACAAACATGCAATCATATCAAAAGTATAAAGCAGCGGAAATATAAAAGACACAATGATATGATCACCCAAGAAACCACACAGAAAAAACCTAGGGAGGATTTGACCTAGCTACCCTCAAGGTAAACCTGAATCCACTATGAAAGAATCGAAGTTCATACAAAAGGACTTACAAGCTCCCTGCTTGACTTCCTAATGCTACCCACCAGTAGAACTTACTGACACGACCACGTGCAAGCTCCGAATCCACAGACTCCTTCTTTCTTGGATTCTCCAATCAGCTACAAGCACCCACGCTTGATATTCTTTAAGCTTCAATGGTAGCAACCAAGTTGATCATCAAGATGTTGAAGTAATCTCTACCTTGAAAACCCTAAGCTTTGTGTAAAGGAAAGCTCCTCTAGATCTCACAAGAGATTTACACAAAACAGAAAAGTATGACCAACAATACAACTGGAGCAACTCTCAAAACATGGCTAGGGTTTTTCTTTATATACCTAGGGTAAAAACAGAAAACCCAAAACGTTTAATGAGTTAGGGCTGAGTTGGAAAATTCTGCAGAAAAGCATTCTGCCTGAGATTCGATCGATCGAGCTAGGCCGAAATGCACCAATGCATTTGCAGCCACTTGATTCCAACTTTACATGAAAGACCCAACTTTGAGCAAGCCTAAACAAGACTAAATAACCTATTTTGATCATGGTTTGCCAACAATATAAATTAGAGATCTAAATACATAAATTCCTAAATCTTTAAAACCTAACAAACTCCCCCTTTGGCAATCCGTGACAAAACACAAACACTAAGCTCAAAGTTTACAATTAAAAAGCCCTTTACAAAAATAATGCTCATAAAGACTAAAATTCAATCCTAACTACTATCCATCAGTTGCAAGTGTAGACAGTAGCTCAATTGAATCAACCTGTATATTCCTGAAATACTCAACAAACGCATAAACGCATGTGTGACAGAAAATAATATATAAACAGGTATAACATTCTTGTATGATTCACATAACGCATAATAAAGACATATATCAATGAATAACTCATAGAATATAAATCAATAAACAGTGAATCCAAAGAAACAAGAATCAAATAAAAATCATGTATATCAATCAATGTTACTCCCCCTAACATGAATATCCCAAAAAAAAAAAAAAAATATGATATACAAGGTGAAGCGCCTAAATACAATCTAACAACTCCACAAAAAACAAAAAAATCTCCCTAACTACAAAACTCCTCTACAAACTCTACTCCCCATTTTTGTGACGGAATGCCAAAGGGCAATCGTAATCCATCATCAAAAGGAGGTGGTAAGGGTGAACGAAGACGTGCCAAATCAGCTCGCAACGCACAAATCTCGTCAAAAAGATCCACCAAAAGCTGACCATGAGCCACCTGAACGGTCATGACAGTCTCCAAAGTACGACGGATATCAAAGTCATCTGATGGAGGTGGAGGAACAGCAGCAGCATCAGGATCAAGAACATCCTCACCCGTAGGAACTGTAGAAGAAGAGGGAGGAGGAGCGGACCCAGAAGGCTCAGACCTAGGATGTTTAGAGCCAGCTCGAAGGTGAGCAGCCCTTTGTCTAAGAAAAGACGCACCTATAGGACCAATGACATGCACAAGCTCCGAGGAAGGGAAATCATCTAACCCTAAATAAAGAAGAATCCTATGAATAAAAATGGGATGAACAAGGGCATGAGTAGAAGATGAACTCCTATACACTTCGTTCAAAGAAAGAAGGAACAAGTGGGGAAAACTGATAGGAGCATCAGTAACAAGAGCATACAAAAATACACACCTCTCGAGAGGAATGGTGTGCAGATGAGAAATGGGCCAAAAACAGTGACACGCTATCCTAAAGAAAAGATAGTGACGCTTAGAAAGCTCAGCAGTGGTGGTCCGAGGATCAGAACCCCACTAGATAGATGACCTAGTGATGTAAGACATGACATCACTCAAAACTGGAGACTCATCATAAGGGTAGACAGGGTGCTGGACTAAAGCTACCCCTAAAGCATCAGCCACTACCTTAGGAGTAATGGTGTACTCTACGCCTCGTATCCAACTCTTTACCAAAGTGTTGGAATCATAGACGTGGATCGAGATGTTCGAGAAGAACTCTCGGATCAAGGTAGCAGGTGGAGAAGGATCAGAAATATCCACCAAGGGTAACCAGCCCTTACGCTCTATGTTTGCCCTAATGGCAAGATCTAACTGATCTCGAACGACAGACCGCTCAGACCAGATCTTACGCCTAAGGTTTAGCTTCTCAAAGATTTCCTGGTTTTTCTCACTAGGAAATTTCTCCTAGTCAAAAGATGGAGGGGAAGGAGTAGGTGAGGGAATAGACCTACGAGCCCTAGTCTTCCTAGGCATGATGCTAAGGAAAGGATAGAGACACAAGAGAAAATCAACAGAGAGAGAAAAAAAAAAAAAAAAAAAAACCAAGGGCAGACTGCAAGTTAGCATAAAAAAAATATAGATCAAAAATCTATATGATGCATGAACAGTTAAAATGGCATGATGCATGTACTAATGTAGTAAACAAAGTTCAATTTTAAGTTCAATTGCACAAAATTGGCTTGAGCATTGAGTTTCTAACAAAAACCCCAAAAATTTGAAAACCACTTGAAAATTTTTGAAGCACATTGATGAATTAAGCATTAAAAAACACAACACAAAGATTATAATGCCCAATTACATCCAATCAACAAGCCAATTTCATCAATTTCAACATAATTAAACAAAATCCCCAATTCGGAACTAACATAAACCCTAGAAATTTCAATTTTTCATAAAACCCAAAATTGATCAAATTAAACTATCAAAATCATGTTTATAGCTTGTCCCCATAAAAACCTATTGATCAATTGCACAAAATTGGGCTTGAAACATCAAAAATCCCAAAATTAGAGAGGTCCGAAAATTAGAGAGAACGCATGAAAAATGCATGAAATATGCAAATAAACTCAAAAATGAGGGGCAAAAGAGACTTACCGACTTGAGGAAAGAGAAACTTTGCAAAAAATTTGAAGGAAAACGACAAAAAATCGTTGTAGATTTGTGCCAAGTCGAAGAGAGAAGAGAAAGTTTGAAAAAAACTTTTGAAAAGGTAAGTGAATCGGTCAAAGAACACTGTTTTAAAAAGCTAATTCACGACTTTCGATCGATCGAAAATTACTTTCGATCGATCGAATCACTCCGAAATTTTTAAAAGAATTTTAAATATTTTTGATCGATTGAAAAACAGAATGGATCGGTCGAAACAGGCAGCGGATCACATTAATTTGAGAAAAAATTATAGTTTTGAAAAACTCAAACCAAATTTTTGAAAAATAACTCCTCAAAGCATTAAAATCAATGAAACACAATGCATAAGTATGAGATGAAATGGAATGCTTTTTCAAAAACCCAAATTTTAATCCCAGTTTCTCCAAAGAAAGTTTCAGCCAGTTCTTCCTTTGATTTCTCAGGCAAAAAAAAAAAATGTTTTGCATAATTCTCAAGATATTTTCAAACTTGGTTGGTCAGACCAAAAACACACACAATAACATGTACAGTGTTTGCAAAGAGTAACTTGTGTACTGTGTGCAGACTAGCAAGAGCTTGAAATACATGTGTGGTGATATGTGAATAGAAATTAATCACAAAGTCTACAAAATTCATCACACAGAATTTAAAAGAGACTATCACCTAAAGAGTTACATCATATAACTCCCACATCTCCTACAACATAAGCTTGCAATCATGTAAGTTTCTTGAATTTAGCCTCTTAATTATGTGAATTGGCATCAAGCCTAATAGTACACACCAGTTATAATTAAGTGAATTGGCATCAAGCCTAATAGTACACACCAATTTTAAGCATTTAGCAATTAAACTGAGGCTACATCTTATGTTCTTTATGTGCATGTGCTACACTTTCTCGAGCATAGAATCTTATGATATGCACTAAGGTGTTCATGATTGGCTAGTGAACAGTAGTGAGATGGTAATTTATGCCTTTCTCAAAAGGATCAAGTCCGACAGTCAAACAATATGTGACTTCAAGATTAAGACAAAGTGATAAACACCATAAACATCTTTCCCACACAACATGCACTACAAAGCTTTAACTAGTCAAGTGCAATAAATAAGCTCATCAAAGCTAAACAAGATACATAAAGACATGTTATGTGTAAATAAATTGACCAACCTTGTTTTCAAAAACCAAGAAAAATAATGTCAAACATATTTTTGCTTTCTCCTTTTCTCCATTTTTTTTATTAAAAAAGAGAAAATAAATAAATCCTAGAATGAAATGCATGAATGTATTGCAATGCAAGTCCTAGAAAAACACAAAAACACAAATACCAAAGAACAATGGTCACAGAGGAATGAGCAATGAAGCACAAGGACCATATCAGAAAGACTCAATTAGATCGAGTCTTTTGCATCCAAGACCTTTTAGATGCACCATAAGCATTGGAGTTCTTATTCACATTTGAGTGATTTCCAACTCCAGAATTGGAATAAAGGTTCAACGCCTTTACCAATTCACCAATAAGTGTCATAGGATCTTGTGATTGAGGCACAGATACCTTTGGTTTATTTGCTCTCTTAGCAGCTTGAAGCTTGTAACATTTAGGACGAATGTGTCCAGACTTTCCACAATAATGACAAACCCAAGCAGGTTTACCATGCATCTTGTCCTTAGAAAGGGTAGAATCCTTAGGTTTAGACTCTCCTAAATCAACCCTAATCTTCTTAAGAGGTGAAACTTCTACAGATTTGACAACCTCACTCACAGAAGGTTTGACAGTTTCACTCACAACCTCACTCACGGAAGGTTCAGAAGAAAAAGAAGGAACAAAGTTCGTGAAATGTGGTGCAGAATCAAAGATGCTTTCAACATATCCTAAACCAAATTTGTCAGAAGGATACTTTTGAACATTCAACATTTGATCAAGTTTAGAACTAGTGGATCTAGCAACAGATAAATCATGTTCCAAAGTTTTAACTTTATCAAGCAAGAGCATGTTCTCAGATTTAATATTGTTAAAAAGATCATTAGCATCAAACAATTTAACAAGCAAATTCTTCTTTTCAAGCTCAAGTGATTCAATTTTCTTCAGGCCAAGTTCAACATTCATAGCATCCTTTGCAGCAATTTTGCAAAGTTTATTGTAAGCCTCTTGAAGATCTGCATCCTCCGAGAGTTCCCATTCAAAAGGGTTCTCATCAACAAATATACTTTCATTGACTACAGCAGTAGCAGTGAAAGCAATGAAGTTTCCATCCTTGTCACATCCATACTCATCATCAGAAACCTCATTATCACTAAGGGTTACAGCCATAGCTTTACCCTTAGACCTCAAGAATGTAGGACATTCAGATTTCACATGACCATACCCTTAACAGCCAAAACACTGAGCACCCAATGGATTGTTTGAAGATTAACCAACTTTTTTTCTAGGTTTTTCAAAGTTATTAACCTTAGTGGGATCATTCTTCCTAAAGTTTCTAGATTCAGCAGTGTTTGTACCTCTTGCCTTTTTGTTGTTATTCCTAAGAAAGTTTCTAAAGTTCTTGGCAAGGTATGCAATCTCTGTAGCAAAGAGCTCATCATCAAATCCACCAACATCAACATCATCAACTGACTTAAGAGACATTGATTTGGATTTGTTCAATTTGGGTAGGTCAGACTCATAGGACTAAAGGAATCCTACAAGCTCATCAACAGGGATGGAGTCCACATCCTTGCTTTCAGTTATGGCAGTCACTTTGGGTCTAAAATCCTTAGTTAAAGATCTAAGTATCTTCATAACAATTTTAGGTTGATCATAGATTTCACCCAAATTAAAAGCAGAATTAACAATATCATTCAATTTAGCATAGAATTCATCAAAAGATTCATCATCAGACATTCTAATGCTTTCAAATCTAGAAGTCAATTGCTGCAGTTTATTAATCTTAACTGCCTTTGTGCCTTCATGCACAGTTTTGAGGATTTTCCAAGCTGTCTGAGCAACCTCAACATTAGAGATCCTCTTAAATTCCTCCATAGACACAGCATTAAAGATGGCATTCATAACTTTGCTATTGAAGCCTGCTGCTTTTTTTTGAGAAGTTTGCCACTCACTCACAGGAGTAGTGGGCTTCTCCCATCTGTATTCAACGGAATTCCAAATTCTCTCATCAATGGATTTCAGGAATGCTTTCATCCTTACTTTCCAATAAGCATAGTTATTCTCATCAAAGTGAGAAGGAACAACAAGAAAGTGTCCATGCTCCATGACAACAGGGGTCAAGGATCAGCTCAGAGATCAAAAAATCTCTAACAAGAGAGCTACCTGCTCTGATACCACTTGAACGGTTTTAGACCCCTTAAAACAACCAGATTAACCTAGTTAATTAGCCAAGTGATTAACTTAGTCAATTTAAGCAATTCTAGGTTGTCATAAACATACAATCATATCAAAAGTATAAAGTAGCGGAAATATAAAAGACACAATGATATGATCACCCAAGAAACCACACGATAAAAACCTGGGGAGGATTTGAGCTAGCTATCCCCAAGGTAAACCTGAATCCACTATGAAAGAATCAAAGTTCATACAAAAGGACTTACAAGCTCCCCGCTTGACTTCCTAATACTACCCACTAGTAGAACTTACTGACACGACCATGTGCAAGCTTCGAATCCACGGACTCCTTCTTTCTTGGATTCTCCAATTAGCTACAAGCACCCACGCTTGATATTCTTTAAGCTTCAATGGTAGCAACCGAGTTGATCATCAAGATGTTGAAGTAATCTCTACCTTGAAAACTCTAAGCTTTATGTAAAGGAAAGCTCCTCTAGATCTCACAAGAGATTTACACAAAACAGAAAAGTATGAGCAACAATACAACTGGAGCAACTCTTAAAACGTGGCTAGGGTTTTTCTTTATATACCTAGGGTAAAAATAGAAAACCCAAAACGTTTAATGAGTTAGGGTTGAGCTAGAAAATTCTGCAGAAAAGCATTTTGCCCGAGATTTGATCGATCGAGCCTTTACTTCGATCGATTGAGCCAGGCCGAAATGCACCAATGCATTTGCATCCACTCGATTCCAACTTTACATGAAAGACCCAACTTTGAGCAAGCCTAAACAAGACTAAATAACTTGTTTTGATCATGGTTTGCCAACAATACGAATTAGAGTTCTAAATACATAAATTCCTAAATCTTTAGAACCTAACAGACTTTGTTTTGGCAACTAGCAAGATAATCAAGAAGAAGAAAAGTTCATTGGGTGTTTATCTCACTGGTAGGGTTTTGGAGATTGTGAAGAAACTTAGAGGTCCTGAGGTATATTCATGATCTTATTCATCACCAATAATTCACTATTTCTACCTTCAATCATTTGATAATTTTCAAATCAATTATGTTGGTTTTTTTTTTTTTTTTTTTCTCCTTTTTAAAAATTAAAAAAAAAAAAAAAAAACCTACTTTTATATATATATATATATATATATTGAGCAACAGAATTCTTGGCATACTTAGTTTAATAGTTAATAGTTAATACTTGGTGCTAATAACATTTGATATTATTATCATACTTTTCTATCACATTTCTACAAATGTCAATTAGTTTTTCTTTTCTTGAATAAAAATGGGTAGAAAAAGGGTGGGACGGGTGAAAGGGGATTGTATTCGGTATTTAGTATATACCTTATAAACAAGCCACATAATCTTGGATTGGTGCCTCTATTTTGATATCCAAAATTTATTTAATTTTTTTGAAGCAATTTTTCACATTGCAAAGCCGCCTAATATTAATCAATATTAGGGTAATTACAATTTATCACCATTAATTTTCAGAATATATGATTATATCTTAAACTATAACTTGTGTTTCGCTTTGCACTTTATCATTAATTAATTAGGCTATTAGCTTGAATTGATAAATATGTCACGTGCAACTCATGTAACTCCTGCATACGTGGCACCACATGAACAAATCAAATTGACCCACTTTAATCCCTTTAAAACAAAAGTTACGTGGAAAAATAAGAGTTAAATTTGTTAAATAATTTTATTTTAAAGGATTAAAGAGGGGAAATTTTGTATGTTCATGTGATGCCATGTATGCAGAGTTCATGTGAGTCGCACTTGACATGTTTTTCGGTCTAATTTAATAGTCCAATAGACAATAGGGTTCAAATTTAACCGTTTAGGATGGTAATCATGCATTTTGAAAGTTTAGAGTCATAAATGTAAATAGGGGTATAGTTTATATTAGTGAAGTGTAATTTTATTTTAATGTTATACAATTTTTGTCTTAAAAAAATATTTTAAAAAAAAATCTTATATACATATAGCCAAAATTAAGAGAAAATCCAATTAGAATTTCAATTAGAATTTAATTTTGTGTCATGTGTCTCATCTAAATATTTTAATTTTTATGTCAAGTAAGTTAATTATTTAGTGTAGAATACAATAAGTTCAATATAAATGAACTTTAAGAAACTCAATCACATATCTAAAATTAGAAAAAGAGAGAATTTGAAAAATTATGCTATCCAATTTCATTTTTTTGTCTAGTTAAAAATAATTCAAATTAATCAACTTTTTACATAATATTATTGAATGTTCAATATGTGTATAAAACACAATGAACGTTTAGACCCTAAAATACAAATTACCAATTCAAGTTTATTATCAAACGATAAATGTGCGGAGCATGAACATAAGCTAAACCAGAATTGATAAACAATCTAAACCATAAATAATCACAATCACAGTAGTAATTAAATGGTAAAGATAAAGGGAAGAGAGATGCAAACACAAGGACAATACTTGATGTGTTATCGAAGAAGAAACCGAAGCCCTCGGCGTAAAACCTCTCTGCCGCCCTCCAAGTGGTCAATAATCCACTAGAAAATGTAGTTGGGATATATGAACAGCAATAGACCCTCCAAGCCTAAAATACCCAGTGTACCTAAGTCGTCCAAGCTTTCTGCTCCAACGAGGTTGTGCCGAACCTTTTTCTTTTCTAGCTTACCGGATTCTACTATAGCCCATAGCATCAACCAATATGAATTGGTCTCTTCCTAACTGCTTCTCAAAGCACCAAATAAACCTTCTCACAGATATGGGTATGGTGAGAAAATGATTTGGCTAAGAACCTCTCAAGGATGTATCAATAAAGAGGGTGAGAGTAGAGGAATTTGAAGAGTCTTTTAGGTGAAGATTGTGGATGAATCAATCTTGTTTTTCTCTAGGGTTTCTCTCTCAAAATTCTCTTTTTTTGAAAGCTCTCTACATTTCGTGGGTATAAGAGTCTATATATAGTGGTGCGTGTTTGGAATGTGAAGAGTCAGTTTTTCCCAAACAGGGTGGTCTGGCGACTTGGCCTCGCGACTGGACTGATTGGCGAGTTCAAGCCACAAGCTAATGGCCTGGCCAGCCTGGGACTTTTGTCCTGTAGTGCAACAGCTGGCGTTACTCTTCAGCTCCCCTGCATGCTTCACACGTGTGCTGCAGTTGGCGGCTTGCCAATCGCGAGTCACCCGCGAGTCCCAGCCGTGAGTCTCTACATCCTTACACAATTTTAAGCATTTCTTCACACTCTCTCACACACTACCCTTACATGATTCTCACCTAAATACAGGGTTTCTAAATGCTGAAATATAAGCAAATTTGGCACGGAATAAAGCCAACAAAATGGCTGATTAAATTCAACCTTACAATCTCCCCCTTTGGCTATTCCGTGACAAAACTTTACAATAGACTCTAGACTTAACGCGTAAGTTGGGAAAAATTGAACAAAACTCACTCACACCTAACTCTAGATTCTATGAAACTCGTGAACCATAAGAACAAATATTTCCTGAAACACAATAACACAATAATATCATTGTATGCAGAAAACTTGAAAGCGATGAAGCAAAAATGGACTTAAGCAATAAAGCAATAAACCATGGCTTGACCAAAACAAGTAATCACTATATAATAGTGACCACAATGCTCATTCACACAAGAAATGAACATCCAGATATGCAAGCTAGTAAGCTCATTTGCAAAGTATCATTTGCATGTCCAACACTCAACCAATGCAATAACACTAGGTAATTGCATTAAGTATAAAAATCCAACAAAGGGCACAAGAGTGAAGTACTAAAGACAAATGAATGACATTTAACATCAAGTACTTAAGCTACAGAGCAAGGGTACAAAAACCTAAAAGTCTACAAAAGCAAACGGTTACAAATGTACCATACAAAAACTAACTGAATAACATCACATGAACATTGAAATATACTAATTTGAAGCAAAATATAATGCATAATCAACATATAAAGCATAAGCTTGCTTGTTGAAATCTCCCCCTTTGATTAAGCTCTTTCTCCCCCTATCATTGTACTCAGTATCTTCTCTCCCTTTTTGTCATGGAATCGCTAGTCCTCATCTTCTTCTAGCTTTTTTTGAATTTGATCCAATTAAGTTTGGAGAGAAGTGAACTTCATGTCATGCCGAATATTGTGGTGGTGTAGGATAGATATGAGTCCGGATATTTTGGTGTTCAACTCATGGAAAAATGCCATAATGTTGTCTAGCTTCTCGTCGAAGGAGGATGAGCTAGATCGCGAACCACTATGAGATGCTAAAGTTTCAATTTTAATTCCCTTCTTACTATGACCAATGCTCGCGTTGAACTTACACATGTTGATTGGACTTGGTTTTGTGTAGGGAGATTCACCTTCAGATAGATGGATTCCTTTGAGCTTCAAAATCCTAGAAATGAGACAACAAAACGGAATGCATATCCATGACTCAGTTCGTTAAACCGTTTTGCGTAGAACATGAAAGATATGTGCACAAATGTCAATCTCTACATCAGAGATCAGATCATGAAGAAATAAAGCACGACCAAGGTTCATATACCTGGTGCTGGATAGATGGTACAGATTGTGAAACATGATGATTGTTAGCACCCTTAATTTTGGAGGAAGAGAAGAAACACTGACTGGGTTCTCATTTGATGAAAATTCCAAATCGTTGCCAAGGGCATCTTGAAGTAAGTCCTTATCCAGACATAGATCATCATAAACTGGTGAGTTTCCAAGCATCGGCCAGTTAATGTGAAGAATCTCTGCCAGGTATGTGGGAGAGACAGAGAAACTTTTTCTCCTAACCCAGCACTTAAGTTCATCACCTTCAATGATTGCATTTGCATAAAATTCTTTGACTAAATTCTCATAAGCATCATCAAGGTCAAAGAAAAGGTAATTCCAATCTTTGTCAGCAAACCATTTAGGAATGTCGGTGTCAAACAAAGAAGGTTAATCAACAACCCTTTCAATCAACAGTGTAGCACCTCTGAAATAATTCTCATGAATCTGAAAGGCAGTATAGGATTTGAATTTGTTTGGATTGAACACACTTGATGGTGAGCGGGTCCTTTTTGTTCGAGGGGAGAGATCATTAACATCAATGACAAGCTCCTTACCTTTGTTGTTGCACCCTTTCATAGTTGCTCTCTTGAATGGAGACATATCCACTTTGCATCATGGTTTACCAAAAACAAGAGACACAAAAAAAACACCAAACATTATTAGCATTGGGTTAGGACCAAAGTATGAATAATGAAGAAAACCCTAAACATTTGGGATTTAGGGCCCAATCATGACAATGAGTGTGTGGGTGTCAGATAAACACTATGTTCTCTCAAAATAGAGTAAATCAGTACAAAACCACCAAAAACCTCAAAAAAATTTCATTAGAGAATCAGATACCCATGTTCAAATAAGAGATATACAAATATCAGTAGAGAGAAAATAAACACAATCAAAGAAATATATGCAGATGGGTGAGAAATAATGTGTAAGAAAAAAAACCCATACCTGTTCTTAAAGAATGATGAAATGTTTACAAGGAGAATGAGGATTTTGATGGAAATAGATGTGAACGCAGCGGAAAATAAGTTTTAAACAGATCTACTTCATTCGATATTGATAACACGTACTAAGTAAATTTCAGAATTTGAGAACAAGAGATCGTACCTTGAAGCGGTGAATTTCAAGACAAAGATTGAAGCACTTGGGACTACTCTTAATCTTCACTCCAATTCCACTAACGCCCAAGATGTGTGGTCTCTCAATTGGTAACAAAGGGATGACTAGCGAGTGACAAAAACTCACATGCACACCATTTCACAATGATGTATCTTGCCTATTAAAATCTGAATGTTTTTCCCTTTGTATCTAACCAATTTATCTAATTGGGCTAGCCTTTTGGGCCTTACCAATTGGGCTTAAGTGTGTGGCTTGGAGTGGGACCAAAAGGGACCAATAAGACACTAGCTCCAATGGGTCTTGGGCTTTTCTGTCAACTCTTGACAAGTCCAAAGTTACCATTAACTATATTTAATACCACTATATAAATATAGTTACACTCTAGGTCTTATCTATAAATTATATCCCAAGACTTTATTATACATGCAACCCCTTCATAAAATATTCGTAGTAGTATAGAGTCATTAATGTAGACTGCCACTTTGTAAATTACTACATCTTGCTCCTTGAGTACCCGGTTTAATCCTTTAAGTTATTCATCATATATTTATGAAAACTAATTTCATAAATATATACTTTAGTAACTACTTACTAAAGTGGTTAGGCCTAACTCTCTAAATAACAAACCCATTAAACTTATCTCAAGGGAATATTTTATATCTCTGTTAAGAGACTATGAATTTCATCTTGAGAATATATGTTCCATCAACACTAAATGTGGCTGCCCAATATACTGAGATTTTGACCGTTACTTTAGATCTCACTCCTGATATATCAAAGCAACCTACACCTTATGATCTTGTCCATTATTCTCTCAGGATTAAGAGTTCATGCAAATGTAAGTCATAAGATTTATTATTCATTTGACAGTCTTTAGGAGAATAATAAATCTCACAGCGGTCCAGTTCAATATGTCTTAACTCTTAAAACATATTAACACATCAACTAGAAGTCTTCACTTCCATGATCAAGACAAATCATCGTAGTTGATATGTTATAGTCTTCGCAGATGAAATGCCCAATTTCATCACCGACTACGAACTATAATTTTGAGTTTACAAAGAACTTGTGATTTATATCTTCTGTGAATCTTCACATAAATCACATACTATGCATCTCATGGACTATGTGATAATGTCCGAATATTCATGTTACCATTATTTCAGATAATAATAAAACAAATTTATTAAACATAATATTAAGTCATACATAATGTCAAACACAATGTTACACTTAATATCATACATGGCATCATACAAAAGGATTTAAGGGCACTAATCCTAACAATCTCCCACTTGCCCTAAAGACTATTGTGCACTAATCTAACTCCCATTCTTTCCAAATGCGACTCAAAAGTCCTTTGAGGCAAGGCTTTAGCAAAATGGATCTGCCAGATTGTTTGCACTTTCAATCTTTTCTACCACCACATCTCCACGAGCAACAATATCTCGAATGATATGATACTTCCTCTCAATGTGCTTTCCTTTCTTATGATTCCTTGGATCTTTAGATTGTGCAACTGCTCCAGTGTTATCACAAAACAATGTAATTGGAACTTGCTCCATTCTTATTACACCAAGGTCAGAAAGGAACTTCTTGAGCCATACAGCTTCCTTTGCTGCTTCACAAGCAGCAACATATTCTGCCTCCATGGTGGTGTCTGCAATATAAGATTGCTTAATACTCTGCCAACTAATGGCTCCACCTCCCAAGGTGAAAACACATCCTGAAGTGGATTTTCTGAAATCTAGATCCGATTGAAAATCTGAATCTGTATAGCCAATGGGAATCAAATCCTCACAACGGTAAACAAGCATATAGTCTCTCGTTCTCCGTAGATACTTAAGAATATGCTTTACAACTTGCCAATGTTTTGGTCCTGGATTTGATTGATATCGGCTGACCATGCCAACTGAATAGCAGATATCTGGTCTAGTACAAAGCATGGCATACATGAGACTTCCTACTGCAGAAGCATAAGGAACTTGTCTCATCATTTCTTATTCCTCTTGAGTCTTAGGCCTTTGGTCATTAGACAGAGGAACTCCATGTTTGAAAGGAAGCAATCCTTTCTTGGAGTTTTGCATGCTAAACCGTTCTAGAACCTTATCTATATATTCAGCTTGTGATAAGCCTAACATTTTATTCTTGCGATCTTGCCACAGCTTGATCCCTAGAATAAAGTTAACCTCACCCAAGTCCTTCATATCAAATTGGCTTGACCACCAAACCTTTACCAATGACATTACCCCTACATCATTTCCAATTAGTAGAATATCATCAACATAAAGCACTAGGAACATTACTACTTTATCTTGATGTCTTTTGTACACACATGGTTCATCAAGATTTTGTTCAAAACCAAATGTCTTGATTGCTTGATCAAATCTGATGTTCTATGACCTAGATGCTTGCTTAAGTCCATAAATGGACCTTTGCAACTTGCATACCATATGCTCTTAGTTCTTTGCTATGAAACCTTCCGGTTGCATCATATAGATTTCCTCTTCAAGATTGCCATTAAGAAATGCAATCTTGACATCCATTTGCCAAATCTCATAATTAAAATGAGCAGCAATGGATAAGAGAATTCTGATAGATTTAAGCATTGCTACTGGAGAAAAGGTTTCATCATAATCAATACCTTTTTTTTATGTATACCCTTTCACCACTAGCCTTGCTTTAAAGGTTTCAACCTTTCCATCTATCCCTCTCTTCCTCTTGTAAACTCATTTGCAACCAACAGGTTTAATGCCGTTAGGCGCCTTTACAAGATCCCAAACTTGATTGGAATACATGGAATCTAATTCAGATTTTATAGCTTGGACCCAATGATGTGCATCTATATCATTTATTGCTTCATCATATGTGTAGGGATCCGATTCAACCTCTTCTGAGATAGCTTCATAAGTTTCTCCAAAACCTATGAATCTTATAGGAGGCCGAACAATTCTCCCACTACGACGAGGCACCTGAGTACTAGACATGTCATGAGTAGTATCTTGTGGTGTATTTAACACAGCCACATCATCCCTAGTTTCATCTATTGGTTGTTCATTTACAGATTCATTCATTTCAACCAACACAGCTCTACTTCTAGGAGTAAAATTATTCATATAGTCATTTTCCAAGAATTTAGCATTTGTACTAACAAAAACTTTGTTATCTTTATGATTATAGAATAAACCTCCAACAGTTCCTTTTGGATACCCAACAAAAAAAACCACTTCTGTTTTAGACTATAACTTGTTAGACTTTCCTTTTAACACATGTGCTGGACAACCCCAAATATAGAGATGTCTCATATTAGGCTTACGCCCATTCCACAACTCCACAGGTGTTTTAGGAACAGACTTCGAAGGTACTAAATTCAGAAGATACATTGCTGTGTTTAAGGCATATCCCCAAAAAGAAATAGATAGAGTTGAATAACTCATCATGGACCTAACCATATCTAAAAGAGTCCTATTCCTTCTTTCTGCTACACCATTTTGTTGTGGAGTTCCAGGTGCAGTCAATTGGGATACAATCCCATTCTTAGTTAAGTAATCCTTGAAATCCCCAAGAAGGTATTCACCACCTTGATCAGATCGAATGGCTTTTATGTGTTTACCTAATTGATTCTCAACTTCAGCCTTAAACTCTTTGAACTTTTCAAAGGATTCAGACTTCCGTTTCATTAGGTAGACATAACCAAATCTTGAGTAATCATCAGTGAATGTAATGAAATACTCATAGCCACCTTTTGCTTGGATTGACATAGGACCACATACATCAGAATGCACTAGCTCTAGCAAATCTTGGGCTCTTCTACCTTTTGCATTAAAAGGTCGTTTGGTCATTTTACCTTCCAAACAAGATTCATAAACTGGAAATTCATCAAAGTCCATGAGCTCTAAAAGTCCATCTTTGATTAGTCTTTAAATCCTATTTGAATTAATATGACCCAAACGCAAGTGCCAAAGATATGCATCACTAGTAGAAGAAAATTTTCTCTTTAATGATTTTACATGAGAGTTATTATCTAATTTAGAATTATATAATTCATGCTTATCAGGAGTTAAAATATAAAGACCATCCACAATATTACCAGAACAGATAAACACTTTATCCTTCTTTATTACAACATTGTCTTTTAGGATAACACAATATCCATGTTTACCTAAGTAAGTAGCAGAAATTAAATTCCTACGAACATTAGGTACATACAAACAGTCTTTTAATATTAAAACTCTAGATTCAAAACATAAATTACAAACACCAACAGCTACAACTGGAATCTTGCTCCCATCAGCCAAAGTAAGAAACAACTCCCCTTCTTTAAGCTTTTTGGTCTCCTGGAACCCCTACAAAGAATTGCAGATATGATTAGTACAACCTGAATCCACACACTAGAAATCCGTGGGATTCTGTACAAAACATATTTCAAGAAGGAATGTATTAATCATACCTTTGTTCTTGGCAGCCTTAAATATTGGACAATTTCTCTTCTAATGTCCTTTCTCACCACAATGGAAACATTTTCCTTTGATCTTCTTTCCTTTATCAGCAACCCCTAAGGCAATTTGTTTACCCTCTTACTTAGTGAAATCCTTCTTCTTCTTCTTCTTACCCTTGCCTTTCGACTTAGGTTGAGAAGTAGAAGCTTCACCAACATTGGCTTCAACATGGGAAGTACCAAGAATGCCTTCTGCCGCTACCAATTCATTCATTAATTCAGACAAGGTATAAATCTTTTTATTCATATTATAGTTAAGTTTGAATTCATTGAATGATTCTGGTAGTGACTGGAGTATCATATCCACTTGGGATTCTCCATCAATATCGGCACCTAAAACTTCCAATGTATTCAGATTAGAGATCATTGTTAGACAATGCTCCCTTACTGAAGTACCTTCAGCCATTCTGGTATTATAAATTTGCCTCATGGTCTCTTGCCTTACAGAACGACCTTGCTCACCAAACATCTCCTTCAGACTTAGCATGATGTCCGAAACTAGTTCTACATCCTGCATTTAATGCTGTAGAACATTTGAGATAGATGCTAGGATGTAGCACTTGGCCATCTCATTAGATTTCTGCCAACGATCATATCGTTGTTTTTCCTCAGAAAAAGCATCTAATGAAGGAAAGCTAGGACATGGTTTAGTAAGAACATATTTATGCTCTTCAGCAGTAAGAACAATGTCCAAATTTCTTTTCTAGTCAACATAGTTGGATCCAGTCAGTTTGTTTTGATTAAGAATAGTTACAAGTGGGCTAAATGATGCCATGTTCTAAATCTGAAAACAATAAACATGAATATAATCAATAAATTGGACATTATCTATTTAGCATATAAACATATAGTATGGAACCTTAATAAAACCATAATATAATATATGCAACCATAACCCAATCCCGCAATTAATATTCCTCGGAAGCGAGGTCATACCAATCACTATGATTAGGCGAGAAACATTCTCATCATTAGTGTTATCATGATAACTCTTATCAAACACTAATAATATGTCGTTATACATTTGGCCTCTAAATAATTATAGTAAGAACTCAGCATAGAGGATACTATAATATTTAGTCTAGTGTATACCATTATCTAGAATCATGTGTAGCCACATTTCATCCCCTTAACAGGCTTATTTTGTAGTACCATGATACAAAACACCCTCCGCATGGAATGCAAAGCTCGAGGCTAAGACAAGGTGTTTGATCAAACTACTATAAACCAAGAAATTCAATCTTGTAGGACCATGAAATAAATACTCTCCGCATGGAATTCTAAGCTCAAGGCAAAGACAAAGTATTTATTCCATACTACTATGAACCGACAATGGAGGCCGTGAGACCCAACCCTTGTATCTCTCTCCCACTAGATGTTTTAAAAGAAAGGTTTTTAGTTTTAAAACATGCATAATTTAATTACACATTGTCTTGCCCCTTTTACATGAGAAAACACTTAGAAAAAATTCTAATTTTCTTTCTTTCGATCGATCGAAAGTGCCCCTCGATCGATCGAAAAAATTAAGAAATTCGAACTTGATCATCTGACTCTTTCGATTGATACTCGATTGCCTCTCGATTGATCAAAAAACAAATTCGATCGATCGACTAGCAATCGAAAATCAATTGATCTAAAAAGTCTGATCACTGTCTCATTCGATCGATCGAAAGTGATTTTCGATCGATCAAAAATCGCGAATTTCAAATTTCCAGAATTTTTTCTAAGGCAGTTTTCTTCGTTTTTCATGAACAAACATTCAACATATGAACATTACAGTCAGAGATTGATGTCAAAATTGAAATTCATTGATGCTAATGCCTTAAGATTCAATTTAACATACTTCAATTTAAATTTAAACAATATCATAACATCAATTTCAGTCTTCTTCAAATCATAGTTTCAACAACATTGAGAAAATTAAGAAACATAATCTTCTAACAATATGAAACTATCATCTCTAATTCTAAAACTCACAAAACATGTTAAACAATACGAAATTGAAGACTGCTCTGATACCATTTGATGGAAATAGATGTGAATGCAGTGGAAAATAAGTTTTAAACGGATCTACTTCATTCGATATTGATAACACGAACTAAGTAAATTTCAGAATTTGAGAACAAGAGATCGTACCTTGAAGCGGTGAATTTCAAGACAAAGATTGAAGCACTTGGGACTACTCTTAATCTTCACTCCAATTCCACTAACGCCCAAGATGTGTGGTCTCTCAATTGGTAACAAAGGGATGACTAGTGAGTGACAAAAACTCACATGCACACCATTTCACAATGATGTATCTTCCCTATTAAAATCTGAACGTTTTTCCCTTTGTATCTAACCATTTTATCTAATTGGGCTAGCCTTTTGGGCCTTACCAATTGGGCTTAAGTGTGAGGCTTGGAGTGGGACCAAAAGGGACCAATAAGACACTAGCTCCAATGGGTCTTGGGCTTTTCTGTCAACTCTTGACAAGTCCAAAGTTACCATTAACTATATTTAATACCACTATATAAATATAGTTGCACTCTAGGTCTTATCTATAAATTATATCCCAAGACTTTATAATACATGCAACCCCTTCATAAAATATTCGTAGTAGTACAGAGTCATTAATGTAGACTGCCACTTTGTAAATTACTACATCTTGATCCTTGAGTACCCGGTTTAATCCTTTAAGTTATTCATCATATATTTATGAAAACTAATTTTATAAATATATACTTTAGTAACTACTTACTAAAGTGGTTAGGCCTAACTCTCTAAATAACAAACCCATTAAACTTATCTCAAGAGAATATTTTATATCTCCATTAAGAGACTATGAATTTCATCTTGAGAATATATGTTCCATCAACACTAAATGTGGCTGCCCAATATACTGAGGTTTTGACCGTTACTTTAGATCTCACTCCTGATATATTAAAGCAACCTACATCTTATGATCATGTCCATTATTCTCTCAGGATTAAGAGTTCATGCAAATGTAAGTCATGAGATTTATTATTCATTTGATAGTCTTTAGGAGAATAATAAATCTCACAGCAGTCCAGTTCAATATGTCTTAACTCTTAAAACATATTAACACATCAACTAGAAGTCTCCACTTCCATGATCAAGACAAATCATCGTAGTTGATATGTTATAATCTTCGCAGATGAAATGCCCAATTTCATCACCGACTACGAACTATAATTCTGAGTTTACAAAGAACTTGTGATTTATATCTTCTGTGAATCTTCACATAAATCACATACTATGCATCTCATGGACTATGTGATAATGTCCGAATATTCATGTTACCATTATTTCAGATAATAATAAAACAAATTTATTAAACATAATATTAAGTCATACATAATATCAAACACAATGTCACACTTAATATCATACATGGCATCATACAAAAGGATTTAAGGGCACTAATCCTAACAGGTTTTGTGTGTGAACATGGTGGTTTTGAAATAGAGAAGGTTTGAACAACCACGGGGTGCGAGGGAAGAATGAAAAGTTTTTGAAACCAGTCTTGAAAAAGACTCTCATTGTGCAAAACATGCGATTTTTGCGACTAAGTTAGGTCGCATGCAAGTCGCCAGGGCCAGCCGCCAAAACACTTGAGATAAAAAATTTGAAAAAATTTCCTAAGTGTTTTTCGCGACTAGAAGGTATAGCCGCGAGGAAGTCACGAGGTGAGCCTTGAAAATCTCTGTGTACCCCTCGCGACTAAACCTTCCACCCGTGAACAAGTTGCCATACTGAGTCGCAAGAAACATAAAAACCCAAATTTTGAAAAATATTCTAAGTATTTTTCACCACTGAGACAATGACTCGCCAGTGAGCCGTGAAAAATCTCGGAGTGGGCTCGTGACTAGGGCATGCGACTAGATCAACCCGCGACTGAGTTGCCAAAACAGGGCAACATCGTTTTTGAAATTTTGACAATTTTTTGTAAAAACAAAAAACTTTCCAAAAAAAACAAAAACTCAAAAATCTTTTTGTCTTTGATTAACAAAGATTGAGCATGTAAAAACATATTTAATCAAGTACAATCACACAAATGAATATGACATTCATTGATCATAGACATGTGTGATGTGTGTGGGTATCAACAATAAGATAGTCCTTAGTCTAATGTGAAGCTTCAATGATCAATTCAAACAAGTCATATACAACTAGCACTAGATAATGTGATCCATCTCAATTATAGAAATATGCATATATGACCTCCCACAAAACTTGATAACATAACTTTGAAGCTTTTCATTTGGCTCCATATACATCATATCATTTGATCTTTTTGAATTCATACATCTCATTGTAAAATCGATGCCTGAAATTTTTTATATTTCAATTAATGAGTTAGTCTTTGGCTTTTTGGACATCATACATTTATTTTTGGTTGCTTTCCCTTTTTCCTAGTCAAATACTAGTATGTGCGACAGGCTTTTGCAGCTCAATATCTCTTTTCATTTAAAGATTTACATTTGGTGAGCTCTTTAAACAAAACAAAAAAAATAAAGAGTGGGAAAATATATAGGCATAAGTCTATGCATGTCTTAAGATCAACAAAATCATTCACTAATCATTCATGACAAGGTTGAAGACCTATTTACAACAGTAACATAGATTTCAAAATTTCTCCCATAATGATATGAGTGCATTGGAAACAAACTAAGCTCGTAGATGCACAAAGCCATTAGTACAAAGGTACAAGGCAAAACATGCTTTGAGATAAAACTCAACAAAGTCGATCAAACATTTTGGATTTTCTACTTTTTATGTGTTTTTGGATTTTTGACACACATGCAAGAAAAGATTGATAAAAAACAACACCAAAAAAAATTTCAAATGAAGGAATGCTAAAACCAAACAAAATGTAGAACATAATTCAAAAAGCCTACATGGAAGATAGAGTTTAGGGAATGATACCGACACCAATGGTCTTACGCAAGGATTCAAACCTTGGGCCATCAAGAGGTTTAGTGAATATGTCTGCCTTTTGATTTTCTGTATTGATGAACTCTAGACACACTATCTTATCCTCTACCAAGTCTTGAATGAAGTCATACCAGATCTCAATATGCTTTGATTTGGAGTGCTGAACTGGATTCTTTGACAAATTTATGGCACTAGTGTTATCACAAAACACACACATGGTGTCTTGAGAAATTCCATAGTCATGTAGTAGCTTTCTCATCCATAGCAATTATGCACAACAACTTCCTGCTGCGATGTATTCAGTTTCAGCCGTTGAAAGGGAGACTGAATTTTGTTTTTTGCTCATCCATGAGACCAAGTTATTCCCAAGATAGAAGCAACCACCAGAAGTGCTTTTCCTATCATCAATGCACCCTGCCTAGTCAGCATCTAAATATCTCACCAAACACTCATTCGAATCTTTTGAATGCCAAATCCCATAGTCAGATGTGCCATTGACATAGCGAATGATTCGCTTTACTGCTGTCAAGTGGGACTCTTTAGGAGTAGCTTGGAACCGTGCACATACCCTGACACTGAATGCAATATCTAACCTACTTGCTGTGAAATAGAGAAGACTATCAATCATGCTTCGATAAAGTGTTGGATCTACGTCAACACCAGCTGCATCTATGCTCAGTTTTGTTGAGGAACTCATGGGAGTAGAAGTGTGTTTCTTAGAATCTAGACTAAATCTTTTGACAAGATTTTTAGCATATTTCTCTTGAGAGATGAATATTCCATCTTTCCGCCGTTTCACTTGAAACCCTAGGAAGTGTTCAACTCTCCCACCATGCTCATTTCAAATTCCCTTTTCATTTCTTTCGAAAACTCATGAGCTAGTTGATCAATTATGGATCCAAAAACAATATCATCCACGTACACTTGAGTGACAAGGAGGGATTTCTCATCTCTTTTGACAAACAATGTTCGATCTGCTTGGCCTCTTTTGAAACCATGATCCAATAAGTAAGTGGTGAGGCGATCATACCATGCTTTTGGTGCTTGCTTCAACCCATACAAAGCCTTCTTCAATCTTAACACATGATCCGGAAAGTGAGGATCTTGAAACCCCTTTGGTTGCTCAACAAAGACTTCTTCACTTAGAAAACCATTCAAGAAGGCACCCTTCACATCCATTTGGTACAACTTGAAATCCATAATGCATGCTATGGATAGTAAATTCAAATGGACTCTAATCTTGCTACCGGAGCAAACGATTCATCGAAATCTATGCCTTCCACTTATGCATACCCCTGAGTCACCAATCTAGACTTGTTTCGGACAAATTCACCATCTTCATCAGTTTTGTTCTTAAAAATCCACTTGGTGCTGATCACATGTGTATCTTTAGGCCTTGGAACCAACTCTCATACATCATTTCTAACAAATTGATGTAGCTCCTGGTGCATAGATTCTATCCAATTCTCATCTTTCAAAGCTTTTTCTACCTTTTTGGGTTCGAATTGAGCAAGATAATAGTTGTATGTCACATGGTTAGCACTATACCTTGGTCATCACTATACCTTGGTCATTTTCTCAAACGAAATCCCTTGTTTACATCACCAATGATATTACTTGATGGGTGATTGAGAATTACTCTTGATGAAAGTTTCTTGGAAGTTGAGGGTTCCTCATTATGAGAAATTAGGAGTTGAACTTCCAGAGGTGTGAGTGGGCTTGAAACTTCTTGTGTTAATCTAGTCTCTCTTCTTGATACATGAGGTGTAGACTCCTTTTCTGGTGATTCTTTCTCAGCATCATCACTTAGGGACATATCATCATCATCCTCATTCTTCTTAAGATTTAGCTCCTTTCCATTATCATCAAATTCCTTTTCTGATATGGTGTCGTCTATGACCACATTGATTGACTTTGTCACCGTCTTAGTGCGCTTGTTGTACACTCTATAAGCTCAGCTGTTTGTGGAGTATCCTAGGAATATCCCTTCATCACTTTTAGCATTAAATTTTCTCGGATTTTCCCTGTCATTCAGAATGTAACACTTGCTCCTAAATATTCTGAAGTATTTCACCTTGGGTTCTTTTCTCTCCATATTTCATATGATGTCTTCTTTGTCCCTACTCGGATGTAGATTCTATTACCAATGTGACATGATGTATTCACAACTTCAGCCCAGAATTTTTGTAGAATGTTTTTGTTGAGTAGCATGACTCTTACCATCTCTTGGATCACCCGGTTCTTCCTTTCAACCACCCCATTCTGTTGTGGAGTCTTTGGAGCTGAAAATTTCTTCTTGATGTCGTGCTCATCACAAAAAGTTTCAAATTTAGCATTCTCAAATTCCTTCCTATGATCACTTCTGATTTTGACTATGAGAACCCCTTTTTCATTCTGTAGCCTCTTACATAGCCTTTCCATTTTGTCACATGCTTCTGACTTCTCTCTAAGGAATTCCACCCAAGAGTACCCTAAGAAATCATCAACTACCACCATAATAAAACGCTTTTCACCCATGCTTTCAGTTCTTGTTGGACCCATTAGATCCACATGAAGTAACTCCAAAGGTCATGAAGTAGCAACTACATTCACTTTAGGATGAGTTGATTTTGTTTGTTTTCCCATTTGACATGGACCACAAACACTTTTCTCAATTTTTCCAAACTCATAGCTCCAAGAGATTCACTCGAGCACTCCGACATGCTATGTCTGGTTTGGGAATGATACCATAGCAATTATCAGTGGTTCTAAGTCCCTTCAACACTTGAACACCCTCGTCATTTAGAATCAGACAACCTTTCTTCGAAAATTGGACTAAGAAGTCTTCATCACATATTTGAGTGATGCTTAGCAAGTTTACTTTTAATCCTTTGATGTGCAACACATCAGTCAACAACGGCAATCCCAAAATCTCAATAGTTCCATTTCCTAGAACTTGTGAATGACTACCATCTCCAAAGGTCACATAACCATCTTCCTTCTCTTTAAGAGTCTTGAACAAAGATTTATCTCCTGTCATATGCCTTGAACAACTACTATCAAGATACCACAAACATGAATTAAATACTTTCAATGTGGTATGAACAAAAAGACAAGCATGTGATAGGCATTCTTGATCATCAAAGCAAGATTCATCTTTATTTTCTTCATTTATAGAGAAATGTAACTTTCTTTTCAAACCATCAAGTTTATCACACAAATGTCTATTCCTTTTCTTATATTTTTCAACCAAGGAAATCGACTCACACAAGCTATTATGAACATCATGATTTCTATGAACTAATGATTTTAGCATGTGTGTGAAAACTTTAGTATGTTTTTTTGACTTGAATAACTCTACAATTTCATTACTGGACCACCCTCCAAAAATGCTCATAGAGTCATTATCACAAACACCTTTACTCCACTTCATATTGGCCTTTGCCATAGCACTTTCCATAGCAAGCCAAGGGGTTTAGGATCACACTTAGGTAATTAAACCACAAGGAGTGGACCTGCTCTGATACCAAATGAACATTCAATATGTGTATAAAACATAATGAATGTTTAGACCCTAAAATACAAATTACCAATTCAAGCTCATTATCAAACAATAAATGTGCGGAACATGAACATAAATTAAACCAGAATTGATAAACAATCTAAACCATAAATAATCACAATCACAACAATAATTAAATGGTAAAGATAAAGGGAAGAGAGATGCAAACACAAGGACAACACTCGATGTGTTATCGAAGAGGAAACCGAAGCCCTTGGCGTAAAACCTCTCCGCCGTCCTCCAAGCGGTCAATAATCGACTAGAAAATGTAGTTGGGATACATGAACAGTAATATACCCTCCAAGCCTAATCTACCTAGTATACCTAAGCCCTCTAAGCTTCCTACTCCAACGAGGTTGTGCCGAACCTTTCTCTTTTCTAACTTACCGGATTCCGCTATAGCCCATAACATTAATCAATATGAATTGGTCCCTTCCTAATTGCTTCCCAAAGCACTAAATAAACCTTCTCACAGATATGGGTATGGTGACAAAATGATTTGGCTAAGAACCTCTCAAGGATGTATCAATAGAGAGGGTGAGTAGAGGAATTTGAAGAGTCTCTTAGGTGAAGATTGTGGATGAATCAATCTTATTTTTCTCTAGGGTTTCTCTCTCAAAATTCTCTCTGAAAGCTCTCTATATTTCGTGGGAATAAGGGTCTATATATAGTGGTGTGTGTTTGGAATGCGAAGAGTCAGTTTTTCCCAAACAGGGTGGTCTGGCGACTTGGCCTCGCGACTGGACTAAGTGGTGAGTTCAAGCCGCAAGCTAACAGCCTGGCTAGCCTAGGACTTTTGTCCTGTAGTGCAACAGCTGGCGTGACTCTTCAGCTCCCCTGCATACTTCACACGTGTGCTGTAGTTGGTGGCTTACCAGTCGCGAGTCACCCGCGAGTCTCTACATCCTTGCACAATCTTGAGCATTTCTTCACACTCTCTCACACACTACTCTTACATGATTCCCACCTAAATACAGGGTTTCTAAATGCTGAAATACAAGCAAATTTGGCATGGAATAAAGCCAATAAAATGATTGATAAAATTTAACCTTACAATCATAAACGACTGTTATATATATATTGAACAGTTTTAGACCCCTTAAACCAACCAGATTAACCTAGTTAATTAGCCAAGTGATTAACTTAGTCAATTTAAGCAATTCTAGGTTATCACAAACATACAATCATATCAAAAGTATATAGCAGCGGAAATATAAAAGACACAATGATATGATCACCCAGGAAACCACACGGTAAAAACCTGGGGAGGATTTGACCTAGCTATCCTCAAGGTAAACCTGAATCCACTATGAAAGAATCGAAGTTCATACAAAAGGACTTACAAGCTCCCCGCTTGACTTCCCAATGCTACCCACTAGTAGAACTTACTGACACAATCACATGCAAGCTCCGAATCCACAGATTTCTTCTTTCTTGGATTCTCCAATCAGCTACAAGCACCCACGCTTGTTATTCTTTAAGCTTCAATGGCAGCAACCAAGTTGATCATCAAGATGTTGATATTATCTATACCTTGAAAACTCTAAGCTTTGTGTAAAGGAAAGCTCCTCTAGATCTCACAAGAGATTTACACAAAACAGAAAAGTATGAGCAACAATACAACTAGAGCAACACTCAAAACGTGGCTAAGGTTTTTCTTTATATACCTAGGGTAAAAACAGAAAACCCAAAACGTTTAATGAGTTAGGGCTGAGCTGAAAAATTCTGCAGAAAAGCATTCTGCCCGAGATTCGATCGATCGAGTCTTTCATTCAATCGATCGAGCCAGGCCGAAATGCACCAATGCATCTGCAGCCTTTCGATTCCAACTTTACATGAAAGACCCAACTTTGAGCAAGCCTAAACAAGACTAAACAACCTGTTTTGATCATGGTTTGCCAACATTACACATTAGAGTTCTAAATACATAAATTCCTAAATCTTTAGAACCTAACAAACTCCCCATTTGGCAATCTGTGACAAAACACAAACACAAAGCTCAAAGTTTACAAGTAAAAGCCCTTTAAAAAAATAATGCTCATAAAGACTAAAATTCAATCCTAACTACTATTCATCAGTTGCAAGTGTAGACAACAGCTCAATTGAATCAACCTGTATATTCCTGAAATACTCAACAAACGCATAAACGCATGTGTGACAGAAAATTATATATAAACAGGTATAACATTCTTCTATGATTCACACAACACATAATAAAGACATATCAATGAATGACTCATAAATATTAATCAATAAACAGTGAATCCAATGAAACAAGAATAAAAAAAATAAATCATGTATATCAATCAATGTTACTCCCCCTAACATGAATATCCCTAAAAATGATATACAAGGTGAAGCACCTAGATACAAGCTAACAACTCCACTAGCTCCTCAAAACAACAAAAAACTCTCCCTAACTACAAAACTCCTCTACAAATTCTACTCCCCCTTTTTGTGACGGAATGCCAAAAGGCAATCATAATCCATCATCAAAAGGAGGTGATGAGGGTGAACGAAGATGTGCCAGATCAGCTCGCAACGCACGGATCTCGTCAAAAAGGTCCACCAAAAGCTGACCATGAGCTGCTTGAACGGTCATGACAGTCTTCAAAGTATGACGGATATCAAAGTCATCCGATGGAGGTGGAGGAACCGCAGCAACAGCAGCAGCATCAGGATCAGGAACATCCTCACTAGTAGGACCTGTAGAAGAAGAGGGAAGAGGTGCGGACCCAAAAGGCTCAGACCTAGGGTGTTTAGAGCCAGCTCGAAGGTGAGCAGCCCTCTGTCTAAGAAAATATGCACCTATAGGACCAATGACATGCACAGGCTCCGAGGAAGGGAAATCATCTAGACCTAAATAAAGAAGAATCTTATGGATAAAAATGGGATGAACAAGGGCATGAGAAGAAGATGAACTCCTATAAACTTCGTTCAAAGAACGAAGGAACAAATGGGGAAAACTGATAGGAGCATCAGTAACTAGAGCGTACAAAAATACACACCTCTCGAGAGGAATGGTGTGAAGATGGGAAATGGGCCAAAAACAATGACACGCTATCCTAAAGAATAGATAGTGCAGCTCAGAAAGCTCAGCAATGGTGATCCTAGGATCAGAACCCCACTAAATAGAAGACCCAGTGATGTAAGACATGACATCACTCAAAACTGGAGACTCATCATAAGGGTAGATAGGGTGCTGGACCAAAGGTACCCCTAGAGCATCAGCCACTACCTTAGGAGTAATGGTGTACTCTACGCCTCGTATCCAACTCTTTACTAAAGTGTTGGAATCATAGACGCGGATCAAGATGTTCGAGAAAAACTCTTGAATCAAGGTAGCAAGTGGAGGAGGATCAGAAATATCCACCAAGGGTAACCAGCCTCTACGCTCTAAGTTTGCCCTAATGGCAGGATCTAACTCATCTAAAATGATAGGCCGCTTAGACCATATCTTACGCCTAAGATTTAGCTTCTCAAACATTTCCTGCTTTTTCTCACTAGGAAATTTCTCTCGGTCAAAAGATGGAGGGGAAGGGGTAGGTGAAGAGACAGACCTACAAGCCCTAGTCTTCCTAGGCATGATGCTAAGGAAAGGACAGAGACACAAGAGAAAACCAAAAGAGGGAAAAAAAATAAAAAACCAAGGGCAGACTGCAAGTTAGCACAAAAAATATAGAGCAAAAATCTATATGATGCATAAACAGTTACAATGTCATGATGCATGTACTAATGTAGTAAACAAAGTTCAATTTTAAGTTCAATTGCACAAAATTGACTTGAGCATAGAGTTTCTAACAAAAACCCCAAAAATTTGAAAACCACTTGAAAATTTTTGAAACAAATTGATGAATTGAGCATTACAGAACACAACACACAGATTAGAATGCTTAATTACATCAAAACAACAAGCCAATTTCATCAATTTCAACCTAATTGAACAAAATCCTCAATTCAGAACAAATATAAACCCTAGAAATTGCAATTTTTCACAAAACCCAAAATTGATCAAATTAAACTATCAAGATCATGTTTATAGCATGTCCCCACAAAAACCCATTGATCAATTGCACAAAATTAGGCTTGAATCAACAAAAATCCCAAAAAGAAAAAGGTCCGAAAATTTTAGGATAAATGCATGAAAAATGTAAATAAACTCAAAAAGGAAGGGCAATAGGGACTTACCGGCTTGAGGACAGAGAAACTTTGCAAAAATTTCGGAGGAAAACGACAAAAAATCGCTGTTGAACCTTGCCTAGTCGGAGAGAGAAGAGAAAGTTTGAAAAACTTTTTGAAAAAGTATGTTGAATCAGTCAAAGAACACTGTTTTAAAAACCTGATTCACGACTTTCGATTGATCGAAAATCACATTCAATCGATCAAAAAACAGAATGAATCGATCGAAACAGGCAGCAGCTCACAGTATTTTGAGAAAAATTACAGTTTTGAAAAACTCAAACCAATTTTTGAAAAATAACTCCTCAAAGCATTGAAATCAATGAAACAAAATGCATGAGTATGAGATGAAATGGAATGCTTTTTCAAAAACCCAAATTTTAATCCCAGTTTCTCTAAAGAAAGTTTCAGCCAGTTCTTCCTTTAATTTCTCAGGCAAAAAAAAAAAAAAACGTTTTGCATAATTCTCAAGATATTTTCAAACTTAGTTGGTCAGACCAAAAACACACACAATAACATGTACAGTGTTTAGCAAAGAGTAACTCCTGTAGTGTGTGCAAACTAGCAAGAGCTTGAGATACATGTGAGATGATATGTGAATGGAGATCAATCACAGAGTCTACAAAATTCATCACACAGAATTTAAAAGAGACTATCACCTAAAGAGTTACATCATATAACTCCTACATCTCCTAGAACATAAGCTTGCAATCATGTAAGTTTCTTGAAATTAGCCTCTTAATTATGTGAATTGGCATCAAGCCTAATAGTACACACCAGTTTTAATTAAGTGAATTGGCATTAAGCCTAATAGTACACACCAATTTTAAGCATTAAGCAATTAAACCGAGGCTACACCTTATGTTCTTTTTGTGCATATGCTACACTTTCTCGAGCACAAAATCTTATGATATGCACTAAGCTGTTCATGATTGGCTAGTGAACAGTGGTGAGATGGTTATTTATGCCTTTCTCAAAAGGATCAAGTCCGACATTCAAATACATGCAACTTCAAGATCAAGACAAAGTGATCAAAAACAATAAACATCTTTCCCACACAACATGCACTGCAAAGTTTCAACTAGTAAAGTGCAATAAATAAGCTCATCAAAGCTAAACAAGGTACACAAAACATGTTTTGTGTAAATAAATTGACCAACCTTGTTTTCAAAAACCAAGAAAAATAATGTCAAACATATTTTTGCTTTCTCCTTTTCTCCTTTTATTTTTATTTTTATTTTTATTAATAGAAGAGAAAACAAATAAATTCTAAAATGAAATGCATGAATGTAATGCAATGCAAGTCCTAGAAAAAAAAAACAAAAACACAAATACCAAAGAACAATGGTCACAGAGGAATGAGCAATGAAGCACAAGGACCATGTCAGAAAAACTCAATTAGATCGAGTCTTTTGTATCCAAAATCTTTAAGATGCATCACGAGCATTGGAGTTTTTATTCACATTCGAGTGATTTCCAACTCCAAAGTTGGAATAAAGGTCTAATGCCTTTACCAATTCACCAATGAGTGCCATAGGATCTTGTGCTTGAGGCACAGGCACCTTTAGTTTGTTTGCTCTCTTAGTAGCTTGAAGCTTGTAACATTTAGGACGAATGTGTCCAGACTTTCCACAAAAATGATAAACCGAAGCAGGTTTACCATGCATCTTGTCCTTAGAAATTGTAGAATCCTTAAGTTTAGATTCTCCTAAATCAACCTTAATCTTTCTAGGAGGTGAAACTTCTACAGATTTGACAACCTCACTTATGGGGGGTTTGACAATTTCACTCACTATCTCACTCACAGAAGGTTTAGAAGAAGATGAAGGAACAAAGTTCGTGGAATGTGGTGCAGAATCAGTGATGCTTTCAACATATCCTAAACTAGATTTGTCAGAAAGATACTTTTGAACATTCAACATTTGATCAAGTTTAGAACTAGCAGATCTAGCAACAGATAAATCATGTTTCAAAGTTTTAACTTTATCAAGCAAGAACATGTTCTCAGATTTTACATTGTTCAAAAGATCATTAGCATCAAACAATTTTACAAGCAAGTTCTTCTTTTCAAGCTCAAGAGATTCAATTTTCTTCAGGCCAAGTTCAACATTCATAGCATCTTTTGCAGCAACTTTGCAAAGTTTATTATAGGCCTCTTGAAGATCTGCATTCTTAGAGAGTTCCCCATCAGAAGAGTTCTCTTCAACAGATATGCTTTCATTGACTACAGTAGTAGCAGTGAAAGCAATGAAGTTTCCATCCTCGTCACATCCAGACTCATCATCAGAAACCTCATTATCACTAACGGTTACAGCCATAGTTTTACCCTTAGACCTCAAGAATGTAGGACATTCAAATTTAACATGACCATACCCTTGACAGCCAAAACACTGAGCACCCAATGGATTGTTTGAAGATTGACCAACTTTTTCTCTAGGTTTTTCAAAGTTATTAACCTTAGTGGGATCATTCTTCCTAAAGTTTCTAGGTTCAGCAGTGTTTGTACCTCTTGCCTTTCTGTTGTTATTCCTAAGAAAGTTTCTAAAATTCTTGGCAAGGTACGCAATCTCTGTAGCAGAGAACTCATCATCAAATCCACAAACATCAACATCATCAACAGACTTAAGAGCCATTTATTTGGATTTGTTTACTTTGGGTAGGTCAGACTCATAGGACTGAAGAAATCCTACAAGCTCATTAACAGGGATGGAGTCCACATCCTTTCTCTCAGTAATGGTAGTCACTTTGGGTCTAAAGTCTTCAGTTAAAGATCCAAGAATCTTCCTAACAATTTTAGGTTGATCATAAATTTCACCCAAATTAAAAGCAGAATTAACAATATCATTCAATTTAACATAGAATTCATCAAAGGATTCATCATCAAACATTCTAATGCTTTCAAATTTAGAAGTTAATAGCTGCAGTTTATTAATCTTAACTGCCTTTGTGCCTTCATGCACAGTTTGGAGGATTTTCCAAGCAATGTGAGCAACCTCAACATTAGAGATTCTCTTAAATTCCTCCATAGAAACAGCATTAAAAATGGCATTCATAGTTTTGCTATTGAACCCAACTGCTTCTTTTTGAGAAGTTTACCACTCACTCACAGGAGTAGTGGGCTTCTCCCATCCATACTCAATGGAATTCCAAACTCTCCCATCAATGGATTTTAGGAATGCTTTCATCCTTACTTTCCAATAAGCATAGTTATTCCCATCAAAGTGAGGAGGAACAACAAGAGAGTGTCTATACTCCATGACAACAGGGGTCAAGGATCAGCTCAGAGATAAAAAAATCTCAAACAAGAGAGCTACCCGCTCTGATACCACTTGAACAGTTTTAGACCCCTTAAACCAACCGAATTAACCTAGTTAATTAGCCAAGTGATTAACTTAGTCAATTTAAGCAATTCTAGGTTATCACAAACATACAATCATATCAAAAGTATATAGCAGCAGAAATATAAAAGACACAATGATATGATCACCCAAGAAACCACACAGTAAAAACCTGGGAAGGATTTGACCTAGCTATCCTCAAGGTAAACCTGAATCCACTATGAAAGAATCGAAGTTCATACAAAAGGACTTACAAGCTCCCCGCTTGACTTCCTAATGCTACCCACCAGTAGAACTTACTGACATGACCACGTGCAAGCTCCGAATCTACGGACTCCTTCTTTCTTGGATTCTCCAATCAGCTACAAGCACCCACGCTTGTTATTCTTTAAGTTTCAATGGCAGCAACCGAGTTGATCATCAAGATGTTGATACTATCTCTACCTTGAAAACCCTAAGCTTTGTGTAAAGGAAAGCTCCTCTAGATCTCACAAGAGATTTACACAAAACAGAAAAGTATGAACAACAATACAACTGGAGCAACACTCAAAACGTGGTTAGGATTTTTCTTTATATACCTAGGGTAAAAACAGAAAACCCAAAACGTTTAATGAGTTAGGGCTGAGCTAGAAAATTCTGCAGAAAAGCATTCTGCCCGAGATTCGATCGATCGAGTCTTTCATTCGATCGATCGAGCCAGGCCGAAATGCACCAATGCATCTGCAACCTCTCAATTCCAACTTTACATGAAAGACCCAACTTTGAGCAAGCCTAAACAAGACTAAATAACCTGTTTTGATCATGGTTTGCCAACATTACACATTAGAGTTCTAAATACATAAATTCCTAAATCTTTAGAACGTAACATATATATATATATATATATATATATATATATTAATGTGGTGTGTGTGAGAAAGTGTTTTTTTTTTTTAATCATACATTTGCATATACACAATTCTAAAGTAGTTGATTTTTTTTTTTTTTAAATACAATATAGAAATTCTACTCTAGCCTAATCTAAGTGTATATGTGGAGTGACCATCGCACTAAGAACGTGCGGTGGTAGTTAAATTTATCTTTGAATACATACTTTATAAGATCTTTTCGGCATTCTTGTACTACTGCAGGCAGTCGCTAGATTCGTCCATGAGACACTAAGGAACTCCAGTTTGTCAATTTCGAATGTGATCGGGCCAATGGAACAGGTGTCTTTGGATAATCATCCAATTAAAGGCCTATACTTCATGGTGTTAGGTGTACCTCAGGTAAAAATGTAAAATTAAAATTGTTATTATATGGAGAAATGTTATTTCTATAACATTTTTACAACAAATTTTAGGTGGTATGTTACTATTAGTTGTTATGAGTGAGAAAAATAATAATTTAAATTGTAGATTTAAATTAGAACTAATAACAGCTTACCACCTATAATTTTTTGTAAAAATATTATAGAGATAGCACTCCTCTATTATATATACCACCTAGTTTGCCTTAAAAAAATAAATATCTTTTATAAAGATTTTTCGATAAAAATAAAATTCCCAATTCCACCTTCTTGTTGTTGTTGTTGTTGTTGTTGTTTTTTTTTTTTTTTTTTTTTAAATAATCCATCTCGTAGATATCGAAGTATAGATGTGACATGTTTGCCTCATAAAACAAAGAGAGCATGTGCTTTTCTTTCATTGGTTTTTTTTTTTTTTTTTTCAAGTCATAAAAATGATTATGTTTTTCGAAGTCACAGAATGATATATGTAACTTTCTACTTATTACAAGCAATCACATAATGTTTTCTTACACTTATTCTCAGATCTTTGGTGTTCACTTCTTTTCTTTTCTTTTTTTTTTTTTTGGTCTTTACAGCGGAAAGTATAGAACAAATTAACAAGCATGATTTATGATTTAATGTGAAAAAATTCCTCAAATTCAATCACCTTTACGAATAATTTTAGAACACCTTGCTTTCAATTAGGTTCATCATATTTTATGGCCCACTGTAACATGTTCTTTTATTTAAAAGGGATTTGCAGAACCTTAATATAACAATAGTAAGTTATATGGGAAGCCTGAGGATTAGCGCCGCAATGGAGAAAGGATTCTTGGATCCCCAAAGATTCAAGTCATGCGTGGAAAATGCCTTCGAGATAATTCTCAAAGCTGCCGATGATGAAATTCCTATTTAAACAAAGATGTTTTTTTTTTTTAATCAACAAATTGAATTGTTCATTCATAATATTGATTTTCTATCGATAAATAAGTCAGTACAATTTATACATGATTGTTCATCTTTTCTTTCATTCTCCATGTGAAACTGTATGTAGGTAGATGGGTTTTATACTTTTAGTTTTAATTCATCCTGCATTATTGGGCTTAATATTTATTATCATGATGCCAAGTCTATTTCTCTTTGATTTATTATTTGGTGTAATATATATATATATATATATATTAAATTGACCTGGATCAAAAGGGACTATATACACCCTCCAATGACATGATGCCACCTCATATTTTTACACATTAAAACAACAAACTTAACAAACACAATCACTCCCTCACAAATATCAAACCAAGAGTGGTTTGGTAATGTAGTATCGATGTTAATTTAAATGTTGTGAAAATATGTATGGGTTAAAAAGTATTGTGAAAATACGTGTTGTGCTGTTTAAACAACAAAACTTTTTTTTTTTTTTTTTGAGAAACAACAAAACTAAATAGGCCCCAAATCTTCAGAAATCAAAACCCGAAATAACCGTCATAATCTGGAAGTACCACCGAGAAACCAGACAAAACCAGGTGGTTGTGCTCAATGCCTCACCTGAAAGCACAAACCCAAAGCCCCTCCCTCCGCCTCTGGTTGTCTGCGGCTTTCTTCTCCTTAGCCAATGGCAACCAAAACAATGTCTGATATATAATTCTTCATCAAACCCACTTTCCATTATCTCTGGATTTTTGTTGCTTTTTTTTTTTTTTTTTTTTTTTTTTTTTAAGTGTGTTTAAATGTTATTTTAAAATAAAAACAAAAATTCTCTACGATGGGTTAGGTAGATTCACATGGCTAGTGTGAAAGTGAAATAAAAAGCCATTCTATATCATTTTTTTTTTTCACGCTAATGCTTAAGCCATCCTTCTCGTTGTTGATGTTGGCCATTTTTCTAAGTCTCAGTTACTTGGAGTTCCTATTTACAAATCTCCAACAACTTATATCAAATTTTTATTGCTCCTGCTCACCTAGAAAAATGTTAGGTTCTAAGACTTTAGGATCTAAATGTATTAGAACTTCAATGTGTAATGTTGGCAAACAATGATCAAAACGTTTAGTCTAGATTTAGGCTGCTCAAAGTGTGTGTATATGTAAAGTTGGAATTGAGTAACTACAGGAAATTACTATTCAATTTCTGCAAAGCTCGATCGATCAAAAATTAGACTCAATCAATCGAAACTCGTGCAGATTGTTTTTTTGCAGAATTTTCCAACTCAGTCCAAGCCTGATATGACATTTAGGGTTTTATGTTTTGCCTTAAGTATAAAAGGAAAAACCCTAGCCACGTTTTAGAGGTTGTTGATATGCTGTGTGTGTGAATCTCTTGTGAGATCTAGAGGTGTTTGCCTTCATACATACTTAGGGTTATCAAAATCATGATTGATGTCGAGAGCTTGGTGATCTCTTCAGTTGCTTTTTCAAAGAGCTTAAAGAAAACACAAGTGAGAGTACTTGCGGTTGCTGTGGATCAAGAAAAGAAGTAGTTCATGGACTCAGAGCTATCATGTGGTCATGGTAGTAAGTTTTCTACTCGAAGTAGTAATAAGATGTTAGTGGTCTAAAGAGCTTAAAGAAAACACAAGTGAGAGTACTTGCGGTTGCTGTGGATCAAGAAAAGAAGTAGTTCATGGACTCGGAGCTATCATGTGGTTATGGTAGTAAGTTTTCTACTCGAAGTAGCAATAGGATGTTAGTGGTCTAAGTCGCTATTGTAAAACTTTAATTCTTTCATAGTGAATCTGTTTTACTTTAAGGATAGCTAGGTTAAATCCTCTCCCGGTTTTTTACTGGTTTAGTTTTCTTGGGATATCATATCATTGTGTTCTTTATTTTCCGCATTGTTTACTTGATATGATTTACTTGTGTTAACCTAGATTTGAATAATTTATTTAAATAATCACTTGGTTAAATAACTAGGTTAAACAACTTGTGTTTTAAGGGGTCTAAAAATGTACAAAAACACTTAATTTTCTTCTTCTTTTCTTCATATTTTTCCATTCATTCAATATTGTCAGATGATTGGACTAAAATTTGAAAAGCTTGTTTTCATTTTTTTTTTTTTTTTTTTGGGGGGAGAATTAGTTTATTTTTACTCAATTGAATAATATATTCTCAAGTGCAGACCATAAATGATGTAATTATTGGTATAATCTTCTTTGGCACCTGGTTATATGTGCAAGAGATTAGCCAGAAATCAAGCAAAGCGGATTCCACAACAATAGTGTTTCTCAGTACAAGGACAGTTAGGGGCTACAAGTCAGTCAAAGAGATGGTCAAACCTGAATCCGATACACCATGGGGAAACCAGATCGGACTCTTACATGTATCAATACCAAAGTTTACAAATCTAAAATCCTCAAACCCTCTTGAGTTTGTAAGTACACAAAATAATCAAGAAGAAGAGAAACTCTTCATCTGTATACTTCACTGGTTGCCTATTGTCAATTATGAAGAAACTAAAAGGCCTTGAGGTACATACACAATTTTACTCTTGACATCTCTAGATTTTTTAAATTAAAAAAGACCCTACATAGTTTAATATGAAGTTGCTTGATTTGAAAGTCTAATACTTATCTACCATGACTAAGTTTTTTAAATTGTAATTCTTTTCCCCAAAGAAGTCAACACTTTAAACCTTGAGGATGGTTTATAAATAGTTAAGCAAGCCACATAATTAAATTTAGTGATTCTAACGTTTCATTCAAAATTCATATAAATTTTCTCTTAAAGCGACATAAAAAGTGCTTTAAGAAGTATTGCTTCTTTTGCTCCTTGTTTTTTGGCTTTTGTTTATGTGGGTGCTATAGTTTGCCTCTTTATTAGCTCCTTACTGGTTTTTTAGTATACTCTCCGGAGAGTTTTTGTTATTTCTATATGACCCTTGTGCACATTCTTAAGGAGAGAAATTCTATTTCTCGTGCACATTTGTAGGGGGAGAGATATTTTATAAGAGAGATGCATATACCAAGGGGGAGAAGACATTGAGTTAATAAGTAAACTTTGTTTTAGTAGTCATTTCTATATGATTGTTTTGGTGTATGATCAAGTTTCTCACATATTTCACATCATGTTTACTTGATCGCTTTTTACTTGTTACACTATACTTGTCCTTTTATTACTTGCTTTACCGTGAGGGTCTAATGTGTTTTGTGCAAGTGTTTCAGGTTACAAGTATATATGTTCCAAGTGCATCACAGCTTCTCATCATTTTAAAGGGGAGAAACTTTAAGCACTTTTAGTTCATATTGTGCATTTTCTTTAGTACATCATTTGTATGGTACTTTTGTACCCATGTTGCTTTTGTAAGGTTTTAGGGTTTGTTTTCCATGCATTTTGTAAGCTTTTATGGTTTGTACCATGCCTTTATGCTTTGTACCCTTGCTTTGTGGCTTAAGTACTTGATGTTAAATGTCTTGCATTTTTCTTTAGTACTTCACTCTTGTGCCCTTGTAGGATTGTTCCTAGATGCATATATGTTTTATGCATTGGTTGAGTGTTGGACATGCAAATGATACTTTGCAAATAAGCTTATTAGCTTGCATGTCTGGATGTTCATTCCTTGTGAGATGAGCAATGTGATCACTTTTGCATAGTGATTGCCTGTTTTGGTCATGCCATGGCTTATTGCTTTATTGCTTAAGTCTATTTTTGCTTGATCGTATTATGCTTTCTCCATATGCATTTCAAGTTTCTCTGCATACAATGATATTGTTGTGTTGTTATGTTTCAAGAGATACTTGTTCATATGTTTCAAGATCTTATCAGAATCTAGAGTTAGGTGTGAGTGAGTTTTGTTCAACTGTTTCCAACTCACGTGTTAAGTCTAGAGTCTGTTGTAGGGTTTTGTCACGGAATAGCCAAATGGGGAGATTGTAAGGTTGAAATTAATCAACCATCTTGTTGGCTTTATTCTGTGCCAAATTTGCTTGTATTTTAGCAATTAGTAACCCTGTATTTAGGTGGGATTCATGTAAGGGTAGTGTGTGAGAAAGTGTGAAGAAATGTTCCTCATTGTGCAAAAAAGCAGGGACTCGCGACTGGAACTCGTAGATGACTCACGGGTGGCAAGCCGCCAGAAGAGGGTCACGTGTCAAGCATGCGGGAAGCTGAAGCGTTATGCCAGCTGGTGCACTACAGGACAAAACATCTAGACTGGCAATGCAGTTAACTCATGGCTTGAACTCGCGACTCAGTGAAGTTGCGAGGCCAAGCCGCCAGCAAGCCTTGTTTGGGAAAAACTGCCTCTTCATATTCCAAACACACACCGCTATATATAGACCCTTATACCCACGAAATGTAGAGAGCTTCTAGAGAGAATTTTGAGAGAGAGACCCTAGAGAAAAGTAAGATTGATTCATCCACAATCTTTACCTAAAAGACTCTTCAAATTCCTCTACTCTCTTCCTCTCCATTGACAAATCCTTGAGAGGTTCTTTACCAAATCCTTCTCTCACCATACCCATATTCGTGAGAAGGTTTATTTGGTATTTTGGGAAGTAGTTATGAAGGGACCAATTCACATTGGTTGACGCTATGGTTTATAGTGGAATCCAGTAAACTAAAGAAGAAATAGGTTCGATGCAACCTCATTGGAGCAAGAAGCTTAGAGGGCTTAAGTACATTGGGTAGATTAGGCTTGGAGGGTCTTCTGCTGTTCATGTATCCCAACTACATTCTTTAGTGAATTATTTACCGCTTGGAGGGCGGCGGAGAGGTTTTACACCAAGGGCTTCGGTTTCCTCTTCGATAACACATCGAGTGTTGTCCTTGTGTTTGCATCTCTCTTCCCTTTATCTTTGCCATTTATTTTCAGTTGTGGATGTGATTATATTTGGTTTAGATTGTTTATCAATTCAATGTTTAGCTTATGTTCATGTTCCGCACATTAATTGTTTAATTATAAGCTTGAATTGATATTTTTTAATTTGGGGTCTAAACGTTCAAGAGTGTTTTACACACATTTTGAACATTCAGTAATTATTTTGAACTAGTTGCAAACCCACGCAATGCGCGTGATATTTTTTAGATAAAATACTATTTTAGTCCCTAAACTTAATAAAGAGTTTTTAAAAAAAATAGGTTTATCATATTTTTCATAATCTTGTCTATAACATTTTTTATCACTATCATATATTTATTGGTTGATAACTTGCATAAGATTGACATTAAATAAGAAGTAGAACTATTCATTAAATTTTTTAAGTCATAATGTATGAAGATTATGATTTTATAGATATATATATATATATATATATATATATAATTTCCCTAGTTAGAGTTTGATTAGTTTTTAGTTTAAATTTTGTATTATTATATTTAATTGTTGATTTTATTGCACTATAAAGTTTTCAATGTTCTCTGTATAGCCATCTCTATTTTATTTCTTACTCCTCTTGAGCACTTTTTTATTTTCCAAATAACAGTTATTAATTGATGTTTGATTTCATTTCTTTTTTTTCTTCCTACATTTATTCTTTATTACTTTGTATGTTCCCTTGCTAGTTGTAAATTTATGGCTATCAATAAGAAATAGATATCATGGTTGGCTTAAATAGTTATAGATGTAGTTATGTTAGTGGTATGTCAAAGGGTTTTTTTTTTTTTTTTTTTTCCTTCTGAATTTTCAAAGAAATATGAAAGTCATTTCTCTAGTTTGGTCTCAATCAATTAAGATATCCATAATATATTAATGGAAATAATAATGAGCCTTAAAGTTTTTAATGTATGAAGTGGTTAGGTTAGTGTTATGTCAAAGGTTTTATATAAAAAAAAATTTTAAATAATTCCAAGGAAACGTAAAAGGCCTTTTTTTGAAAAAATAAATTATGACCTTTTGAATTGTAGAAATATGATTGTTTTTATTACCTTGTTTATAGATTTCATTATTAAGTTATAATCTAAATTAAAGTAGATGAATATATATGTAGGGTCAGTTTTTGCGGCCCATGCCCAAGGAAGTATGGATTCGGAGCCCACCGAGCCCAAAACAATAAATTTTGTAGAGAGTGGGTGAAAGGGCTAGGCTAATAATGAAAATAACAGTATTAAACGGCAACACCAATGGGAGGATTTGAATTAATGTGTTCTCGGACTAATATGAGTGCTCTGTCCGAAGAGGTGCTTTTCATTGATAATCTAGGATTACAATTCCTGGAGCTACAGCAATCAAATATATTCTTTTCTCTCTCTTTCTTTTTTCCCTCCCCTTCTATCAGAGGCACCCTTCCCTTATATAGCACTGCCTTCTTACATCTCCTCCGTCCACTTGTTCATCATCCAGGCACCCATTTGAGTGCATGTCCCATCACCCCACTTTTAGCCTTATGTGAGTGGCGGTAGCTGAGAAAGCACTGTTCAGGGGTCCTATCCACATAAATGCGGCCAGGAAGGTAGGTGCGGTGCATTAAATGTGGTGGTTGAAGTATGCCTCCTTGATATTTCTCTGTTCCCGTTATCTTTATGTGTGTCCGAGGTTCCTCTCCCTCTTGACACTTGTCAAACAGATCATTTGAACCTCCCATGCTCGTGTTGGGTCAAACCTCTTCGGATCTGAGGATGTTGGACTACTCGGACATATGATCATCTCCTCGGATGGTACACGTGCTCATCTCAAGGCATTCCCCTTTGACGTGGGCCTCTGACTGGAGGCCACACCTCCTCGGACGAAGAGTGTTCCTCATTCAGGGCCTTGGGCCCAATAAGTTGGGTTGGGTTTTTCTCCCCCCACAATATATAAATGCAAAATTATATGTAAAGTTACTACCACACAAGATAAATATGTATAGATTTTTTTTTTTTTTTTTTAATTCATGAATCATTATTTCATTGTTTACTTATAAATATCTAAATTTAAGTTTTTTTTTTTTTTTTAAAAAAATAAACTAAACTAAAATAGATGAATATGTAAAGGTAAAATTATATTAAAAGTTAAAACTACTCAAGATGAACGTTTAACCATTTGTAGATGTGTGTTTTTTGAAAACTAAAAGTATACACAATTGCTTTAGTTGAAACTATATAACTATGCAAATATTGTTGCGAGTGGTTCCATCATTTGCAAATTATCAAGTTTGGTGGCCTTACAAAACAGCTATTTTATTTTGCAAAAATTTTTACATGAACTCCTCTTTTGTGACAACCTTCTTTTTTTTTTTTTTTTTTTGCCAAAAAAACTTAAGAGTATTAAGACTTAAGTTAACACATGTGGTAGTTGTAAAACACGTTAGTGATATAAAAAATAGAAAGGTTTAAATATTTTAAAAAAATATATTTAGTAGATTGTAATATGAAACATTTTTTCTCAATATTTTATGTAACTTTTCCCATAAGATCAATATTGTTGGCATCCTTTAAAGATGATACATAATATTTTTGAAGATGTGTGTTTTTGAACGTTTAACCACTACTTGTAGATGTGTGTTTTTTGAAGACTAAAAGTATACACAATTGCTTTAGTTGGAACTATATAACTATACAAATATTGTTGTGACTGGTTCTATCATTTGCAAATTATCAAATTTGGTGGCCTTACAAAACAGATATTTTATTTTGCAAAAAACTTTACATGAACTCCTCCTTTGTGACAACCTTTCTTTTTCTTTTTTTCTTTTTTTGCCAAAACAACTTAAGAGTATTAAGACTTAAGTTAACACATGTGGCAGTTGTAAAATACGTCAGTGATATGAAAAATAGAAAGGTTTAAATATTTAAAAAATATTTTTAGCAGATTGTAATATAAAACATTTTTTTCTCAATATTTTATGTAACTTTTCCCTAAGATCAATATTGTTGGCATCCTTTAAAGATGATACATAATATTTTTGAAGATGTGTGTTTTTGAACGTTTAACCACTACTTGTAGATGTGTGTTTTTTGAAAACTAAAAGTATACACAATTGCTTTAGCTAAAACTATAAAACTATGCAAATATTGTTGCAAGTGGTTCTATCATTTGTAAATTATCAAGTTTGGTGGCCTTACAAAATAGATATTTTATTTTGCAAAAACCTTTACATGAACTCCTCTTTTGTGACAACCTTTATTATTATTCTTTTTTCTTTTTTGCCAAAACAACTTAAGAGTATTAAGACTTAACACATGTGGCAGTTGTAAAACACGTCAGTGATATAAAAAATTAAAAAATAAATATTTAAAAAATAGAAAGGTTGTAATATAAAACATTTTAAAAAAATATTTAAATATTTAAAAAAATATTTTTGGTAGATTGTAATATAAAACATTTTTTTCTCAATATTTTATGTTACTTTTCCCATAAGATCAATATTGTTGGCATCCTTTAAAGATGATACATAATATTTTTGAGAATAAGAAGAAGAAGCAGAGACGATGCTAATGCATAATATAAAATTATTAAGTTTGCATTATTTAAATTTGTGGCAAAAAAATATTAATGTATCTATGATAAAATTTTTATCTAAATTAAATATAGTAGTTTATTTTTCTTAGACTTGATTCAAAAAGTTCATTCTCAATAGCCTTTTAAGTCTACAAATTGCTCAATCTATGGGCCTAGACACATTCAAAGGGTGTTATCTAAATTATAAATTATATGACCCTTTATCACACAAATATATTGATTCCTCCAATGTATGGTAAATGAACGCAGGTTTGTGTCTAGCCATTTTCTTGATTTGTGCTGCATAATTTAATAGTATGGAGATGTGATTGGATTTAAATGTTGAATAAAATAAGATGAGAGGAAAAAAGAGTAAAAATGAAATATATAGCAATAAACATCAAATTATCCAAGTCATTCTATGTAATATAATAACATTATATTATTATATACTATATGTAAAATGCAATAGGATAATATTTAATCAAAGAGAATATAAAAGTTAAAACACAAAACTAAATTGCATCAATCCAAAGTAGAATTCTAATTAACACAAAAATTTATCAACCTAAAGAATTGATGCAATAAAAAAAAATCAAACAAAAAATGAAAAACAAATTGAGAGAGAGAGAGAGAGAGAGAGAGAGAGAGAAGTAATCTTTTTTGTCTGAGTAAACTATGCATAGAATGAAAAAGAAAATGTCAAATTTATAGTAAGATGTTGAGAATAAGAATAGTCAAAATAAATGAAGATAAAAAGGTAGAGAAAGAATGATATTAAGGTAGAAAGTAGTGGGGAGATGAAGATGTAAAAGGGAGGGAGAGTTTCGAAAAATTAATAATAAAAATAATGATTAAAAGATATTTTAATTTTTAAATAATGGAGTTTCAAGTCACCTTAAATGAGAAAATGTTTTAAAAATATATATAAGAAAAATTGGAAACAAAAAATGATGACCTCCCCCTTTTGCACGTATCTAAACCAATATCTGAGTTAATTCATATTAACTTATTAATTACCACAATTAAAAAGAATAAAATAGTCTCTCTCATTTTCAATGTGGGATTAAGCTTTTCACTAACTCCTCATATTCCATATTCACTCCCACATGTTTACATTTATGTTATAATATTTATTCATTTTAATTAATTAATATTAAAATGCTCCAACACCTATGTAATACTAGAAAACCCAAATAATTCTATCTTTACTATTGAGCTTTATGCGTTACAATGAACTCATTGATGGGTGCATAAGTATATAGTAGACTAACCTTGGACTTAAACTAAATTTAGAGTAATGTAATTTAATTTTAACTACAAGTACAATTTGGATTAGGAATCCTTGTACAATTCAGATTAGGATAATACAGTAGAGTCATAGACTTGAACTTTGATTATATTTTGAACATGAACTCAATCTCAAGGTAGAAACTTGATAACAACTTGAGCTTAGAAGTGATGTTGCGGAAGCCTAAATAAAGCACACACGATACTCTCTTGATGAAATAGAAGAAAATTGACAAAACGTCTATCTATTGATAATAGTCTAACAACTGAATTGCCTTTGGAGAGGCTACAATGTGTTTAAATAGTAAAATAAAACCTAGGCAACTAGAAACCCTAAGGCGACTACAAAAGCATATAAAACTCTAATTTGACTAAATAACATTAAAAGCACCTAAAAAAAGGGAAATAAATGCCCTAAACCTAAAATAACGAAAATTACATAAAAAAACCAAATATAAAAATTACAAAATTTAATTTAAATATTCTGTGCTACATCAAGAAGGAAAGTATCACCAACTGAGCATAAATGATAAGTTGGAATAAAGGCTAGATGCCATGTGCCCATGCACATGGTGATCAAATCTTAACGTTTCTAAGGACGACGCAAATCATAATTCATATATACAAAATTAAAGTGGCAAACTAGGAGGAAAACCAATAAAGGCTAACTACCAATGAGATGCATGGTTCTAGAACTCAACCAAGGTGGTAATTTAAAGTTATAATGAGAAGACCTCCTAAGAGGCATAAGGACGATGCATGGTTCTAGAACGACACTATACATAATTAGAATCAATAAGACCTCCTAAATTGGCTGAGAATTTTTGTTTTAGGCCATTTAGAGAGCCTATAGTATGGAGAAATTGACCTAAAATTTAGAATCTGTGCAAAATAAATAAATAAATAAAAGAACCAGGTATGGGGGACCAAATTAATCGACGCGTAGAGATGAAGTGGATAACATAGAGTGGCAGTTGCATTGGCTGAACAATGATGATAGGCAACAAAAGACGAGAACTCTAGTTGTTGGACAAAAACAAGGTCAGTATGGTGCGTAAGACTAAAGACAGTTAGGCATGTGGAAGACTCAGTACACATTCTTCTCCGTGCTTAAAGTGTTTGGGGGGTCTAGAGAGAAAAAAAATCTGAAATGAAAAGTTAATTAGCATATTGTAACTATTTCAAAAAATGACTCACTTGTACAATTCAATCCAATTAAATTCACGAAATCAGGGATATCACAACTGAGTTGTTTTGGTAAATAAATAAGCATAAACAAACGCAGATCATATCATATCTAAGCCTGGATGGAAGCTAGCCCTTATAATTGGAAAGAACGCATGGTAGTGCATATGAGTTTTTTATGGACTTTGTACACAGAAAGGAATGTATTAGGATAGTTATATTTATTTCTGTTCTTTCTCTTTGGATAACTAAGAGACATTTACCATAGTGGCACTGGCATCACACTAGGAAAGAAAATAACAGAAGTTACAAAATTTGTTAGAGAACAGGAACTTTTGATTTGTCTCACTGCCTAATGTAGAGATAGGTTTTTGGTGTCCCATTTCATATTCCACTATGGGATGTGCAAATTTGTGACTGGACCAAAAATAGCAGGAACCATCCCAAGTAATACAGATAAAAACAAGATAATGCCAAGCTGGATATGGTTAATGTCCTTCTTGAAAGTCAATTGACTTAGGTTGTGCAATGTCATATCTAGGAAACAACCTTACTGAGCTTCTACCAACGACTTCTTTGTTTTTCTTTCCTTACTTGATACAATGTAATATTCTTGGTAAGTAAGCTCAATACAAATGAAGGATGTTAGGATTTTGACATAAGAAAAATTGTAAGTTGGAGAGTGAATGAATAGAAATGCAGTTAAAAGGCCACTTTTCATTGGGAAAATACAGCAGCGAAGACTTTCACAATAAGGAGGCTCATATCCATTGAACACCGAGCACAGTTTGAAAGGCAACTGGATTCACCAACCTTGACTCTTTGCGCTTCTTGCTGCACAGGCATTACAAACTTATTCAGTCAAATCACATAAATTGAACATAAATCTTGCTACTAACACGACTTACCACCATGATGACTACCACTCCTACCACCATGAATTGTCAAAAAAGTCAATTCTATGACAGGCTGAATCAATGTCCAAAAGTCATGCAAGTAAAAGTTATGTCCAAAAACAATTCCGACATATCTTATGATGCAGGAGCATGGGGAAAGTTCGATGACAAATGGCAAAAGAGTTGTTTGAATAAATTGAAATTTTTATTTGAAAATTATATTGAACTGTCTAGTAAGTTGCAGAGTGTAATATCTAGCATCTTAAATAAGAACAGCTATAGACAGAGAGGCAACATCAATGACTTTTTGATAAGTAAATAATTTCATTAAAAAAGAAAACTGCCCAAGAACAGGCTGTATACCAGAGGCAATGCTAAAACAAAAGGAACATGAAAATCTAGAAAATCTAGAAACCCTTCTACAGAAAACAAAGAAGTTGACTCCACTCGTATAGATCTTTAAAAAGAGATTTCATCTAAACCACACTGATTTCAGCTCCCTCAAAGCACCGATCATTCCTCTCTCGCCAAAGGCACTAGATTAGACACAATGGAACAACTCGTCATATCCTCCCACTACCTCCCCTGCCAACACATTCCACACCATTGAGGGCATCACCCAAGAGAGACCAAATAAGCAAAATATCATTGCCCATAGGCCTGAAGCCACAGTAGGTAAAGCTAATGTTTAAACCATCCAAAACTGAATGTTGTAACACTCCAAGTCCTTCAAGCCCAAAAAAGGGCTAGCCGAATGGGAAAGGGACATCCAACATTTAGGCCCGTTTGGTAATAAAGGCCGAAAAAGGGCTAGCCCAATGGGGAGAGACATCCAACATTAAAGACTTCCCAAATTTAATATAGGCCGAAAGGGGCAAGGCCCATTGGATTTAAAGTTTGGTTAGGTGGGATGTGGGAATCTGAGTTGCATTACAACATAATTCATACCAATTTTAACTCTGCTCTTGCAATAAAGAAAAAAGAAAAAAAAGAAGACAATAATGTCTGCTTTAGTACACAATGCGAGTGGCCTAATTTTCTACTTTGTTTGATCTAATTTATATAGTCTTTCACGTGCAAAGTAGTAGAATTTTGTACCTAAACACAAAATGAAAAGATAAAAAATAAAAAATACCGTCATTCATCTTCTTCCGGCCGGTATATGCAGCGGGTGTATGAGTTCAACCGCAGCTCCGAAGTTCCTAGTCCCGCTTCTTTAATTTTTTTCTTTTCTTGAGCTGCTCTTAAAGCTGTCCGAGTTTCTTCTGTTATACCCGCCATTGTCTCCTATAAAAATTAGGAATAGAAATATAAGTTTCAAAAGAAAATAAAAAATTCACATGCATTAAAACTGAATATGAAATCAAGTACCACAAGTGGTTCCGAGATCGAGTTAACGTGTTGCTGCATAACACGTAGCAACAACTTTGTTCTGGGAGAAAAATCAAGTCGAGGAAGTCCTTGAATTTTATTCTGTATCTTCAATATCCTCGGGTCGAGGATTGCAAAATTATGACCCCCGAATTGATCTTGGTGTCGGCGAAAGAAATTCGTCAGAGTTTCTTGAACTACAGTAAAAATTATCAAACTATTCTCGTTAGTCACAAAGACGTAAAGAAACGCATTTAGTTCTTAAAGAAAAACGCATTCTTGATGTATATTACCTTCACTGTTGGCAACATTTCCCATAGAGATGTAGACAATTTCCGAAGGAATGACATGGGAGATCTCAAGTTGGATTCTCAGTGCTTGGAAGCTGGTATTGTAATCACCAGTACGTTGCAGTATGTTTCTTAAACTCTCCACGTCCGTTGGTGGCTGTGGTTGCGCGAAGAACCTTGGAAACCTGAATACGCTGTAACCGCTCAGGTGCAAACTCAATAAAAAAAGATCTCTAACCGGCTCCTCTGCCATTTCTTGTTCTTGGTTAGGGAGTATTAGAAACAGAGTAAAATAGAGAGAGAAAATGAAAACTAAGTTTACTCTTTGATTGAAAAAATGAAAAAGTGATTATCAGCTTTATATAGGAGGAAATAATGGCCAACAATTTTCCCTCCAAAAAAACTAATTCCCATAATAAAAAAATAAAAAATAAAAAATAAGAAACTTGGAAATGGTATAAAAAATATCACTCATAAATCCCATTTCTTTTAGAACAAATTCATATCAAAACAATCCATAACTGTTTTTATCCTAGTCTCAAGAAACTTGGGTGTGAAATAACCCATAAATCTCATTGCTTTTAGAACGACTTCAGATCAAAACAATCAATAAATCCCCCATAAATCTAAAACACCCCAAAACAAGCTTAAAACCAAAAGCTTAACCAAAAAAAAAAAAACATACACACACAAAAAAAAAAAAAAAAAAAAAAAAAAAAACCATTCTATCAACCAAAAAAAAAAAAAAAACCAATTCAGCACCAATAAATCAATCAAAAAATAGCAGTATCATAGTTTTTTTTCCCTTCATTTTTCCAGCAACCAAACAGAGCTTATCAATAAAATAAAAAAATTTAAAAAAAAAAAAAAAACAGAGAGAGAAACTTGCTGGGCAGTGGCTGTTCCAGCAGAGCAATTCGGTAATTGAACGGTTTTAGACCCCTTAAACCAACCGGATTAACCTAGTTAATTAGCCAAGTGATTAACTTAATCAATTTAAGCAATTCTAGGTTATCACAAACATACAATCATATCAAAAGTATAAAGCAGCGAAAATATAAAAGACACAATGATATGATTACCCAAGAAACCACACGGTAAAAACCTGAGGAGGATTTGACCTAGCTATCCTCAAGGTATACCTGAATCCACTATGAAAGAATCGAAGTTCATACAAAAGGACTTACAACTCCCCGCTTGACTTCCTAATGCTACCCACCAGTAGAACTTACTGACACAACCACGTGCAAGCTCCGAATTCACGGACTCCTTTCTTTCTTGGATTCTCCACAAGATACAAGCACCCACGCTTGTTATTCTTTAAGCTCCAATGGCAGTAACCGAGTTGATCATCAAGATGTTAATATTATCTCTACCTTGAAAACCCTAAGTTTTGTGTAAAGGAAAGCTCATCTAGATCTCACAAGAGATTTACACAAAACAGAAAAGTATAAGCAACAATAGAACTGGAGCAACTCTAAAAACATGGCTAGGGTTTTTCTTTATATACCTAGGGTAAAAACAGAAAACTTAAAATGTTTAATGAGTTAAGGCTGAGCTGGAATATTCTGCAGAAAAGCATTCTGCCCGAGATTCGATCGATCGAGCCAGGCCGAAATGCACCAATGCATCTACAACTTCTCGATTCCAACTTTACATGAAAGACTTAACTTTGAACAAGCCTAAATAAGACTAAACAACCTGTTTTGATCATGGTTTGCCAACAATACAAATTAGAGTTCTAAATACATAAAATCCTAAATCTTTAGAACCTAACAAACTCCCCCTTTGGCAATCCGTGACAAAACACAAGCACAAAGCTCAAAGTTTACAAGTAAAAAGCCCTTTACAAAAATAATGCTCATAAACCAAAATTCAATCCTAACTACTATACATCAGTTGCAAGTATAGACAGCAGCTCAATTGAATCAACCTGTATATTCTTGAAATACTCAACAAATGCATAAACGCATGTGTGACAAAAAATAGTATATAAACAGGTATAACATTCTTGTATGATTCACACAACACATAATAAAGACATATATTAAATGAATAACTCATAAAATATAAATCAAAACAGTGAATCAAAAGAAACAAGAATCAAATAGAAATCATGTATATCAATCAATGTTACTCCCCCTAACAAGAATATCCCAAAAAAAAATGATATACAAGGTGAAGCGCCTAAATACAATCTAGTCAAAACAAAAACAAAAAACTCTTCATAACTACCAAACTCCTCTACAAACTCTACTACCCCTTTTTGTGACGTAATGCCAAAGGGCAATCACAATCCATCATCAAAAGGAGGTGGTGAGGGTGAACGAAGACGTGCGAGATCAGCTCGCAACGCACGGATCTCGTAAAAAAGGTCCACCAAAAGCGAACTATGAGCTACCTGAAAGGTCATGACAGTCTCCAAAGTACGACGGATATCAAAGTCATCCGATGGAGGTGGAGGAACAGCAGCAGCAGCAGCAACATCAGGATCAGGAACATCCTCACCAGTAGGACCTGTAAAAGAAGAGGGAGGAGGTACGGACCCAGAAGGCTCAGACCTTTAGAGCCAACTCGAAGGTGAGCAGCCCTCTGTCTAAGAAAAGATGCACCTATAGGACCAATGACATGCACAGGCTCCGAGGAAGGGAAATCATCTAGACCTAAATAAAGAAGAATCCTACGGATATCAAAGTCATCCGATGGAGGTGGAGGAACAGCAGCAGCAGCAGCAACATCAGGATCAGGAACATCCTCACCAGTAGGACCTGTAAAAGAAGAGGGAGGAGGTACGGACCCAGAAGGCTCAGACCTTTAGAGCCAACTCGAAGGTGAGCAGCCCTCTGTCTAAAAAAAGATGCACCTATAGGACCAATGACATGCACAGGCTCCGAGGAAGGGAAATCATCTAGACCTAAATAAAGAAGAATCCTATGGATAAAAATAGGATGAACAAGGGCATGAAAAGAAGATGAAATCCTATACTCTTCGTTCAAGGAACGAAGGAACAAATGGGGAAAACTGATAGGAGCATCAGTAACTAGAGCATACAAAAATACACACCTCTCGAGAGGAATGGTGTGAAGATGAGAAATGGGCCAAAAACAATGACACGCTATCCTAAAGAAAAGATAGTGCAGCTCAGAAAGCTCAGCAGTGGTGATCCTAGGGTCAGAACCCCACTGGATAGAAGACCCAGTGATGTAAGATATGACATCACTCAAAACAGGAGACTCATCATATGGGCAGACAGAGTGTTGGACCAAAGGTACCCCTAGAGCATCAGCCACTACCATAGGAGTAATGGTGTACTCTACGCCTCATATCCAACTCTTTACTAAAGTGTTGGAATCATAGACGCGGATCGAGATGTTCGAGAAGAACTCTCGAATCAAGGTAGCAAGTGGAGGAGGATCAGAAATATCCACCAAGGGTAACCAGCCCCTACGCTCTAAGTTTGCCCTAATGGCAGGATCTAACTCATCTAGTATGACAGACTGCTCAGACCATATCTTACGCCTAAGATTCAACTTCTCAAAGATTTCCTGATTTTTCTCACTAGGAAATTTCTCTTGGTCAAAAGATGGAGGGGAAGGAGTAGGTGAGGAGACAGACCTATGAGCCCTAGTCTTCTTAGGCATGATGCTAAGGAAAGGACAGAGACACAAGAGAAAACCAAAAGAGAAAAACAATAAAAACCAAGGGCAGACTGCAAGTTAGCAAAAAAACAATATAGAGCAAAAATCTATATGATGCATGAACAGTTACAATGGCATGATGCATGTACTAATGCAGTGAACAAAGTCCAATTTTAAGTTCAATTGCACAAAATTGGCTTGAGCATAGAGTTTCTAACAAAAAACCCCAAAAATTTAAGAACCACTTGAAAAATTTTGAAGCACATTGATGAATTAAGCATTACAAAACACAACACATAGATTATAATGCCTAATTACATCCAATCAACAAGCCAATTTCATCAATTTCAACCTAATTGAACAAAATCCCCAATTCGGAACTAATATAAACCCTAGAAATTTCAACTTTTCACAAACCCAAAATTGATCAAATTAAACTATCAAAATCATGTTTATAGCATGTCCCCACAAAAACCCATTGATCAATTTCACAAAATTGGGCTTGAAACAACTAAAATCCCAAAAAGAAAGAGGTTCGAAATTTTGAGGAAAAATGCATGAAAAATGCATGAAATATGTAAATAAACACAAAATTGAGGGGTAAAAGGGACTTACCGGCTTGAGGAAAAAGAAACTTTGCAAAAATTTTGGAGGAAAACGACAAAAAATCGCTGTTTGAACCTTGCCTAGTCGGAGAGAGAAGAGAAAGGTCGAAAAACTTTTTGAAAAAGTATGTTGAATCAGTCAAAGAACACTGTTTTAAAAACCTGATTCACGACTTTCGATTGATCGAAAATCACTTTTGATAGATCGAATCACTCCGAAATTTTTAAAGAGATTTTAAGTATTTTCGATCGATCGAAACACAGAATGGATCGATCGAAAAAGGCAGCGGCTCACAGTATTTTGAGAAAAGTTACAGTTTTGAAAAAACTCAAACCAATTTTTGAAAAATAACTCCTCAAACCATTGAAATCAATGAAACAAAATGCATGAGTATGAGATGAAATGGAATGCTTTTTCAAAAACCCAAATTTTAATCTCAGTTTCTCCAAAGAAAGTTTCATCCAGTTCTTCCTTTAATTTCTCAGGCAAAAAAAAAGGTTTTGCATAATTCTCAAGATATTTTCAAACTTGGTTGGTCAGACCAAAAACACACACAATAACATGTACAGTGTTTAGTAAAGAGTAACTTGTATAGTGTGTGCAAACTAGCAAGAGTACGAGATACATGTGAGGTGATATGTGAATAGAAATCAATCCAAAGTTTACAAAATTCATCACACAGAATTTAAAAGAGACTATCACCTAAAGAGTTACATCATATAACTCCCACATCTCCTAGAACATAAGCTTGCAATCATGTAAGTTTCTTGATTTTAGCCTCTTAATTATGTGAATTGGCATCAAGCCTAATAGTACACACCAGTTTTAATTAAGTGAATTGGCATCAAGCCTAATAGTACACATCAATTTTAAGCATTAAGCAATTAAATCGAGACTACACCTTATGTTCTTTTTGTGCATGTGCTACACTTTCTCGAGCACAGAATCTTAAGATATGCACTAAGGTGTTTATGATTGGCTAGTGAGCAGTAGTGAGATGGTTATTTATGCCTTTCTCAAAATGATCAAGTCCGATAGTCAAAAAACATGTGACTTCAAGATTAAGACAGAGTGATAAATATTGTAAACATCTTTCCCACACAACATGCACTACAAAGTTTCAACTAGTAAAGTGCAATAAATAAGCTCATCAAAGCTAAACAAGGTACACAAGACATGTTCTGTGTAAATAAATTGACCAACCTTGTTTTCAAATACCAAGAAAAATAGTGCCAAACACAATTTGCATTACTCCTTTTTTTTTTTTTTTTTATTAAAGAAAGGCAAATAAATCCTAGAATGAAATGCATGAATGTAATGCAATGCAAGTCCTAGAAAAAAAACACAGAAACACAAAAAGAAAAACACCAAAGAACAATGGTCACAGAGGAATGAGTAATGAAGCACAAGGACCATGTCAGAAAGACTCAATTAGATCGAGTCTTTTGCATCCAAAACCTTTTAGATGCACCACGAGCATTGGAGTTCTTATTCACATTCGAGTGATTTCCAACTCCAGGATTGGAATGAAGGTTCAACGCCTTTACTAATTCACCAATAAGTGTCATAGGATCTTGTGCTTGAGGCACAGGCACCTTTGGTTTGTTAGCTCTTAGCAGCTTGAAACTTGTAACATTTAGGATGAATGTGTCCAGACTTTCCACAAAAATGACAAACCCAAGCAGGTTTACCATGCATCTTGTCCTTAGAAAGGATAGAATCCTTAGGTTTAGACTCTCCTAGATCAACCCTAATCTTCTTAAGGGGTGAAACTTCTACAGATTTGATAAACTCACTCACAGGTGGTTTGACAGTTTCACTCACAACCCCACTCACGGAAGGTTCAGAAGAAGAAGAAGGAACAAAGTTCGTGAAATGTGGTGCAGAATTAGAGATGCTTTCAACAAATCCTAAACCAGATTTGTCAGAAGGATACTTTTGAACATTCAACATTTAATCAAGTTTAGAACTAGCAGATCTAGCAACAGATAAATCATGTTCCAAATTTTTAGCTTTATCAAGCATGAGCATGTTCTCAAATTTAACATTGTTCAAAAGATCATTAGCATCAAACAATTTAACAAGCAGATTTTTCTTTTCAAGCTCAAGAGATTCAATTTTCTTCAGGCCAAGTTCAACATTCATAGCATCCTTTGCAACAACTTTGCAAAGTTTATTATAGGCCTCTTGAAGATCTGCATCCTCAGAGAGTTCTACATCAGAAGGGTTCTCTTCAGCAGATATACTTTCATTGACTACAGCAGTAGCAGTGAAAGCAATGAAGTTTCCATCCTCATCACATCCAGACTCATCATCAGAAACCTCATTATCATTAAGGGTTACAGCCATAACTTTACCCTTAGACCTCATGAATGCAGGACATTCAGATTTAACATAACCATTCCCTTGACAACCAAAACACTGAGCACCCAATGGATTGTTTGAAGATTGACCAACTTTTTCTCTAGGTTTTTCAAAGTTATTAACCTTAGTAGGATCATTCTTCCTAAAATTTCTAGGTTCAGCAGTGTTTGTACCGAGTCCAAATCTTCTGTCTCATCAATTGTGCTCCACTTCATGCTCCACCAATAAAATTTAGACAGCTAGCCTCTCTCATTAAATAAAATATCTCATTAAATAAAATATCTCATTAAAGTCAGAGTTATCTTATTTAATGAAAGAGACTAGCTGTCCAAATTTTATTGGTGGAGCATGAAGTGGAGTACAATTGATGAGACAGAAGATTTGGACTCGTTTGTATCTCTTGCCTTTCTGTTGTTATTCCTAAGAAAGTTTCTAAAGTTCTTGGCAAGGTACGCAATCTCTGTAGCAGAGAGCTCATCATCAAATCTACCAACTTCAACATCATCAACAGACTTAAGAGCCATTGATTTGGATTTGTTCACTTTGGATAGGTCAGACTCATAGGACTGAAGAGATCCTACAAGCTTATCAACAGGGATGGAGTCCACATCCTTGCTCTCAGTAATGGCAGTCACTTTGGGTCTAAAGTCTTCAGTTAAAGATCTAAGTATCTTCCTAACAATTTTAGGTTGATCATAGATTTCACCCAAATTAAAAGCAGAATTAACAATATCATTCAATTTAGCATAGAATTCATCAAAGGATTCATCATAAGACATTCTAATGCTTTCAAATCTAGAAGTTAATTGCTGCAGTTTATTGATCTTAACTGCCTTTGTGCTTTCCTGCTGCTTCTTTTTCAGAAGTTTGCCACTCACTCACAGGAGTAGTGGGCTTCTGCCATCCGTATTCAACGGAATTCCAAACCCTCTCATCAATAGATTTCAGGAATACTTTCATCCTTACTTTCCAATAAGTATAGTTATTCCTATCAAAATGAGGAGGAACAACAAGAGAGTGTCCATGCTCCATGACAACAGGGGTCAAGAATCAGCTCAGAGATAAAAAAAATCTCAAATAGGAGAGCTACCCGCTCTGATACCACTTGAACGGTTTTAGACCCCTTAAACCAACCGGATTAACCTAGTTAATTAGCCAAGTGATTAACTTAGTCAATTTAAGAAATTTTAGGTTATCACAAACATACAATCATATCAAAAGTATAAAGCAGCGGAAATATAAAAGACATAATGATATGATCACCCAGGAAACCACACAGTAAAAACCTGGGGAGAATTTGACTTAGCTATCCTCAAGGTAAACCTGAACCCACTATGAAAGAATCAAAGTTCATACAAAAGGACTTACAAGCTCCCCGCTTGACTTCTTAATGCTACCCACCAGTAGAACTTACTGACACGACCACGTGCAAGCTCCGAATCCACGGACTCCTTTTTTCTTGGATTCTCCACAAGATACAAGCACCCACGCTTATTATTCTTTAAGCTCCAATGGCAGCAACCGAGTTGATCATCAAGATGTTGATACTATCTCTACCTTGAAAACCATAAGCTTTGTATAAAGGAAAACTCCTCTAGATCTTACAAGAGATTTACACAAAACAGAAAAGTATGAGCAACAATACAACTGGAGCAACTTTAAAAAAGTGGCTAGGGTTTTTCTTTATATACCTAGGGTAAAAACAGAAAACCCAAAACATTTAATGAGTTAGGGCTGAGCTGGAATATTCTGCAGAAAAGCATTCTGCCCGAGATTCGATCAATCGAGCCTTTCATTTGATCAATCGAGCCAGGTCGAAATGCATCAATGCATCTGCAGCCTCTCGATTCCAACTTTACATGAAAGACCTAACTTTGAGTAAGTCTAAACAAGACTAAATAATCTGTTTTGATCATGGTTTGCCAACAATACAAATTAGAGTTCTAAATACATAAAATCCTAAATCTTTAGAACCTAACAGTAATGTTGGGCTATGAGATGTGGCTCATGTGACAAAGGTGGTTTTGAACGAGGGTTTAAAAAAAAATTAGATCAGGCGGGTTTAAAAATGCACATTTTCAAACAGCTTACCCAAACAAACCCTAAGGGTCTGTTTGAATACCGCTTATTGCTGAAAATTGAAAACTGAAAAAACTGTAGCAAAATAATTTTTAAATGTGTAAATAGTGTCGTGTGACCCAATTTTGAAGTTGCTTTTACTGAAAAAAGTACTTACAAGTCTTGTGAACAGTGCACAGGACCCACCATTTTCAGCAAAACGCTAAAACGCATGGAAAACAGGCATTCCAAATGCACACTAAGTAAACATTAACCACAGTTAAGTTTGAGCGTTTTAGGTTTTAATTGAGGTGGCACTTCTTAGACTGTTGTTTTATTTTAAAGAGATCCTGTCCATGAAATGGACACTCCATTTCAAAGAGAAATGGAGAGAATCCAGATCTAGCTTATTGTGGTGATTCAAATAGTCATTCAATTAGGGGTGGAAAATCAACTCAAGCCCATTTACCCATCTAAACCCATTCACTTAAATAAGACCTAAACTCATCCAATTATTAATTGGGTAAAATGGGTATTTACCCAATTAAACCCAATCAATATTAATGTTTATTAGATTTTAACTGGGTACCCAATTATGATCTAAGTATCATTTTTACAAATCACCAAACTCTAAAATACCCAAAACCACTAAAAATTACCAAAATACCCCCTAAACCTTAAAATGACCGAAATACTCCCCGAAACTTAGAAAATGACCAAATTACCCCCGAAATTTAAAAAAATGACCAAAATACCCCCGAAACCCAAAAATTACCAAAATACTCCCTAAACCTAAAAAATTATTGAAATGCCCCTAAAACCTAAAAAATGACCAAAATACCCCCCTTAAACCTATAAAATGACCAAAATACCCCCCGAAACCTAAAAATTACTAAAACAACCCCCTAAACCCAAAAATTGACCGAAATACCCCCTATACCTAAAACATTACCGAAATACCCCCTAAACCTAAAACATTACTGAAATACCCCCGAAATCTAAAAATAACCAAAATAACCCTGAAAGCTATAAATTGACCAAAATACTTCTTAAACCTAAAAATGACCAAAATACCCTCAAAACCTAAAAATTACCAAAATATTCCCTAAATCTAAAAAATGACTGAAATACCCTCAAAACCTAAAAATTGACCAAAATATCCCCTAAATCTAAAAAATGACAAAAATACCCCCAGAAACCTAAAATTACTAAAAAAATAACCCTTAAACCTAAAAATGACAAAAATACCCTCGAAACTTAAAAATGAACTAAATACCCCCATAAACATATAAAATTACCAAAATACCCTTGAAACCTAAAAATGACTAAAATAACCCCGAAACCTAAAACTTGACCAAAATACCCCTAAACCTAGAAAATGACCAAAATACCCTCAAAATAATAAATCAAGACATGTATTTCAAACCACTTTCCTCATCAACCAATTGCAACTTCCTATCTTCGCAAAGTTGTGAAAATTTGTGTTTCTATATAGCTCCTATTGATTTATATATCTGCATTGGAATCAAGATTGTCGCATTACATGGTTAGGTGCTACTGGCTTGAAAGCCCACAAGCAAGTGTATGAAAAGCTTTGATTGATGAACAGAGTGTTGATCTTATTTTAAATCCAATACCTTTATCATCATCGATATATATATATATATATATATATATAATAAGTAAAACTGAGAGAAAATCCAATTAGATTTCAAATTTGAATTCAATTAGAGTTTAATTTTGTGCCACATGTCCCATCTAATCTAAATTTTAAATTTTTGTGCCAAGTGAGTTAATTCAGTGTAAAATTTGAATTTCAATTAGAGTTTAATTTTGAGCCATGTGTCCTATCTAATCTAATTTTTTTAATTTTTGTGCCAAATGAGTTAATTTAGTGTAGAAAACTAAGAGTTCAATATAAATTAACCTTAAAAAAAATAAAAAATAAAAAATAAACCTAATCATGTAACTAAAAATAATTCAAATTTATAAGTCATATAGATAATATATCATGACTATGTACAATTCATTACTAATTAGGTTATATATCTCCTTCTCAAAAAAAAAAAAAAGTTATATATCTATACTATATATAAAAGGATTTCCCACTTTCAACTGGACTTTTATATGATTCAAAAATACCCTCATTAATGAGGACATAAATGTCAAGTAACAAATTTTATTTTGAATTAAAAAAGAGAACTACTAAAATTTAGGATTTTTTTCCCTTCACATTAAAAAAAAAAATTATAGTTACTACTTATCTCTAAAATTTATCATTTTTATTTGTTTGAAAAAAAAATATTTCTAAATTATAATAGAGGAAAATTGTTAACCTTTACCCAAAAAAAATAAAAGAGCCTCTTAGCACGCGCATTTCAAAGTGAAAAGAACAGCTTGACTCCCATTTCAATTTTTTTTTATTAATTTTCATTTTCACCATCTTTAAATAGTTCATTGGAGGAAAATGTCTTCTTTATATATATAAAAGGCCACTTTTTAGACAAAAATAAAAATATGCATTTTGTGGAAAAATAAAAAATAAAGGCACTTAATAATTATACACTGCTTTGTCAAATTTCCGGTAGCATCTAATATATGGTCTATGCATATAAACAAATTTTCAAAGATATATGGGTATGAAAAACAACCATGGTAATTGTGAATGGTAAACATTGTCTTCCTTATTTTCCTCTATGACAAATATGGATACGTGCGAAGGATTATTAGGTTATACATAATAGAAACTAAAATACCATTGGCTCCATTAGTGTATTGAAAAGTTATTGTTTTTTTTTTCTGTTTGAGATACTTCAAAACTACTGGTTCTTGATTGGCAAAATTATACTGCACTAAAACACCATCAAAATGCTATTTAGTGCAATCAAAACAGATAATTTATTGGTTACATTAGGATAAGGTTTTTACATTTTATCCTTTTGAGGTCAAAACCACGTAACTTTATTGATTATCAAAACTTACAATGGTATAAAACTATAAGTATAACATAATATAGGAGGTAGGGCATGCCAACACACTATCCAAATTGCATGTTCGATTACAGGCCTACACGTCTATCACCATGTGTGTATATATATAAACCAAAGTTTAGAAAAAATTCAATTAGAATCAAAACTAGGTTTTATTTTTGTGCTTTTCATACAAATTAAATTGTTTAGGTTTTTGTTGTTATTTTTTCTTTGAACTAATGAGCATATTTTTTATACAGTTTCTATTCAGATATTTTGTATGCAAAAATATTGAACGTAACAAACTGTAATTGAGCTGAACATTCCTATGCAATTTATTATTTGACCAATTTAGGAGATACTATTTGACCAATTTATTATTTTATTTTGTTTTGTATTTAGTAGAATTTCACAGAAAATAATTGTGAATTGATATTGTATATTTAGTATCCAATAGTGATTTTTAAAATTATATATGTAATAACAATGTAATGAGAAACTTAGCATAACCAATATCATGAAAATTGCAAAGAAAAACTATTTTAGTACCTCTAAACGTCCTAGTCAAATTATGTCATATATGTTTAATAACCTAAGCTAACATTAATAACACTACTACAATTCATCAATCTCTTGCGTAAGCACGGGTTACATACTAGTCTATATATATATATATATATAATAGGTGAAACTGAGAAAAAGTCAAATTAGAATTCCAAATTAGAGTTCAAATTTTACGTCATGTGTCTAGATTTATACGGGGATCATGCCATAATTATCCTTTAGATTCAAAATTAGATTTCAATTATGAGCTAATTTTTTGCCATGTGTCCCAATTTTTTTTTTTTTTTTTTTGGTGCCAAATGTGGGGATCACACCATAAATATCCATCAAAGTATTCATTGTGAATAAGTAATTTTGATTCAATGAATGAAATTTTTTAGTCATCTGCTTCAATCTTGATACAATATCTATGGCTAAGATGTTCTTGAAAGAATAAAATGTAGCTACATCTCCCTTCACTCTCTCTCTTGTTCAATTTTCCACTCACAAATCAAAACTCTCATTTAGCTTATCTACTTCTTCCATCTTGTGCCAAAAATGAAATCCAAGGATCACATTACTAACATTCAAATGTAATCAGCAAACTAACTCAAGCTCATCACTCTTCATCTCCTTTCTCACAAAGACTTCAACCTATCATTAGAATTTGTGTTGTAACTTGGATTTTTGCTCTATATCATTTTCAATTTTATTACCATATGCTCTATTCCATTATCTTCGTGTTTATTATTATTATATTCAAGAATTGTATTCCACTTATAACGTTCATTTTAATTTTTTATTTTTCAATAACAAAATCTTTGGTTTTGGCATATACGGTTCATACTAACAGTATGATACTATTACAAGACAAGCAAGAAAAGACCCATCTTGCTAAGTTCTATGTTCCTTTCAAGGATTCTAAGAAACACAATGTCAAATACAAGGTATGATCTTCATGTTTTACTTTTTAATTAGATCATTTTAATTTCATTGTAGTAGTATTATTTTTTGGGATGAATTTTTTTTAGGTATTAAATTCAGTGGGTTTTGTAGGTTCATCGATTATTTCCGTAATGGTAAATAGAGATTTGAAGCTCATTATTTTTTTGAGGTAAAAGTTTTGGAAAAAATTGGCTTTTACCCTTTTTAAAAAAAAAAAAAACAATCCAGCATTTTGCCATCTTTCTCAAACTAATTAGGGAAATTCCCCTCTTTTGTAACTCGATTTATGATAAATCGAGCTATAAAAAAAAAAATTGGAGCCCTATAGCGGCATTTTTAAGTACCTATAGTAACGTTTTAAGGACTTATAGTGGCTTTTTGTAACTCAACCTCCATGAAATCAAGTTATAGGCAATTTTTTTATTTTTTTTTACCTATAACTCGATTTCATAGAGGTCAAGTTACAAAACGCCACTATAGGTCCTAAAAACGTCGCTATAGACTCCTTAAAAACGCCGCTATAGGGCCTAACTCAATTTATCATAAATCGAGTTTCAAAAGATGGGCATTTCCCTAATTAGTTTGGGAATGGGGGCAAAATGCTGGATAGTTTTTTTAAAAAGGGCAAAAGCCCATTTTGTCCTAAAAGTTTTTGTACTTTGACTTTAGTTACTATTATATTCTTTATATTCATATATTTGTATTTGTGACACTTGGGAACAGATCATCAAAATCCTTTGGAACAAAGCTCTATGTGAAAAATATGTTTGGCTCTTCTTCTAACCTCTTCCATGACTTCCACTAAATGATAGCAAGATTAATCTAAAACATTGGTATTACATATCAATTATGCACAAGAGTTTCATGTTGTGATTAACAAGAAACTATCGTCTATCATGTGAGCATATGATTAGTAAAATACAATATAAAATATAAGCCTTTGAATTTTATGCTGTCCTCTACACATAAACATAAATTTTAGAAATCTATATTATTTATGTAATAAATTGTTGGGAAATTTAGACCCCGGTTGATAGCATTAACAAGTTTTAAATCCAAGTTGTTAATTAGATTTATTATGAATAAAACTTGTTAAAACAAACAAACATCAATATCATGTCAAAATTATGCAGTGAAAAAATAAATAAGACAAGATATGATGACCCAGGAAAACCAATGAAACAAACTAGTTTCACAGTAAAAAACCTAGGGGGAAACCTTCCGGAAAAGCAATCCACTATAGTAAAGAGAAGTTTTAGATCTAGTACAAAACCTTTATCCCTAGACTCTACAATCCCCATTAATGAACTCACAACAGAAACCTTCTACCGCTTCAGAACCTCTAAACTCTTCAATATATGAACGCCACCCTTTGATGATGCATGAATCCCAGTACATGACTAACCAATTTCGTGGATCCCAGTACGCGACTTAATCACCAACTAGAAGAAGATGTTGGCTGCAAAGTTCTTCACTTCATCAAGAATGAAGATCAAGAAACACTTGGTTACAAAACTCTAAGGCGCAAAGACGCAGTAGCTTCTTTTAGAAAGAATAAGGCATCGGTCACCTTTTGCATATGTTCTCCTTGTATTCTCTTATGTGACGGCATCTAAAATAAGCCTTATATAGGTCTAGGATTGTGAGAAAAGAAACCCTACACAAATACATAAACATGGGCCGAAAATCAGATCTGGAAATCTGAATTCCCGTAACCTCGATAGATACCTCAATAGATAGTATCTATCAAGCCCCATTAAACGTCGATAGATAGCTAGGTGTTGAGGAGGTGTCGAGAAGCTGTTGAGGGGATAGGAGCTTTCTCGATCGATCCACCAACTGTCGAGAAGGTGTCAAGATTGCGATAACAATCAATTGAAGAGCTTGATAGATGCAGCTGTCAAGCTTTAATGATTTTGCACTTCTCAGCTTGTTTCTTGGACAGACTTGATGACTTCAACGCTTGATCTTGAAACACAATTTCTTGAAGTATTAAACACATCCTAGATCTACCCAATTACAAGTAAAGTGCGTATTTTCAAAGGATTAGCCAATTACATCAAAGAATGACATATGTTCCTAACAACTGAAACACATATGTCCTAACATAAATAATGTTAATGTGGTTTTAAAAATGATATGCATTCCTAAATTATGTTCATTTAAATTAACTCAAATTTGTGATAAAGTAACCTAATAATAAACAAATTCAAAAATTCTTATTAAATTAGGTTTGAATATTATTTTATTCTCAATTAAATGTGAGTTAATCACATTCAAGCTTAAACAAAACCCATCTCTTAGCCTCCCTTTCACTCCTGCAATGGTTGCCTAATAATTGATTGGACGCACTCTAACGCCACTCATGATCTCACATAGGTCATCCTCCTCCACAACCATGGACTTGATTGTAATTTTGTTTTTCTTCTTTTATGTTGTTGATTTTTACTCTATGTACTTTTAAGTGCTTAAATTTTGGTGGGTTTAGGTTTGTGGGTGTTTTTCCTTCGGTTGCCTTTAGACGTAATAATTGGAAAATTTGTGATCTATCATAATAATAAAAAAAATTTTAAAAACTATTTCACTTTCTATAGTACTGTTAACATCTTTAAAATATATATATATAATTTGCAAGGCATTCTCAGAACTCTGGAGACCGGTACCTTTCTCCTGTCTCATTAGATAACCACTTTGTATATATAAAGCATTACAGTAAATCCCAAATATTTTACTTCACCTCTTCTCCATTCTAATTAATCATAATTACAGAGGTTTCTGAGTTTATTGATAGGTTAATAGACATTTACTTTAATAATTATCTTTGATGGATTACCAATGGATTTTTTGTTTAATTCATCTCTTACAATGTTCAAATATAAAGTTGTTAAGGATGAAGAATGATAGGCCAAACGCGAATTGACCCCTTGTGATTAATTAACCAATTAATTTAGCCAAGTATATTAATTAAGTTAATTAACATGCAAATGCATGGCAGTACAAACAAATCACCAAATAACTAAATATGCAGCGGAAATTAAATGACACAGTGATTTGTTTACGAATGGGAAAACCTAACGGCAAAAACCCCACCGGGTGATTTTCAGGTCACCACTCCCGAAACTCCACTATTATCATAACAAGCGGTTACAAGTAAAGGAATCTCAAGTACCTTACCAACCTACTGTTGAACCCTTACCCCAATACCCAATTGGACTTGTTCTGTAGTGACAGTTTCCCCTTTTGATGCACGGCTCCCAAGTACGTGACTAACCAATTTGCGCGGATCCCAGTACGCGACTTCAACACCAACTAGAAAGAGAGGTTGGTTGCAAAGTTCTTCAATTTATCCTACATGATGAAGATCAAGAAGATGCTTGGTCAAAAAACCCAAAGGTGCACATACACAGCAACTTCTTCAGAAGAGATGAACAAGGGCAGAACTTTGTCTCCGGTTACAAATTGCTTGAACAGAGTTTGCTCAATGCTTGTGCAACTTGCATCTATGTTGACGGCCCTTAAAACAATCCTTTTATATGTCTAGGGTTAGGAGAAAAGAAGGCCCAAAGACACATTCACGGATCCCAAGAAATCAGATCAGAAATTCTGATTTTATAAACCTCGACAGATAGAAGCTGTCGAGCAGGTGTCGAGCTTATGGGCTAGAACAGCTTACTTAAACTCGATAGATGTAGTTGTCAAGCCAGCTATCGAGATTTAATGATTTTTCACTTTCAGCTTGTTTTCTTGGACAGACTTGAAGGCTTCCACACTTGATTTTGAAACTTGGTTTCTTGAAGTATTTCAACACATCCTAGATTTACCCAAATACAAGTAAAGTGCGTTTTGTCAAAGGATTATCCAATTACATCAAAGAATAACATATGTTCCTAACAAGTGAAACATATATGTCCTAATAATCTCCCCCTTTGGCAATCCGTGACAAAACCACAACAAACAAATGAACATATGAGAGAAGTCATAAATCACTCAACTCATACTCACTTGTTACATACAGTAAAATCTATCCTAACACAAACTCTTGAAAAACTTTGCAAGAAAAGAGTTTATGGTAAGTAGACTTTGACAACCTATATTGCCGAAACACTTTAAACAAAACTCATCAAGGCATCTTGTGTGAAACAGAAATAATAGATTGCATACAAGTAAAGAAGCATGTGTATAAAGAAAGAAAAGAAACAACACATGTAAGAGGTAGGTGAAAGAACATACATCCACATATAGAAAGAACTAAGTACAATGTATGTCAATAAATGGTCAAAAGACCCAATGTACATGAACAATGTATCTAAAGAAGAAAGAAAAGAAAAGATACATCACATCCTCACTACATCCCTCAAAACAATAACAACACTCCCCCTAACAAAAATGTCCTATACTAACTCTCCCCCTAAGAATGACTACTCTCATATTCAAAACTACTCCCCCTTTTTGTCACGAGTGACAAAGGGCAGGAGTGTCAAGTAGACATCTCATCAGTAGAGCTAGCATCTCCATAATCATCATTCGAAGCATCATCGTCATCACCATCCGAAGCATCATCGTCATCACCATCATCATCATCATCCTCAGAGTCCAAAGCCGTTGGAGGAGGTGGTGAAAGAGTAGCCTCAGGAGCAAAACCACCCATGGTCACCTGCCGTCTAGCAATACGGCCAACACGAACATTCACCTGATACAACTTAGTAGAGAGTGTATCAAGGTGAGCATCCATGCACTGTAGCTGTGCCATGATGTCTCCAAGGGATACATCGCTCATGGAGGAAGAGGGAGTTGATGTAGGTGGAGCAGATCGAGATAGAGCTGATTGAGAAGGAGGAGTGGAATTCGTCTGTCGCGACCTAAATTGTGCCTCACTACGTTTTACGGTAGCGGCGTCTATGGCACACATGAATGCGAAAGGGTCAGATGCAAGAAAAGGAACAGAAAAGTGGTGTAGAATCCTCATGATAGCAGAAGGAAAGATGAGCTTATCACAGGTCGCCACATCTAAATGAACATCTATAATAAACAGAATAAAATGAGATGGAAAGTCTATGGTAAGATGCTCAATGAGGGATAACAAAAATCGAGCACGAGACTCTGTGATGGAGTTATAGTGAGAGAGAGGATGGAGTACAAAAGTCATCACCATGTTTAAGAATCTAGGACCTTTAGCAAAAGGCCGACATGATGTATACTGACGCTCACCCCACCCAAAAGGGCGCTCATAAAAAGCTGAAATGAACTCATCCTTGGACACAGTCCGTAGACGCTCACAAGAAGGATAGTCAGGAAACTCTATCTTAGGAACCCGAAGCACATCCGCAACTAGCTGCTGTGTGACAGGGATACGCATACCTCGAACGCGAGTGAAAAAGAGAGGTACTGAATGATCAATCCCGTGCATGTTGGAGTAAAACTCTTGGATAAGCATGAGAAGACATGTGACCGAGACGTCACACAGTGACTCCCATCCCCAACTGTGAATGACATCGGGAAGGTCAGCGTCGGCGAAGTCCGCCAAAATTACTTGGCGTTCCGAATGAACACCTCGTCTAGAAAAGTTCTCCGAGAATGCCTTGTGGGCATCATCATCACAGAACCGAAGAGTAAGAGGAGCAGAATCAGAAAATGAAGAAGCTTCCGAAACGAAGAGGGTTCCGAGCCGAAGTAGATTTATGCTTAGGTGCTATAGACACGACTAACGTAAACAGAATGAGAAAGGGAGAGAGGGAGACAATCAGAAAAGTCCCAAAGTAATTCAAATATAACAAGTATATTGAATAGAGAGTGCGTATGCATGGGGAATGCATGGACATGTGACATGCAAAAGAAATTTCATCATGGGCTCAACCTAAACCAATCCTACCAGCACACAAACATATTACACACATTTAAATGCATGAGATTTTGAACACATTTAAATGAAAATCCATCCCAAAATTTTAACAAAAACTCATCAATTTTGAAAAACCCCAAAATTTTGAAAAAACCCAAAACCTAAGATTCAAAAACATGAAATGCATGAAAAATGAAAGGAAAAGAGATCATACCAAGTGATTTAAAGCAAGGAGGGGCTGAAAATCACGTGGGTTGAAGGTTTTGAGTGAGAAAAGTGAGTTTGGGAGGTGAACAGGTGTGGACAGATCAAGAGAAATCAAGAAAAATAAGAACCGGATCGCACGAGGGGCTTAAATAGATCCTCAGTAAATCTCTATAGATACAGGTATCGAGAGGTGTCGAGACATCTGTCGAGAGAGGTGTCAAGGAAAATGGTCTTCCACAAGTACAGGTGTCGAGGAAGTATCGAGGAAGGAACACCAGAATCAAGAATAGAAGCTCGATCGATCGACCAGGTATCGAGAAGCTATCGAGGAGGCAGGAGATTTCTCGATCGATCCACCAGGTGTCGAGGAGTTGTCGAGATTGTGATAAGAAAAAGCCTGAGAGCTCGACAGATAGCTAGGTATCGAGGAGGTGTCGAGGAGCTGTCGAGCTAGCTTTTGAAAACAGTTTTTCGAGAAGTGAAAAACATAGACATGAATGCAATCCAACATGCAACTCAACCAATGATCCAATCAACATATTAAGCTCTCAAAATCATCTCTCAACAAAATTTTAAGCACATGGATCCCCAAAAAAACATACACACACACACTAAACAAGTCTAACCGATTTTATATTTCAAAAACAAGTCAAGACAGTTTAGTGAGCATACATAAGCACATGTAAACTTAATGATGGCCAAATCATATTGTACCTGCACATGTATCAAGAGTAGCAAAGAATATTGCGTGTTGTGTGTGATAAATATCGCAAGATTGCATAAGTGTATACATGTTATGACGATTTGAGATATGAAAAAATCACTTTAATTCACACACAATCATAACTGTTTGATGGGGACTATCACCTTCGAGGTACATCCTATAACTCCCACATCTCCTAGAATACACTTAAATCATTTTTAATCTTTTTGCTTTTTATTTTCTTTGCATATTTTCTTTTTAAGCATATCATGCATGGGCATATAAGAGAAAGAAAATAAATACCCATTAATATTTGACATTCCAATTTTGCTATGCCAAAGCACATAAATGTCATTCATGATTGGCGGGCAACAGTGGTGAGATGGTTATTTATGCCTTTATCTTAAGATTTTTTAGTCCTACTCGTCAAAAAGAGTGATATGATGTTAAATCTAAGAGATAACTTAATCTTACTCATCACAAACAAGAGCCACAAAGCTCACTTGCTTAGTTGTGCATAGAGATGCTCATCTAAGCTACAAAAGATACAAAGTTTAGAAAACTTTGTTTCAATGGCCATCCAAGATACACAAGTACCAATGTACACAAAACACAAACTGTTTTTGTATTTTCTGATTTTTTTTCAATTTTATTTTTTTATTTTTATAACAAAAACAATATAAGCAAAAACTGAAAATAAACAAACAAAAACATGTGTTGGAAAATTTAGACCCCTTAAACACACAGATTGCGTAGCCTAGATTAATTAGCCAAGTTGTTACTTAGTCAAATTATGCAATTCTAGGTTAAAGCAATCAAATAATCATATCAAGATATAAAGCAGCGGAATAATAAATAACACAAGATATGATCACCCAGGAAACCACTCGGTAAAAACCTGGGGAGGATTTGACCCACCGATCCTCAAGGCATAACAGAATTCACTATGAAAGAATTGAAGTTCTTACAGAAGGACTACAAGCTCCCCGCTCGACTTCCTAATGCTACCTACCAGTAAAACTTCTTGACACGACCACGCGCAGGCTCCGAATCCACGGACTACATCTTTTTGAATTCTTCAATCAGCTACAAGCTCCCCGCTTGCTTTTCTTTTTAAGTTCCAATGGTTGCAACTATAATGATCTTCAAGATGTTGAAATCATCTCTACCTTGAAAACCCTAAGTTTTGTGTAAAGGAAGTCTCCTCAAAGATCTCACACGAGATTCACACAAAACAGCAATGTATGAGCAACAAAGCAATATGGACAACCCACAAAAACGTGGCTAGGGTTTAGTTTATATACCTAGGGTAAAAACACAAAACCCTAAACGTTTAATGAAGTAGGGCTGAGTTGGAAAATCTGCAGAAAATTCAACCTGTGCGATTTTCGATCGATCGAGTCTATTCTTCGATCGATCGAGCCAGGCCGAAAGTCCCAAGTACTTCTGCAGCCACTTGATTCCAACTTTACAATATTAAACCAACTTTGAGCAATTCTAAACAAGACTAAATACACTGTTTTGATCATGGTTTGCCAACATTACAAATTAGAGTTCTAAATACAAAAACTCCTAAGACCTTAGAACCTAACAAACTCCCCCTTTGGCAATCCGTGACAAAACCCTAATTCACAGCTCAAAGTTTTACAAATAAAAAGCCCTTTACAAAGGTAATGCTCATAAAATCAAATTCAGCCTAACTACTATCCATCAGTTGCAAGTGTAGACAGCAGCTTAGTTGAATCAACCTGTATATTCCTGAAATACTCAACAAACGCATAAACGCATGTGTGACAGAAAAGAGTAAAAACAACAGGTATAACATTCTTGTAAGATCCACACAACACAAAATAAAGACATATAAAAATGAACAAGTCATAAATATAAATCAATACGCAGTGAATCATAAGGCAACAAGAATCAGTAAAAAATAAATGTATATCAAACAATGTTACTCCCCCTAACATGAATATCCCAAAAAAATGATATACATAGTGAAGCACCTAGATACAATCTAAAACAATATCTCCCCCTAACAACAAAAATCTCCACAAGACAAAACTCCAAGTCAAAACTAAACTCCCCCTTTTTGTGACGGAATGCCAAAGAGCAATCATGAGTCGCCATCAAAAGGAGGTGGTGAGGAAGAATGAAGGCGTGCTAAATCCACTCGAAGAGCACGAATCTCATCCAGCAAGTCCACCAAAATCTGACCATGAGCCTACTGAACAGTCATGACAGTCTCCAAAGTACGACGAACATCAAAGTCGGCCGAAGGAGGTGAAGGAACATCAGCAGCAACAGTATCAGCACCAACTGGATCAGAAATATCCTCACCAGCAGGACCTGCAGAAGAAGAAGGAGGAGGAGATACGCTACTAGAGGGCTCAGACCTAGGGTGTTTAGAACCAGCTCGAAGATGAGCAGCCCTCTGTCTAAGAAAAGACGCACCGATAGGAGCAATCACATGAACAGGATCAGAGGAAGGAAAGCCACGAAGCTCAAGATGGAGCAAAATCCTATGAATGAAAATAGGATGAACAAGGGCATGTGAAGAAGATGAACTCCTATAAACCTCGTTCAAAGAACGAAGAAATAGATGGGGAAAACTGATAGGAGCATCAGTAACAAGAGCGTACAAAAATACACACCTCTCAAGAGGAATGGTGTGCACATGAGAAATAGGCCAGATGGAATGACAGGCTATCCTAAAGAAAAGATAATGTAACCCGGAGAGCTCAGCAGAAGTGATCCTAGGATCAGAACCCCACTGGACAGAAGTACCAGTGATGTAAGACAAAACATCGCTCAGCTCGGGAGACTCATCATAAGGATAGACAGGATCCCTAACCAACGGTACCCCTAGAGCAACAGCCACTACCTGAGGAGTAATGGTGTACCCAACACCTCGTATCCAACTCTTTACCAAAGTGTTGGAATCATAGATGTGTATAGAGATGTTCGAATAGAACTCTCTAATCAAGGCAGACGGTGGAGGAGGATCAGAGATGTCTAACAAAGGTAACCAGCCCCGACGCTCAAAGTTAGCCCTAATGGCCGGATCAAGCTCATCTAACACAACAGAACGCTCAGCCCAAATCTTCCTCTTAAGGTTAAGCTTCTCAAAAAGATCTTGGTTTTTCTCACTCGGAAACCTCTCACGGTCAAAGGAGGGAAGGGATGGAGAGGATGAGGGAAGGGACCTATGGGCTCTAGTTTTCCTAGGCATGATGCTAAGGAAAGAACAGAGACACAAAGAGAAAACCAAAAGAACAAAAAAAACAAAACCAAAGTCAGACTGCAAGTTAGCACAAAAAAACAATAGAATTAAAATCTATATGATGCATGAGCAGATACAATGCCATGATGCATGCACTAATGCAGTGAACAACTAAGTTCAATTGAGATTAAATTGACAAAATTGGCTTGAGCAAGGAATTTTCTTAACAAAAACCCCAAAAATTTAACACAAATTGAAAATTTTTAAAACCAAATGATGAATTGAGCATCACAAAACACAACACATAGATTATAATGCTTAATTTCATCAATCCAACAAGCCAATTGCATCAAATTCTACTCAATTTCACAAAATCCCCAAATCGGATCAATTAGGAAACCCTAGATTTTTCAATTTCACATCAAACTCAAAATTGATCAAATTGAACTATTTAAATCATGTCTATAACATGTCCCCACAAAAACCCAATGATCAATTGCATCAATTATGGCTTGAATCAAAAGAAAAAACCAAAAAAGCAAAGTGCGAAAATCGCCCCTTAAAAGCATGAATGTATGCATGAAATGATGAAAAATAAATCAAAAGGAAGGGCAAAAAGGTCTTACCGGCTTGAGGAGAGAGAGATTGTGCAAAGACTTCGGAAGAAAACGACAAAAAATCACAATACCAAGCTTGCCAACGCGGAGAGAGGAAAAAAGGTTTGAAAAGTTTTGAAATAGGATCTTTGAAAAAGTCAGAAAAATGCCTTTTAAAAACCTTTTTCACGATATTCGATCGATCGAAAATTACATTCGATCGATCGAATGTGACAGTCATTTTAGAACCAACTAAGGCACTTTTTCGATCGATCGAAAAATGGGTTGGATCGATCGAAATGGTCAGAAGCTCACTAAATTTTAAAAAAAATCCAGTTTTGAAAGACACAAACCAAAATTTTGTAAAACAACTCCTCAAAGCAATAAATAGTAAAAACAAAATGCATGAGTATGAGATGGAATGCTTTTTCAAAAACCCAAATTATGTCAAAAACACGTTTCAATCATTCCCCCATTGAATTTTCTCAAGTAACAAAAATGTTGTGCACAAATCTCAAGATATTTTCAAACTTGGTTGGTCAGACCATAAACACACATACTAGTATGTACAGTATTTAACAAAGAGGAACTTGTGTAGTGTGTGATACTAGCAAAAACTTGGGATACATGTGAGGTGATATGTGAATGGCAATCAAACACAAAGTCTACACAATTCATCACATAGAATTTAAAAGAGACTATCACCTAAAGAGTTACATCCTATAACTCCCACATCTCCTAGAACAAAAGCTTGCAATCATGTAAGTTTCTTGTATTTTTGCCTCTTATTTGTATGAGATGGCATTCAGCCCAATAGTACACACCAGTTTGAATTAAGTGAATTGGCATTAAGCCTAATAGTACACACCAGTTTTAATTTATTTTGAGGCTACACCTTATGTTCTTTTTGTGCATGTGCTACACTTTTTCGAGCACAGAATCTTATGATATGCACTAAGGTGTTCATGATTGGCTAGTGAACAGTGGTGAGATGGTTATTTATGCCTTTCTCAAAAAAATCAAGTCCGACAGTTAAATAACATATGACTTCATGATTAAGACAAGGAGAATAAAAACCAAACACATCTTTCCCACACAACATGCACTACAAAGTTTTAACTAGTCAAGTGCAATGAAAAAGTTCATCAAAGTTAAACAAGGTACACAGACCATGATATGTGTCACAAGATAGACCAACCTTGTTTTTCAAAAATCAAGACAAATAGTGTCTAACATAATGTTTGCTTTCTCCCTTTTTTTTTTCTTTTTTTTTTATTTTTATTAAAAGAGAAAACAGATACATCCTAGAATGAAATGCATGAATGTAATGCAATGCAAGTCCTAGAACAAAAACAACAAAAAGACAAAAAACCAAAGAACAATGGTCACCAAAGGAAAAGGCAATTAAGCACAAGGACCATGTCAGAAAGACTCAGTTAGTTCGAGTCTTTTGCATCCAATACCTTTTGGATGCACCACGAGTATTGGAGTTCATATTCACATTCGAGTGATTCCCAACTCCAGGATTGGAATAAAGGTTTAACACATCTACCAATTCACCAATTAATGCCATAGGGTCTTGTGCTTGAGGCACAGGCACTTTTGGTTTAGTTGCTCTCTTATCAGCTTGACGCTTGTAACAATTAGGACGAATATGTCCAGACTTACCACAATAATGACAAACCCAAGCAAGTTTACCATGCATCTTGTCCTTAGATTTGGTAGGCTCCCTAGGTTTAGATTCTCTTAAGTCTACCCTAATCTTCTTAGGTGGTGAAACTTCTACAGGATTAACTACCTCACTCACAGGTGGTTTGACAGTTTCACTCACAACCTCACTAGCAGAAGGTTCAGAAGAAGAAGCAGGAACAAAATTAGTGGAATGTGGAGTAGAGCCAAAGATGCTTTCAACATATCCCAAACCAGATTTATCCGCAGGATACTTTTGAACATTTAACATGTGATCAAGTTTAGAACTAGCAGATCTAGCAATAGATAAATCATGTTCTAAGGTTCTAACTTTATCAAGCAAAAGCATGTTCTCATATTTAACATTATTTAGAAGCTCATTAGCATCAAACAGTTTAACAAGCAAATTTTTCTTTTCAAGCTCCAGAGAGTCAATTTTCTTTAGGCCAAGATCAACTTTCATAGTATCCTTTGCAGCAATTTTGCAAAGTTTGTTATAGGCCTCTTGAAGATTTACATCTTCAGAGAGTTCCCCATCAGAAGGGTTCTCTTCAGCAGATACGCTTTCACTGACCATAGCAGTAGCTGTGAAAGCAATGAAGTTTCCATCTTCGTCACACCCGGACTCATCATCAGAAACCTCATTATCACTAAGGGTTACAGCCATAGCTTTACCCTTAGTCTTCAAGAATGTAGGACATTCAGATTTCATATGACCATACCCTTGACAACCAAAACATTGAGGACCCAAAAAATTATTATAAGATTGACCACCTCTATCATTTGATTTTTCAAAATTATTTACCTTAGTGGGATCATTCTTCCTAAAATTTCTAGGTTCAGCAGTGTTGGTACCTCTTGCCTTTCTATTTGTATTCCTAAGAAAATTCTTAAAGTTTTTTGCAAGATAGGCAATCTTTGTAGCAGAGAGCTCATCATCAAATCCACCACCTTCAACATCATCAACTGACTTAAGAGCCATTGATTTGGATTTGTTTACTTTAGGTAGGTCAGACTCATAGGATTGGAGAGATCTTATAAGTTCATCTACAGGGATGGAGTCCACATCCTTGCTTTCAGTAATGGCAGTCACTTTGGGTCTAAAATCTTCAGTTAAAGATCTAAGAATCTTCCTAACAATTTTAGGTTGATCATAGATTTCACCCAAATTAAAAGCAGAATTGACAATATCATTCAGTTTGGCATAAAATTCATCAAAGGATTCATCATCAGACATCCTAATACTCTCAAACCTAGAAGTCAATTGTTGCAATTTATTAATCTTAACTGCCTTTGTGCCTTCATGCACAGTTTGGAGGATTTTCCAAGCAATATGAGCAACCTCAACATTAGAGATCCTCTTAAATTCCTCCATAGAAACAGCATTGAAGATGGCATTCATAGCTTTGCTATTGAAGCCTGCTGCTTCTTTTTCAGAAGTTTGCCACTCACTCACAGGAGTAGTGGGCTTCTCCCATCCGTATTCAACAGAATTCCAAACCCTTTCATCAATGGATTTCAAGAATGCTTTCATCCTTACTTTCCAATAAGCATAGTTGTTCCCATCAAAATGAGGAGGAACAAACAAAGAGTGTCCATGCTCCATGACAACTGGGGTCAAGGATCAGCTTAGAGATAGAAATCCCAAGCAAAAAGAGCTACCACGCTCTGATACCACTTGTTGGAAAATTTAGACCCCTTAAACACACAGATTGCGTAGCCTAGATTAATTAGCCAAGTTGTTACTTAGTCAAATTATGCAATTCTAGGTTAAAACAATCAAATAATCATATCAAGATATAAAGCAGCGGAATAATAAATAACACAAGATATGATCACCTAGGAAACCACTCGGTAAAAACCTGGGGAGGATTTGACCCACCGATCCTCAAGGCATAACAGAATTCACTATGAAAGAATTGAAGTTCTTACAGAAGGACTACAAGCTCCCCGCTCGACTTCCTAATGCTACCCACCAGTAAAACTTCCTGACACGACCACGCGCAGGCTCCGAATCCACGGACTACTTCTTTCTTGAATTCTTCAATCAGCTACAAGCTCCCCGCTTGCTTTTCTTTATAAGTTCCAATGGTTGCAACTATAATGATCTTCAAGATGTTGAAATCATCTCTACCTTGAAAACCCTAAGTTTTGTGTAAAGGAAGTCTCCTCAAAGATCTCACACGAGATTCACACAAAACAGCAATGTATGAGCAACAAAGCAATATGGACAACCCACAAAAACGTGGCTAGGGTTTAGTTTATATACCTAGGGTAAAAACACAAAACCCTAAACTTTTAATGAAGTAGGGCTGAGTTGGAAAATCTGCAGAAAATTCAACCTGTGCGATTTTCGATCGATCGAGTCTATTCTTCGATCGATCGAGCCAGGCCGAAAGTCCCAAGTACTTCTGCAGCCACTCGATTCCAACTTTACAATATTAAACCAACTTTGAGCAATTCTAAACAAGACTAAATACACTGTTTTGATCATAGTTTGCCAACATTACAAATTAGAGTTCTAAATACAAAAACTCCTAAGACCTTAGAACCTAACAACATGTTATCAAAGCAAAGCATAAAACTAGATGCAAATGCATGAGGAAGAAGGAGGAGAGAAGGAAATCAATCCATGGAGATAACACCAATGTTTTGACGAAGGAATTCAAAACGTATGCTCTCAAGAGGTTTGGTGAACAAGTCAGCCTTCTAATCATCAGTGTGAATAAACTCAAGAGTAAGAACACCATCTTCGACAAGCTCCCTAATGAAGTGATGTCAAATCTCTATGTGTTTGGTTCGAGAATGTTGAACCAGATTCTTAGAGATATTGATGGCACTGGTATTGTCACAGTAAATAGTGAGATGCTCTTGACAAATACCATACTCATGAAAGAGTTTTTGCATCCAGAGGAGTTGGATGCAACAGCTACTAGCAGCAATGTACTCAGCTTTTGCAGTGGATAAAGAGATGGAGTTTTGCTTTTTGCTCATCCAAGAGACAAGATTGTTACCTACATAAAAACAACCCCTTGATGTACTCTTTCTATCATCAGTATTCCCAACTCAATCCGCATTAGAATACCCAGCTAAGACATCATTTGTGTCTTTGTTGTACCACACACCAAACTCAGCAGTGGTTTTGACATACTTTATAATTCTTTTTAAAACAGTCATATGTGATTCTTTGGGGTTAGCCTGATATCTAACACACACACCAACACTGTAACTAATGTCAGGTCTACTAGCAGTAAGGTAAAGAAGACTACCTATCATGCTTCTATATAGAGAAGGATCAACACTCTTGCCTAACACATCTACAGTGAGTTTAACATTTGGGCTCATAGGGGTTCGAACAGAACTAGCAGATTCCAAGCCAAATTTTTTCACAAGATTCTTAGCATATTTAGATTGAGATAGGAATATACCTGAATCTTGTTGACGAATCTGCAATCCAAGGAAGTGAGTCAGCTCTCCAATCATGCTCATCTCGAACTCGGCTTGCATGAGTTTTGAGAAGCCATGAGCAAGTTCATCCTTAGTCAACCCAAAGATGATATCATCAACATACACTTGAGCAACTCGCCATCTTCTTTTTTGATGAAGAGAGTTTGATCAGCTTTTCCTCTTGTGAAACCATGTGACACCAAATATTGTGTGAGTCTATCATACCAAGCTCTAAGGGCTTGTTTCAACCTATAAAGTGCCTTCTTGAGCTACAACACATGATTTGGAAAGTGTGGATCAATGAATCCTTTTGGTTGAGCCACATAGACATCTTCTTTAAGCAGCCCATTCAAGAAAGTAGTCTTCACATCCATCTAGTAAAGTTTAAACTTCAGATGACATGCTAGGGCAAGGAGAATTCTGATAGACTCCATTCGAGCAACTGGGGCAAATGTTTCATCATAGTCTACTCCTTCCATTTGTGAGTATCCCTGAGCTACAAGTCGAGCCTTGTTGCAAATCACATTGCCTTCTTCATCAGTCTTATTGCGGAATATCCACTTTGTACCAATGATGTGCTCACCCTCCAGTCTAGGTACTAGTGTCCAAACATCATTCCTCTGAAACTGAAGCAGTTCATCATGGATTGCTTCAACCCAACTTTCATCTTGTAGTGCTTTCTCAACTTTCTTGGGTTCAACCTGTGACAAGTAGCAAGAATAAGACACAAAGTTAGCAACACATTTAGCAATTGTACGTTTCCTTAATGTGAGTTTATTCATGTTTCCCACAATAACTTCTGGAGGATGATTTAATTTAATCCTGGAGGAAGGTCCTTTCTCCTTATGAGATTCAAAATCTGGTGAAGTTGGTATGTCTGCAAATTCTTCCACAACACTGGGAGTACCAGGAGTACTTGGAGATGTAGGTTCTTGTTCAACAATGCCTTGAACTTCCTTAGGCTCAGGAGGAAGAATTTCTTTGGGGAGTTCCTCAATGCCTTTCTCAGAACTAGAATCTGAAGACTCATCAATGACAACATTTACTGTCTCCATTACCTTCATAGTTCTTTTGTTGTATACCTGATAAGCCTTGCTTGTAGAGGAGTAACCCAGAAATATACCTTCATCGCTCCGAGAGTCAAACTTTTCCACATTCTCTCTATCCTTGAGGATGAAGAAAGTACTTCCAAAGATTCTAAAATACTTCACATTTGGCTTCCTTCCTTTCCATAACTCATAGGGAGTCTTTTTGGTACTAGGTTTGAAGTACACCCTATTGACCGTATGATATGCAGTGTTCACGGCTTCCCCCCACAAGTTTCTAGCCACATCTTTGTTATACAACACGGCTCTGGCCATCTCCTAAATAACCCTATTCTTCCTTTCTACCACACCATTTTGCTGAGGAGTAATTGGAGCAGAGAATTCTTGAGATATACCTGATCTTGTGCAAAAAGAATCCATATATGAGTTCTTGAATTCTTTACCATGGTCACTTCAAATTCGCTCAATCTTTAGGCTCTTTTCATTCTGCAATCTTATGCACAAGGCCTCAATGTGCTCAAGAGCATCAGATTTGGATCGTAGTGGAATGACTCAAGTATATCTAGTGAAGTCGTCTACCACAACCATGATGTATCTCTTACCACCTAGAGACTCAGTTCTAGTTGGACCCATAAGATCTAAATGTAGAAGCTCCAATGGTCTAGATGTAGCTAATGTCTGAGTACCTGGATGCTTAGCTTTCGTCTTTTTTCCAAGCTGACATGGTCCACATACCACATTGCTCATTCTACTAAGCTTTGGTATCCCCAAGACTGGTTCATGCTTAGATACAATAAACAAATGCTTGTAACTAGCATGTCCCATTCGTTGATGCCATAGATCTTCATTAGGCAAACGATTGCTATTACACATAATATCTGTTAGGATTAGTGCCCTTAAATCCTATTGTATGATGCTATGTATGATATTAAGTTTGACATTATGTATGACTTAATATTATGTTTAGTAAATTTGTTTTATTATTATCTGAAATAATTGTAACATGAATATTTGGACATTATCACATAGTCCATGAGATGCATAGTATGTGATTTATGTGAAGAGTCACAGAAGATATAAATCACAAGTACTTTGTAAACTCAGAACTATAGTTCGTAGTCGGTGATGAAATTGGGCATTTCATCTGCGAAGACTATAACATATCAATCATGATGATTTGTCTTGATCATGGAAGTAGTGACTTCTGGTTGATGTGTTAATATGTTTTAAGAGTTAAGACATATAGAACTGGACTGCTGTGAGATTTATTATTCTTCTAAAGACTGTCAAATGAATAATAAATCTCACGACTTACATTTGCATGAACTCTTAATCCTGAGAGAATAATGGACCTGATCATAAGGTGTAGGTTGCTTTGATATATCAGGAGTGAGATCTAAAGTAACGGTCAAAACCTCAGTATATTGGGCAGCTAGATTTAGTGTTGATGGAACATATATTCTCAAGATGGAATTCATAGTCTCTTAACGGAGATATAAAATATTCCCTTGAGATAAGTTTAATGGGTTTGTTATTCAAAGAGTTAGGCCTAACCACTTTAGTAAGACTAAAGTATATATTTATGGAATTGGATTTCATAAATATATAATGAATAACATTAAAGGATTAAACCGGGTACTCAAGGATTAAGATGTAGTAATTTACAAAGTGGCAGTCTACATTAATGACTTTGTACTACTACGAATATTTTATGAAGGGGTTGCATGTATAATAAAGTCTTGGGATATAATTTATAGATAAGACCTAGAGTGCAACTATATTTATATAGTGGTATTAAATATAGTTAATGGTAACTTTGGACTTGTCAAGAGTTGACAGAAAAGCCCAAGGCCCATTGGAGCTAGTGTCTTATTGGTCCCTTTTGGTCCCACTCCAAGCCACACACTTAAGCCCAATTGGTAAGGCCCAAAAGGCTAGCCCAATTGGTAAGGCCCAAAAGGCTAGCCCAATTAGATAAGTTGGTTAGATACAAAGGGAAAAACGTTCAGATTTTTCAGAGTGTGAAAAACAACATTGAAATGGTGTACATGTGAGTTTTTGTCACTCACTAGTCATCCCTTTGTTACCAATTGAGAGACCACACATCTTGGGCGATAGTGGAATTGGAGTGAAGATTAAAAGTAGTCCCAAGTGCTTCAATCTTTGTTTTGAAATTCACCGCTTCAAGGTACAATCTCTTGTTCTCAAATTCTGAAATTTACTTAGTACGTGTTATCAATATCGAATGAAGTAGATCCGTTTAAAACTTATTTTCCGCTGCACTCACATCTATTTCCATCAATATCAGCATCAAGAACCAATCCATAACAGTTGTCTAAAGTCCAAACACCACTAATGAGCTTTTTACCAGATTCATCCATGACAAGACACTTTCCCTTTGAGAATAGTACCATGAAGTCTTGAACACATATCTGACTTATGCTCAACATGTTTACCCTTAAACCTTCTACATAAAGAACATTTGCAATGTCTGGCAGTCCAGGTAGAGAGATGATTCCTTTCTCTTTAATCTGTGACTTGCTCCCATCGCCAAAAGTGACATTGCCACTTTTCTTAGACTCGAAAACCTTTGTTAGGTTTTGAGTTTGTAATGTTGGCAAACCATGACAAAACATGACAAAAACTAAGTCTCATTAGTTTAGAATGGTCTACATTGAAGCCCAAGACAAAAACTTCAAGTTCAGGATAAAAACAAATGAGTTACAAGCTGGTTGGTTCGATCGATCCAATCTAATTTTCGATTGATCGAAAATCGCGGATCAGCAAAATCAGCAAACGTAAAAATGCCATAACTTATTCGTTTGAAGCCCAAATCGCGAGCCGTTTTTTCCAGTATTTAAAGGACATCATAAGCTAACCCTAGAGAGGGTTTTTAGAGCTTTTTAGAGAGATTAGAGTGCCTCTTGTGCCTCTTTGAAGTTTTAGGGTTTTGTACCCAAAAGCTCTCTTATGTTTTCTACCGGTGCTATTCCTTGAAGAATCTCAAGATCCGGTGTTGTAGAAGTTGTTGCCTTCTCTAGTCATCAAAGGTGTTGATGATCTAAACCTTCAAGGGTGGTCTTGGAGTCACAAACAGGAGAGTTTGTGTTGATAAACCTTTGAGTGGGATCTCAAAGTCACAGACGTGGGTGTTTGTGTTTTGCAAAGAATTCAAGAAAGAAGTAGTCCGTGGATTCGGAGCCTGCGCGTGGTCGTGTCAGGAAGTTTTACTGGTGGGTAGCATTAGGAAGTCGAGCGGGGAGCTTGTAGTCCTTCTGTAAGAACTTCAATTCTTTCATAGTGAATTCTGTTATGCCTTGAGGATCGGTGGGTCAAATCCTCCCCAGGTTTTTACCGTGTGGTTTCCTGGGTGATCATATCTTGTGTTATTTATTTTCCGCTGCTTTATATTCTTGATATGATTGTTTGGATTGTTTTAACCTAGAATTGCTTAATTTGACTAAGTAACAACTTGGCTAATTAATATAGGCTACGCAATCTGTGTGTTTAAGGGGTCTAAATTTCCATCAACCTTGAAAAGAGATCGGTCTCCAGTCATGTGTCTTGAGCAGCCACTATCAAGGTACCACAAACATGTGTCCATCACTTTAAATGTTGATTTCATCATAAAACACACTTCTTGCTTAGATGACAAATCAGTGGGAATAGTGCTTTCTCTCAATTGCCTTTTATAAGCTAAGCCTTTAACTTTCACTCTTCTCAGACGAACTCCTCTGCACATTTTCATTCTGAGATAGTCTAGTTTCTTCTTAGTCAAACTGAGATCTTTTCCAATAGTCATCATAACAGAATTCAAATAACTTTTAGACTTGTATTTTCTGAGACACTCAAACACATAGTGATTAAAAAAACAAGATGTATTTGAAAACAAAGATCTCTTCAAGCTGGTTACAACCATGACAACAGGGGTCAATGGATCAAACACAGCAAAGATTGAAACCTAATCAGAGTGTGCCTACTCTGATACCACTTAATAGGCCAAATGCGAATTGACCCCTTGTGATTAATTAACCAATTAATTTAGCCAAGTATATTAATCAAGTTAATTAACATGCAAACGCGTGGCAGCACAAACAAATCACCAAATAACTAAATATGCAGCGGAAATTAAATGACACGGTGATTTGTTTACAAATGGGGAAAACCTAACAGTAAAAACCCCACCGGGTGATTTTCAAGTCACCACTCCCGAAACTCCACTATTATCACAACAAGCGGTTACAAGTAAAGGAATCTCAGGTACCTTTCCAACCTACAATTGAACCCTTACCCCAATACCCAATTGGACTTGTTCTGTAGTGACAGTTTCCCCTTTTGATGCACGACTCCCAAGTACGTGACTAACCGATTTGCGCGGATCCCAGTACACAACTTTAACACCAACTAGAAAGAGAGGTTGGCTGCAAAGTTCCTCAGTTCATCCTACACGATGAAGATCAAGAAAATGCTTGGTCACAAAACCCAAAGGTGCACATACACAACAACTTCTTCAGAAGAGATGAACAAGGGCAGAACTTTGTCTCCGGGTACAAATTGCTTGAATAGAGTTTGCTCAATGCTTGTGCAACTTACATCTATGTTGACGGCCCTTAAAACAATCCTTTTATATGTCTAGGGTTATGAGAAAAGAAGGCCCAAATACACATTCACGAATCTTAAGAAATCAAATCAGAAATTCTGATTTTATAAACCTCAACAGATAGAAGCTGTCACCCAGGTGTCGAGCTTACGAGCTAGAACAGCTTACTTAAGCTCGATAGATGCAGCTGTCGAGCTTTAATGATTTTGCATTTTCAGCTTGTTTTCTTGGACAGACTTGAAGGCTTCCACACTTGATCTTGAAACTTGGTTTCTTGAAGTATTTCAACACATCCTAGATCTACCCAAATACAAGTAAAGTGCGTTTTGTCAAAGGATTAGCCAATTACATCAAAGAATGACATATGTTCCTAACAAGTGAAACACATATGTCCTAACAAAGAAGATAATGTTGTTCAACATATTCCAGCATGTGACAAAAAACCAAAATCTGAATTAGAACTGATAATGCAAACTACGATGTCATTAGGAGAAATTAAAGCATTGGAAGGCTCAGGAGAGGTAAAGGTTTTCTTTACCTTGAATTATTTCAAATACATCTTTTTTATGCAAACTAAAACTAACACAATAAATGATTTTGCAGGAAATGTTTCTTATTTGCTACGCTGATATTGTAAACATAGAAGTAGAAATTTGGTGGAATTATACCTTATGTCAACTTTACAAATGAAACGTAAAGCAACAAAATAATATGCTTTTCTGTTCTAGGTGACCAAATTATTCATTACTTACATTATATAGCTATGAAAATGATAGCATTGGAAACCAAAATGATAATTTCTTTAATTATAGATGTAAAAATAAGCTTATTACGTTTTTTATTTCTTTCATTATTATATTCTGTTAAATCCAAGTGAAAGATGACAACTTCTTTTGTTCTTTTTGATAAAGAAGTAGAAAAAATAATTCAAAAAATTGCTCTGAAAATTTCTTCAAAGTATATAATCTAAATTCTTAACAATTTCCAATTTTAGTTTAATTATTCAAATTTTCAATATTTTTCATTTAATGGTCGTATATGTATAAGCAAAGTGCAAGAAACTAACAAAACAATAAGCTCTTACTATGAAACAAAGGCCAAAACCAAAATATCAAATTGTGGTCAATAATCAATCGTAAAAAATTATGACAAACATATAGAGAGCAACTCCAACAATCACCATTAATATGAACCGTGCAACAATCTAATTGAATTCCAAGAAAAAGCAAAATATGTATGAGTAGTTCTAAAATGATAAAATCTTGAATATACCCATGTCATAATTAAATTACATTAACTAATGTTCTATATATTTAATAACTCATACCACCACTACAATTGATAAGTCACGTGCGTAAACACAGCGTTACATACTAGTCTATTTATCTATATATAAAATTGAACGGTTTTAGACCCCTTAAACCAACCAGATTAACCTAGTTAATTAGCCAAGTGATTAACTTAGTCAAATTATGCAATTCTAGGTTATCACAAACATACAATCATATCAAAAATATAAAGCAGCGGAATAATAAATAACACAATAATATGATCACCCAGGAAACCACACGGTAAAAACCTGGGGAAGATTTGACCTAACTATCCTCAAGGTAAACTCGAATCCACTATATGAAAGAATTGAAGTTCATACAAAAGGACTTACAAGCTCCCCGCTTGACTTCCTAATGCTACCAACCAATAGAACTTACTGACACGACCACGTGCAAGCTCCGAATCCACGAACTCCTTCTTTCTTAGATTCTCCAATCAGCTACAAGCACCCACGCTTGTTATTCTTTTTTGCTCCAATGGCAGCAACCGAGTTGATCATCAAGATATTGAAATAATCTCTATCTTGAAAACCCTAAATTTATGTGAAGGAAAGTTTCTCAATGATCTCACAAGAGATTCACACAAACAGCAATATATGAGCAACAATGCAACAAGCGCAACACTAAAAACGTGGCTAGGGTTTTGCCTTTTATACCTAAGGCAAAAACAGAAAACCCAAAACGTTTAATGAGTTAGGGCTAAGTTGAAAAATTCTGCAGAAAACGCAATCTGGCCTACTTTCGATCGATCGAGTCTAACTTTCGATTGATCGAGCCAAGCCGAAATGCACCAATGCATCTGCAGCCTCTCGATTCCAACTTTACATAAAATATATAACTTTGAGCAAGCTTAAACAAGACTAAACATATTGTTTTGATCATGGTTTTCCAATATTACACATTAGAGTTCTAAATACATAAATTCCTAAATCTTTAGAACCTAACAATAATAATAGGTGAAGCTGAGAGAAACTCAAATTAGATTTCCAAATTAGAGTTCCAATTTTGTATCATGTGTCCTAAATTATTTATTCTTAAAGAGTTTTATTTCTTAATTTTAGAATTAAATGGGGACCACATCATAAATATTTATCCAAATGAGTTATTAAGTACAAAAACTAATGAATCTAGAATAAATGAATCGTAAAAAAAAAAAGTGCTTCATAATAATAAATAAATAAATAAATAACATGAATAATTTACATTTTATACCTAATAATATCCTTACAATTTTTTATTAAAAATTAACAAAATATAAAAATGACTACCAATAGTAATTAAATTTTATATATAGAAATTTTATTATGCATCTTATTGTATATCTTAAGTGTATCCATGCATATGCATGGAGTTAGTCTATATATATATAAAACCGAAGCCTCTGAAACTCCCACAATTTTTCATGTCAGCACAATATAAAAAATAAAAAATAAAAAATAAAAACATAATAAAACCCTAAAACCCACGGCAGCCCCTTTTGTCATCTGTTTCTTTCTTCTATCTTTTAGTCACGCTTCACTCTGCTCCTCTCTCAAACCCTAAAACGCCAGCCTTATTTGTCTCCACTCCAGTCATGTATCTCCTCCACTATTTGGGTATTGGTCACGTTTCCCTGCCTCCAGTATTCCCCTCCCAGTTGCTTCTCTGCCTTCTGGCTTTCAATTATTTTGAAAAACCACATAGGTTGAAACTTGGTGTACTATCAACATATCTGATACGTTAAATTGTCACAAATGTTTAAATTTATCATCAGTTTTATATTATATATAGTTTTTTGTGATTTTACATTGAGTTTACTTGAGTTGCTAATCTTTGTTTGCGTCTGAATAAGTCTTGAGTTTAACTGATCTAATATGTTTTTCATCTTTGAAATTTTAGAATATAGCAGGAAACCATAAGAGAATCTGACCAAAGTGGGAATCCACGTAAGGAAGATGAAGACAAGGCACGGGGTTTCTTTGGAAGTGAATGATAAGGTATCAAGGTTAGGTGTGCATGTGATGGGTTCTGAAATATTTGGCTCTTAGAGCTTTGATTGTTTATGTTTGTGCATGAGTTCCTCTTATATGGTTTGATCATCATCTATCCACTTTGTTCTCTCTTTGAATTCTCATGTGTGGCTGTCTCTGTGTTGATCTGCACTAGCAAAAACTTTGGCAGCTAGGGACAAACAATATTTTGTAGATAGTCCACAGGCCCCTCTTAGTAGCTGTTGTATCTTCATTATATTGGTTGAAACTTGGCTATATGATGTTTTTAGAATGACTTGACTATTTAAATTTTATATGACTTTAAAAGGTTTGCTTCTCAGTTGAATGCAGTTCAGCTGTTTGATAAAATTCCTCTTTCAAAATATGCACAATATACGTCTAATATGAGTGTGTATATTGTGTTTGTTTCTATGCTTTTAAACATGCATCATTGTTTGTAGTGTGAAACCCAATTGAAATTTTCACCATTTCAATCAATCTTTTTTGTATATAATAAACACACAAGATAGTCTAAAGAATTACATAAAAATTATTACTTTTTTGTTTGATAAGTTGTGGTATTTTATTAATGGAAACGATTAATATATGCTCAAGATAATGAACATGAGCACATCGTAACATTAAAAAATTCTGCTTAAAAAGATTGCTTCTTTCAGCTTTAGTCTGCAATGTTTTATATTCTACAATGTTCTGTTGATCAAATTGGTTGCAACCTAATAATCCTAAGTAGGTGACATTAGCTGCCCATTTAATAAGCCAATCTTCTATTAAATTTGATTGAAATAGTAAGCTTATAATTTAGTACCCGTTTGGGTATAGCTGAAACAAACCCAACGTCTGCGTTTTAGCGTTTTCCTTTTCTTTTTCTTTTTTTTTGAGAACATGCACTGGCCTTTTTTTTGCTTTTCCAGTGGGTCCCGTGCACTGTTCACGGGACCCACAAACCTCTTTTTTCAACAAAAATTTCATTAAAAATGGGTCCCACAATACTATTCACACATTTAAAAATTATTTTGTTACAGTATTTTCATTTTTGCTACCAATTTGATAGTTATCATCATTGAAAGTGTCAAAGTTTATAATTTTAGTACAAATTTTGTAGTTTGTTATTGTGATTATCATGCTTAGCTTTTGCGGAAATATAATAATGATGACTATGAAAGGCTTATTTCGTTTATTATTTTAATTTATGAAAGGATCTAAGAATATATTCCGCTCTCAAAATGGTTTTTTACCCCAATTGTTTTAGGGGCTTTATATACTTGAGAGACTCTTTGAAGTTTGAAGTTTCTGAGTATGCTCTTAGTTTTCAATATTAATTTCTGGTGTCTATGTCAAATTCATGTTTCATCCCCCCTTTCTCTCTTTTTGTATCATTGCGTTATTATTTTATTTTATTTTTTAATAATGACTTCTGTGTGGTCAGTCAAAAAAAAGTGGGAATGTAATTTATATATATAATTATAGGTTATTTATGGTAGTGTAATTGGGATTCGACCATCTTTATATAGCTGTTGGGTATGATTTTTAAAAAAAAAAAAGATTCTATTGACCATTGACGGAATGCAACACTTACTCTTCTAAGTTTATGAAAATTATTCTGAAGGAAAAATGTCAACAAAAACTTATTTCGTTCAGTAGGTTAATTACATACTTTCAACAAAAATAATTGTCAACAACTTGCTTTAAATTATCTCTTACATCGCACGGGTTAGTGACTAGTATATATTAATAGGTAAAGCTCATTCTAATGTGTGTCAAAAATTTTCTTAATTTTGGTGCCAAATCTAAGATCACACCTTAAATATCCATCCAAATATTCATTTTATTTATAGCAATGCAAATACCAAGGAGTCAAATGAAACAAGCGTCAAATGTTGCTTTAAAGAAGAGAGAAAAATCTAGAGGGAAGAAACAGAGAGGGATAAGAGAGATGGTCGACCCACTTCTTGTCCGCCTAAGCTTCCCACCCTTATTTCCACACAAAAAAAAAAAAAAAAAAAACTTAATGTAGAGGAAATTAATGGCAATGTGTTAAGGATAGACCTTAATCCACAAATTAAAACTCCTACAACTATGGAACCATCTGATAATGATCAACACAACAACAAATAGCAGCAGACAATGATCAACGCAGTAACAAATTTCAACTCGACTGCTACTTCTCTCTCTCTAAATTTCGGCTTCAAACTTAATCTTTTATGCAATATTTGTTTCTTCCAAATATCACAAAATACTAAATTTCACTTCCAAAGATGCTAATAACAGCTTGACTAACCATCCTTTGACAAGATTCTATTCAAAGAATAGAGAGATACATCCTCAAACAAGCTTTTGTGGTCCATCATATAAGTGTAAATCCTCTCTCTCTCCTATCTGTTACCATTCTTAGCCACTTTAAAAACAAAGAAAGATAGAGTTTGTTGACTAGCCATACATACTCAAAGGAGGTTTTTTTTTTTTTTCCCTCTCTCAAACAGTCCATCATCTTACCCAATTACCTGCCATACCATTACAAACTCAGTTTTTTTTTTTTTTTTCCCTATGAAAATTTTAGGCACCAAACAGCGATTAGGGGTTCAAAAGCAGGGATGGATCTTTTCAATATCATTCTCACTAAGGTTCATCTCTCTCTCTCTCTCTCTCTCTCTCTCTCTCTCTCTCTCTCTCTCATTTAGTTTTCATTCCCTTAATTTGAAATAGTGATGAGTTTGTGTCAATTATTGATCTTTGCAACATTAATGGTTTAGTTTTATTTATATTGAGGTAATATAAAATTTTTGTGTGGGCTTTGGTACTAAAGCGGGAAAAAGGTGGTAGGTAATTCTAGGGGCGGTGCTATAGCCTATTAAGGGGATTCAAATGAACCCTTTGACTTAAAAAAAAAATAATAAAAAAATAATAATTTATATATAAAATATTTTTTTGTTAGTTTAATACTTTAATTTTTTCTTAAAAATATTTTTTTGCACACCTTGACTTAAATCTTGCACACCCTTATTATAAGTATTTTCGACTCTAAGAGTAAAAAATAAGTATTTGTGAATTATAAGTGTAATTATTTTTTATAAGTTTATATTATATGTGTGTGAGTGTGTCTAATATTGATTGTGTACGTTACTTTTTGTTATAATGTTATTTGTGTAAATTATAATGTGTGTGGATGTTTGTGTGTACAATATAAATATAATATGACTTTATATAATTTAATAAAAACAAAGTCAAATAGATAATAATAACTGTATAAAGATAAACATGTTAGACATACCTAACAAAATAAAATTGTCATAAACTCATAGCTACCCACATTGGCAATAGATACTTGTAATGAACTATCATGTGACATTCAAAATTTGCAAACTTGTAAAATAAAATTAAATTGTAAAACTTCGTGTATTATTATTATTATTATTATTATTATTATTATTATTTGTCGATAACTCGATATATTCAAGTTCTCTTTTTATTAAAAAATTTTAATGACCCCCTAAACAAAATTGTTGGAGCACTAGTTAATTCAAATTATTGGTGTCATAGTATTGGAACTACTAGAAATAGTGGACACTAAGTCACTATGTTAATGGAGTGTTTTGAAATGGATTAGGATTGGTAGATTGTCCATTTTATCCCTAGCCGTAAAATTTTAGTGGAATTATTTTGGACAGCTAGAATTATTTTAGTGGATTGTATCACAATTTTGTTTTATTTCATGTGAATTTCTGAGCATTTTAGAATAATAAAACCATCATAATATCGGAGCCACAATCATTAACCACAACAGCAGCAACAAAACCAGAAGTTTCAATTGGTTTGTCATTTGGATACATTCAATTGTTCTTCTTCCAATATGTTCACAAAAAATTAAATAAACGGTATCCATGGTTGAATTGTTAACTAACAGCTCCTACTGAAGATGACTTCAGAACATTCTCTACAGTCACATAAGAGAAGTAATAAAGAAGGGCTGGCAGCGAACATGCTAAGAATGGGTACTTCTTGGGATTTGCCAGATTCTTACTTGGAGTGTCCCCCTTAATACGTATATAATTAGATATATAAAGATAGAAGAATTACTAATTCCTAAGAATAGAAGCCTCAAAAGTCTCGCAAGAAGAAACTTAGGCGAAGAAAGGTGGCAAGATTATAAAATAATAAGTTGCACTAGATAGCCCTTCTCTGCCCTTCTCTTGACATTAGAAGAGAACTTTAGAACTAATTCTTGAAATATGCTAAGATCAAGTACTACTTTTGCTCCATTCATTTAATTTAGGGTCTCCATTTATTTTCAGTTAGGGATCAATCTAGCTATAGAAAGTTTCCAAATGCTCAATTCTGTTAATTGATCCCCATCAGGCATGCTAAAGTTGGAGAATAGGGAATGAATGATCAACGATGTCTCGGATTTGAAGCTGGCTTGAATTAAGAAGAATAAAAATTGTGTTAATGTGTGTACCAATAGAAGTATATGTTGGGTTGTACAAAGTAATTGGATTCAAGTCTCTAATATCAAAGGAGAACATGACATTAATTAGTCTATCTCAACGGAAATAATGGGCTAAAAGTGAAGGACAATAAGGTGAGCTGTTTTGTTGTCTCTTTTTACTTATTTTTAGAGTGGAACTCTTATTAGACTATTTCCACCATCTACTAATTAGTAATCCAATCCAGTTATATCTATCATGTCTCTCTTAATTGCTTTACCCAAAGTGTAACAACTCAATGCATTCTTAGGAAAATAAAGCTTATTTATACCTGTAGTTTAAAGAATGAGTACGAATTTGATAAGAATGGGGTGTAAAACCCATGTTTTTGGTTGGAAGGGTAGAAAAATAAGAGAATAGAAAATAGAGTAGATATAAATTTACAATTATGTCCCAATTAGGTAAAACAAAATTAATACATTATATTTTTATTTAAAAATTATGTATCAATGATTACTTCAATTTTTTTTTTTAAAGTTCAACATCCCAAAAAAAAATTCTCCAAAATAAAAAATCCAAAACTTTTAAGAAAAGAAAGGATAAGCACAAAAGAAAAGAATAAAAAAAAAATTAATGGAAGAAAGGATATGCACAAAAGGGAAGGGAAAAAAATCCAAAGATAAGATGAATACTGAAAAAGGAAAAGACATAGAAGTGGACTGGTACAATTTCGTCCAAAACATAGAACAGTTTTCCACTAGAATTTTCTCCCCCAATCAAGGAGAAAGAGTTTTGGTGGGCCTAGAGAGAAAACTGCCAGGCCCACCATTTTCTTCCCTTATTTTCACTTCCAACTAAACACACATTTTTTTTTTTTCCATTTTCTCTCTTATTTTCATCCCATCATTTTCCATTCTCCCTATTTCACCCTCAACCAAACACATCCTAAAACTCAATACATCCTACCACATCAAATAACACATCAATTAACTCATACCTAAGTTGGATTTTCATATGTGTATTTGAATTGATTAAGTGTGGTTGTGATTACTATTTAATATGTGATAGATGATGTGGCATATTGGAATTAAAAGGTCCACATCCTTATAGAATTTAGTCTCTTAAACATGGGAAAAAATTGGCTTTTGCCTTTTTTTTTTTAAACAATCCAGCATTTTACCCTCTTTCTCAAACTAATTAGGGAAATGTCCATCTTCTGGAGCCCTATAGCAGCGTTTTTAAGTACCTATAGTGACGTTTTAAGGACCTATAGTGGCATTTTGTAACTCGACCTCCATCAAATTGAGTTATAGGCAATTTTTTATTATTTTTTTTTATCTATAACTCGATTTCATAGAGGTCGAGTTACAAAACGCCACTATAGGTCCTAAAAAAGTCGCTATAGGCTCCTTAAAAACGCCGCTATAGGGCCTAACTCAATTTATCATAAGTCGAGTTTCAAAAGATGAGCATTTCCTTAATTAGTTTGGGAAAGGGGGCAAAATGCTGGATTGTTTTTTTAAAAAGGGCAAAAGCCCATTTTGTCCCTTAAACATGTGCAACTATATCTATGGAGCATAATATTTTCTGTTGTTACTGATTTCCCTTTGTAGGTGATATTTGCAACACCATGCCTTAGTTCCATGATACATATTTGGAAGTATAAGAGCTATAAATCTACAACCTAATTGTAAACAAATTTATGTTGTTAGATCCATGGAGTTAATATTTTATCCATTGTAACAAATAGGATTAAATAAATAAAAAATCATGTCAAAATCCATGATTGGGTTTTGGTTTATCGTTTTTTTCTCCTTCTATATAATATATGTTTCAATATTTTGCAACAATTAAAATTTAAAACATGTTAAGTATAAATAGAAGCCCATTGTCTCTCTCTCTCTCTCTCTCTCTCTCTCTCTCTCTCTCTCTCTCTCAAGAAAACCCTGACACTAATTTTTGTTTTTTTGTTGTTTTTTTTTTTAATTATTTAAATCTTTCATATTAAGGGCAGGTTGTACATTTAGGTGATTATGCTAAGGTGTTAAAATCCCCATATTGAAGTTGATGAGAGCATAGATATAAATGTGTAAGAAGACAAAGATGTTATTGTTAGGTTCTAAGTACTTAGGAACTAATGTATTAGAACTCTAATTTGTATTGTTGGCAACCCTGATCAAAACAGGTCATTAGTCTCTTTTTAGACTTGCTCAAAGTAGGTATTTTATGTAAAGTTGGAATCGAGTTAACTGCAGAATTGAGTGTGCAATTTTGTCTGGCTTGATCAATCGAAAATTAGACTCGATCGATTGAAAGTCGTGCAGAATGTTTTTCTACAGAATTTTCCAACTCAGCCCTAAGCCCATATGACGTGTAGGGTTTTATGTTTTGCCCTAAGTATAAAAGGGAAACCATAGCCACGTTTTTAAGATTGCTCTGCTTGCTGTGTGTGTGAATCTCTTATGAGATCTAGAGGTATTTGCCTTCACACATGCTTAGGATTATCAAGAAGGAGATTTGATTGAGAGCTTGATGATTATTCAGTTGCTGCACTAAAAATCTTAAAGATACACAAGCGGGTGTGCTTGTACTTACTGAAGAATCCAAGAAAGAAGGAGTTCGTGGTCTCGAAGCTTGCATGTAGTCGTGTCAGTAAGTTCTCTACTGGTGGGTAGCAATAGAATGTTAGTGGTCTAAGTTTTGTTGTACAAACTTCAATTCTTTCATAGTGGATTCAGTTTTACCTTGAGGATAGCTAGGTTAAATCCTCCCCAAGTTTTTTACCGGTTTGGTTTTCCTGGGTTATCATATCATGTGTTCTTTATTTTCCACACTTTGCATGATATGATTTATGTGTGTTAACCTAGAATTGCATAATTTACCTAAGTTAATCACTTGGCTAAATAACTAGGTTAATCCGGTTGTGTTTTAAAGGGTCTAAATACATACAAATATCATGATATCACATCCGATGAACATTATTTCCAAGAATTTTGCAATTTACCCTAAAATTAACTAGGGAGCCATATAAAAGTCTTATAGTTTAATTGTTGTTTTTTAATATTTTATTGGAAAACAGTTCACGTTCACATTCAATTCAAATTAACCTCAATTATCGATTTTATCTATTTATATAAAAATATATTTCTTTAAAAAAAAAAAAGATAAAGGGAAAAAGAGAAAGTGGCCCAGTGATGCTTTTGAGCCAATTGGTCAAAAATTCTGAAGGTAGTACAAACTGCATTTAGTGGCGCAAGTTAGGCGTGTCCCATGTATACAAAATATGGTAGAACCATGCATGACGGAGATTCTGGCCTTTTGCCCTTTTTGGGAAAAAAATTTGGCATTATGCCCCTGTTTCCAAACTATATAGGGGTGTGCCCCTATTTCGATACTCGATGACCCTAGAATCGAGTTACTTAAATTACTCGATTATCACAAAGCCGAGTTCCAGGCAGGTTCTTGCCACACTGGATCACCAGCGTGGCTTTTGGGCAATAAAATATTCTCGCGTTACTGTTTGTAACTCGGCAATGTGGAAACTGAGTTACTAACGAGATTTCAAATCACTTATTAGCATGTGAAGCTAAACCCAATGAGTGAAAAATCGAGTTATTAATGTTACTCAACTCTGGTATAATCGAGTTATTCTGCTACGTTCTGACCCAATTTCAAATCACCTATTTACACGTGAAGCTGAACCCGATGAATGGGAAATCGAGTTATTAACGTTACTCGGCCCTGTTATAATCGAGTTGTTCTGCTATTTACTCCTCCCCTCCACAAATCAGCTTCTCATGCAATTCTCCTCATCATTTTCAAATCAGCTTCTCCTCATTTTCAGAATTTTCTGTCAGAAGTTGGTGTTATCTCTCTATCATCTCAGGTGAGAAACTCATTTTCTTCTTTGAAATACATAGAGAATTTTATCGAGTAGGTAAAAGTAGTTGTAGATATTATAAAAATTTATCAACCATAATGTATGTTTTTGTTAGAGTAAAATTTTCATTTAATAGGTTCTTGTTAGGTTTTTAGACCCCTTAAACAACAATTGGATTAACCTAGTTATTTAGCTAAGTGATTAACTTAGTCAAATTATGCAAATCTAGGTTAACACAATCATATAATCATATCAAGCATAAGCAGCAGAAAGATAAATAACACAATGATATGATCACCTAGGAAAACCAAACCGGTAAAAAACTTAGGGAGGATTTAACCTAGTATCCTCAAGGTAAACTTGAATCCACTATGTGAAAGAATCAAAGTTCATACAATAGGACTTAGACCACTAACATCCTATTGCTACCCACCAGTAAAACTTACTAACACAACCATATGCAAGCTCCGAAACCACGGACTCCGTCTTTCTTGGATTCTCTAGCAAATACAAGCACTCCCGCTTGTGTGTCTTTAAGCTCTTTTGGCAGCAACTGAATCATCATCAAGATGTTGAAGCAACTGAATCATCATCAAGATGTTGAAGTAATCTCTTCTTGATAACCCTAAGTTTATGTGAAGGAAAACTCCTCAAGGATCTCACAAGAGATTCATACAAACAGCAATATGAGCAACATGAGCAACACTAAAACGTGGCTAGGGTTTGCCTTTTATACCTAGGGCAAAACATAAAACCCTCAACGTTTTAGGAGTTAGGACTGAGTTGGAAATTCTGCAAAAAAAAAAAATCTGGCCAACTTTCGATCGATCGAGTCTAAGCTTCGATCGATTAAGCCAGGCCGAAAGTAACAAATACTTCTGCAGCTACTCGATTCTAACTTTACATAAAAGACACAACCTTAAGCAAGCCTAAACAAGACTAAACAACTTGTTTTGATCATGGTTTGCCAACAATACACATTAGAGTTCTAAATACATAAAATCCTAAGTCTTTAGAACCTAATAAACTCCCCCTTTAACAATCCGTGACAAAACACAAACTAAAAGCTCAAAGTTTACAAATAAAAGCCCTTTACAAAAATAATGCTCATAACTACAAATCCAATCCTAACTACTATCCATTAGTTGCAAGTGTAGACAGCAGCTCAATTGAATCAACCTGTATCTTCCTGAAACACTTAATAAATGCATAAACGCATGTGTGACAGAAAAATAGTAAATCAACAAGTATGTAAACTAACTCTCCCCCTAAGTTAGATACATCAAAAACAATGTTAACTCTCCTTTAAACAAAGCATTCTTGGATTTTTCACACAACACAAAATAAAGACATATATCAATGAATAACTCATAAATATAAATCAATAAGCAGTGAACACAAGAATCATATGAAACAATAAATGTATCTGGAAGTATCTCTACCTAACATGAATAGCCCAAAAAAAATATCAAAGGAATGTATACACAAATGAAGCACCTAGATACAATCTAATATCTCTACTAGCTCCACAAAACACAAAAGAAATCTCCCCCTAACTATAAAATCTCCTCTACAAGAGACAAAATATACTCTCCCTTTTTGTGATGGAATGCCAAAGGGCAATCATAAGCCATCATCAAAAGGAGGTGGTGAAGGCGAACGGCGAAAATGCGCCAAATCAGCTCTCAAAGCATAAAGCTCATCAAGCAAGTCCACCAAAATCTGACCATGAGCCACCTGAATGGTCATGACAGTCTCCAAGGTACGACAAATATCGAAGTCATCCGAAAGAGGTGGAGGAACATCAGCAGCAGCAGCATCACCAACAAGATCAGCAACATCCTCACCAGATTGACCTGTAGAAGTAGAAGGAAGGAGTGCGGTACCAGAAGGCGCAGTTCTAGGATGTTTAGAGCCAGCTCGTATATGAGCAGCCCTCTACCTAAGAAAGAAGGCGCCTATGGGAGCAATAACATGAACGGGCTCAGAAGAAGGGAAGTCCACTAGACCAAGATACAATAAAATCCTATGAATGAAAATAGGATGAACAAGAGCATAAGCTGTAGATGAACTCCTATAAACTTCGTTCAAAGAACGAAGAAACGGATGAGGAAAACTGATAGGAGCATCAGTAACAAAAGCATACAAAAATACATACCGCTCAAGAGGAATGGTGTGAAGATGAGAGATAGGCCACACAGAATGACATGCTATCTTAGAGATGAGATAGTGCAACTCAGGTAGCTCAGCAATGGTGATCCTAGGATCAGAACCCCACTGAATAGAAGTCCCAGTGATGTAAGACATGACGTCATCCAAGGGAGGAGACTCATCATATGAATAGACAGGGCGCTGGACCAGAAGTACGCCTAGAGCATCAGCCACTACCGTAGGAGTAATGGTGAACTCTACACCTTGTATCCAACTCTTTACCAAAGTGTTTGGAATCATATATGCGGATAGAGATGTTTGAAAAGAACTCTCTAATCAGGGTAGCTGGAGGAGGAGGATCAGAAATATCCAATAGTAGTAACCAACCCCGACGCCCAAAATTAGCCCTAATGGCCAAATCAACCTCATCTAACAACACCTTACGCTCAGCCCATATTTTTCTCTTAAGGTTCAATGTCTCAAAGGTCTCTTGGTTTCTCTCACTCGGAAACCTCTCACGGTCAAAAGAAGGAGAAGAAGGTGGGGGAACAGACCTATTAGCTATAGTCTTCCTAGGCATGATGCTAAAGGAAGAATAAAGACACAAAGATAAAACCAAAAAGAACAAAACAAAAACACAAACCAAGGGCAGACTGCAAGTTAGCACAAAAATAGAAATAACAATTCTATATGATGCATGAATAGTCAAAATGTCATGATGCATGTTCTAATGTAGTGAAACTAGGTTCAATTTAAGTTTATATTCATAAAATTGGCTTGAGCATAGAGTTTCTAACAAAAACCCCAAAATTTGAAAAACCACTTGTTTGTTTTTATAAAAGATTGACTAATTGACCATCACACAAGCTAGAATACACATTATAATGATCAATTACATCAATTCAACAAACCAATTTCACCAATTAAACTCAATTTGAACAAAATCCCCAATTCGAGTATATTCAAGCCCTAGAAAATCCAATTTCTCACAAATCACAAACTTGATCAAATTAACTCATCAAGAACAAGTTTATAACATCATATAGACAAAACCCAATGATCAATTTCAAAAAATAAGGCTAGATTCATCAAAAATCCCAATTGTGAATAGGTCCAAAAATCCCATTTAAAATGCATGAATTTTTTGCTTGAAACTTGAAAATAAACTCAAAAGGAAGGGTATAAGTGTCTTACCGGCCTTTGGAGAGAGAAACCTTGCAAAAGGAATGATCGAAAATGACAAAAAATAGGGATTGAGCCTTGACGGAGTCGTATGGAGAGATAAAAGAGAAAAACTTTTTGAAAAAGTGTTTTGACTCAATTGAAAATCAGATTTTAAAAAACTTCTCATACGATTTTCGATTGATCGAAAATTACTTTCAATCGATCGAAACAACCCAAGACTCATTAGACATTTTAAGCAAAATTTCGATTGATCAAAAAACATCCTCGATCGATTGAAATTCTGTGAAAAACAAAATTTTTGAAAAACAAGGCAATTTTGCAAATGACTTCTCAAAGCATTGAATTTTTCAACCAAAATGCATGAGTATGAGATGAAATGCTTCTTCAAAAACATAAGCTTTAAACCTAGTTTTTCCCAAAAATTTGATTATCAACCATTCTCCCTTTAAATTCTCAAGCATTAAATATGTTGTGCATAATACTCAAGGTATTTTCAAACTTGGTTGGTCAAGTAAAAAACACACACAATAACAAGTACAAAATTTAGCAAAGAGTAACTTATGTAATGTGTGCATCTAGTAAAAGCTTGAGATACATGTGAGGTGATATATGAATAGAAATCAAACACAAAGTCTACAAAATTCATCACATAGAATTTGAAAGAGACTATCACCAAAAGAGTTACATCATATAACTCTCACATCTCCTAGAACAAAAGCTTGCAATCATGTAAGTTTCTTGATTTGCCTCATATTGTACAAACCAATTTTAATTGTTCAGAAACTTATTAAATAGCTGGGATAATGCACACACCAATTTTAATTGTTTGATTTAGCTTTAAGCCCAATAATGTACACACCAATTTTAAGCATTTAAATCGAGGCTACACCTTATGTTGTTTTTGCGCATGTGCTACACTTTCTTGAACACAAAATCTTACGATATGCACTAAGGTGTTCATGATTGGCTAGTGAACAGTGGTGAGATGGTTATTTATGCCTTTCTCAAAAGGTTCAAGTCCGACAGTCAAAGACATGTGACTTCAAGATCAAGACAAAATTATCAAAAACCATAAACATCTTTCCCACACAACATGCACTACAAAGCTTCAACTAGTAAAGTGCAATAAATAAGCTCATCCAAGCTAAACAAGGTACACAAGACATGTTATGTGAAAATAAATTGACCAACCTTGTTTTCAAAACCAAGAAAAATAATGCCAAACACAATTTGCTTCCCTTTTCCTTTTCCTTTTTTTTTTTTTAAGAGAAAACAAAAGAAATCCTAGAATGAAATGCATGAATGTTATGCAATGCAAATCCTAGAAACAAAAAGACAACAAAAACCAAAGAACAATGATCACAAATGATAGAGCATTGAAGCACAAGGATCATGTCAGAAAGACTCAATTAGATCGAGTCTTTTGCATCCAAAACCTTTTAGATGCACCACGAACATTTAAGTTCTTATTCATTTGAGTGATTCCCAACTCCAGGATTGGAATAAAGGTTTAAAGCCTTTACCAATTCTCCAATGAGTGTCATAGGATCTTGTGCTTGAGGCACAGACACTTTTGGTTTGTTTGCTCTCTTAGCAGCTTGAAGCTTGTAACAGTTAAGACGAATGTGTCCAGACTTCCCACAAAAATGACAAACCCAAGCAGGTTTATCATGCATCTTGTCCTTAGAAAGGGTAGACTCCTTAGTTTTAGACTATTTCAAATCAACCCTAATCTTCCTAGATGGTGAAACTTCTATAGGTTTGACAACCTCACTCACAGGGAGTTTGACAATTTCACTCACAACCTCACTCACAGAAGGTTCAGAAGAAGATGAAGGAACAAAGATAGTGGAATTAAGTACAAACATAGAGATGCTATCAACAAAACCTAATCCAGATTTATCAAAAGGAGCCTTTTGAACACTTAGCATATGATCAAGTTCAGAACTAGCAGATCTAGCAACAAATAAATCAAGTTCTAATTTCTTAACCTTATCAATTAAAAGCATATTCTTAGTTTTCACATTGTTCAAAAGTTCATTAGCATCAAACAGTTTAACAAGCAAATTCTTCTTATCAAGCTCAAGAGATTCAATTTTCTTCAGGCCAAGTTCAACATTCATGGCATCCTTTGCAGCAACTTTGCAATGTTTACTGTAGGCCTCTTGAAGATCTGCATCCTCAGAGAGTTCCCTATCAGAAGGGTTCTCTTCAACAGACACGCTTTCATTGACTACAGCAGTAGCAGTGAAAGCAATGAAGTTTCCATCCTCGTCACACCCAGACTCATCATCAGAAACTTCATTATCACTAAGGGTTACAGCCATAGCTTTACCCTTAGACCTCAAGAATGTAGGACATTCAGATTTCACATGACCATACCCTTCACATCCAAAACATTTAGGACCTAAAGAATTATTAGGAGATTAACCTACTTTTTCTCTAGGTTTTTCAGTATTACTAACCTTAATGGGATCATTCTTCCTAAAGTTTCTAGGTTCAGCAGTGTTTGTACTTCTTGCCCTTCTGTTACTATTCTTAAGAAAGTTTCTAAAGTTCTTGGCAAGGTAAGTAATCTCTGTAGCAGAGAGCTCATCATCAAATCCACCAACCTCAACATCATCAACTGACTTAAGAGCCATTGACTTAGATTTGCTAGCTTTGGGTAGGCCTAGCTCATAGGATTGAAGAGATCCTACAAGTTCATCAACAAGAATGGAGTCCACATCCTTGCTCTCAGTGATGGCAATCACCTTGGGTCTAAAGTCTTCAGTTAAAGATCTAAGAATCTTCCTAACAATTTTAGATTGATCATAGATTTCACCCAGATTATATGCAGAATTAACAATATCATTAAGCTTAGCATAGAATTCATCAAAAGTTTCATCATCAGACATCCAAATGCTTTCAAATCTAGAAGTTAATTGCTGCAATTTATTAATCTTAACTACCTTTGTGCCTTCATGCACAGTCTGGAGGATATTCCAAGCAATGTGAGTAACCTCAACATTAGAGATTCTCTTAAATTCCTCCATAGAAATAGCGTTAAAGATAGCATTCATAGCTTTGCTATTGAACGTAGCTGCTTCCTTTTAAGAAGTTTGCCACTCACTCACAGGAGTAGTGGGCTTCTCCCATCCGTACTCAATGAAATTTCAAACTCTCTCATCAATGGATTTCAGGAAAGCTTTCATCCTTACTTTCCAATAGGCATAATTATTCCCATCAAAGTGAGGAGGAATAACTAGAGAGTGTTCGTGTTCCATGACAACAGGGGTCAAGGATCAGCTCAGAGATCAAAAGATCTACAATAAAAGAGCAACCCGCTCTGATACCACTTGTTAGGTTTTTAGACCCCTTAAACAACAATTGGATTAACCTAGTTATTTAGCCAAGTGATTAACTTAGTCAAATTATGCAAATCTAGGTTAACACAATCATATAATCATATCAAGCATAAGCAGTAGAAAGATAAATAACACAATGATATGATCACCTAGGAAAACCAAACCGGTAAAAAACCTGGGGAGGATTTAACCTAGTTATCCTCAAGGTAAACTTGAATCCACTATGTGAAAGAATTGAAGTTCATACAATAGGGCTTAGACTACTAACATCCTATTGCTACCCACTAGTAAAACTTACTAACACGACCACATGCAAGCTCCGAAACCATGGACTCCTTCTTTCTTGGACTCTCTAGCAAATACAAGCACTCCTGCTTGTGTGTCTTTAAGCTCTTATGGCAGTAACTGAATGGTCATCAAGATATTGAAGTAATCTCCTTCTTGATAACCCTAAGTTTATGTAAAGGAAAACTCCTCAAGGATCTCACAAGAGATTCACAGAAACAGCAATATGAGCAACATGAGCAACACTAAAATGTGGTTAGGGTTTGCCTTTTATACCTAAGGCAAAATATAAAATCCTAAACATTTTAGGAGTTAGGGCTAAGTTGGAAATTCTGCAGAAAAAAACAATCTAGCCGACTTTCGATCGATCGAGTCTAAGCTTCGATCGATCGAGCCAGGCCGAAAGTAACAAATACTTCTGTAACCACTCAATTCCAACTTTACATAAAAGACACAACTTTGAGTAAGCCTAAACAAGACTAAACAACCTGTTTTGATCATGGTTTACTAACAATACACATTAGAGTTCTAAATACTAAAAATCCTAAGTCTTTAGAACCTAACAATTCTGTTACTTGTGCTTTAGTATTTTCTTGAATAAGTGTTATGTGAGTAGATTAGGGCTATATTAGTTGTTTGGTGCTACAATAAATGCACAATAATCTATAGAAATGGTGATGAGTGTTATGTGTGTACATTAGGTTATATTGGGTCTTTGTCGGTGTAAATTTCATTGACAAAAAATAAAATTCTTTAGATTTGCTAAAACTAATAAACAGTTAATCTTTAGATTTGTAAAATTTGAATGTACATACTCATCATTGGTCGAGACATTAAGAACAACATTTTGTATTGCACACAACTTGTAGACATTAACAACAACGTCTAATGTTTATGGTCAAATTTGAGTGTTAGTAATTCATTTGTAGCATGTAATAGTACACAAATTTATGAATGTCTTTGTCGTGTACCATCTTATGCAGCATTACATTATTTACCAACAGTTGATGCACACTGTTAACTTGATCATTTGATGTTATTGTATTTAGTGTCAATGTCTGGTTCTGGCAACCCATAACTCTATAAGCCTCACAATGTGTTCATTGCTATGGGTCGTTTCTAGGTATTGGAAGATGAGTTCAGCTATCCAATCAATCCGAATTTGCAAAATAGTGCTTACGTTCACAATACCATGAGATAGGAGTGGGCTTGGTTATTTCATGAATAGCAAATGTTTTATGATGAGTTGGTTGGTTTTAAGTTACCAGTACCTCGGCGACTCGCATCGCAAATGCCCAGAGACACGATCGATGAACTTTGTAAAACATTGAACCACATAAAAGAAGAAAATAATCGAATGAAAATACGTCTTAATCAATATCGGACCCAAGTCGAGATTCGAGGGTCAGTGGAGGAAGGGTGGTACAAGCATGCACAATTCATGCAATCACTTCTTGCTAATCCCATTTATCAGTTAGATGTGGAGATGTCAGATGAAGAGTAATCATATCGTGGTGTAATTAGACTTTGTTGGAGAACTATTTTGCTTAACTATGTTTTAAATGTATGTGTGTCACTATTGTTGCATTTGTACTATGTAAACCTTATTATTGATTATAAGGAGCATGCACATTATTCGTAATCTAGATTATTCCCACATAACCCATAAAAGTTAAATATTCCCACACATGCTGTTTTTCAATAAGCACCTAGAACATAACACAGAAAACTTAAAATAACTTACACAATGTCACCAATTTGCATGCATTGCATATTGAACACTAACACTACTAACATTATTAACTTAACCCTAGACATAACACACATAACATACATACCACATAGGTATTCACTCTAACAGGTAGTCCTCGTAGTTGAGGACATTGTTACGTTCTGCCGGAGTGAGTTGCCTGTTCGTTGCAGCAGCCAACTCTTCCGCCAGTTGTAGCATATGATACCTGGACCTACGGAGTATCATCAAATTGTTCCTTTTTTTTTTTGTCACTGCACGCTCATATTGGTGCATGTTTCGCCAGGGCAGTGTGAGAAAGATACGGTCAACAAAAGGCACTCCGAGTCGCACGAGATCATCGTGCAGAGTGTTGGACTTGTTCACGCGAAAGTCCCACTCCCGCCGCAGTCCAGCATAGTATTCCCTCTTGTCGAAATCTCTCTCCCTCCTATAGTTATCTAGAAAATGAGGTAGCATCCAATTACACATTGACATTGGAAAATGTGACTTCTGATCGGTATGTGTAGATGTTTTGTAAGGGTAGATGTAAATGGGACTTCGTTATGCGTAGATGTTTTGCAAGGGTAGATGTAAATGGGACTTTATACAGGAGTTTTGCAAGGCAAGTATTCACATGGATGTGACTATATGTAAGGGTAAGTATTCACGTGAATAAAGATGATATGACTTGATGGTGTATTGTTCAATGAGGTGTTAAGGAGCACATGCAAAACTGCGAACATGACTTGGCTATACAATGGCACCTGTTGGTGCATGTGGTTCATTGAGGCAGCTATTTGATATGGCTATAGCTTGTGCTACAGCAGCAGGCTGGTGATGTGTACTGCAAAGGAGGTTGTGTATTTATTCATGTGAAAACTATTCAGCATTCCTATGCTTCATCTTACATGACTTAACGAGACAGTTTCGAGCTGTGTTAAATGTATCATAAACTTTTTAGGGATGCAGAAGCTCTGCATCCTTGAAAATAGTGCATTGCAAAAGGATGCATATATGTGTATTGACATGCGTATAGGTGATATGACAGGACAGGGTTCACGTGAAGACTATTCAGCATTCTTGTGCTTCGTCTGACATGACTTGACGAGACAGTGCCGAGCTATGTTAAATGTATCATAAACTTTTCAGGGATGCTCTGCATCCTTGAAAACGGTGCATTGCAAAAGGATCCATATCTATGTATTGATGTCCGTGTAGGTGATATGACTGGACAGAGTTCACGTGAAGACTATTCAGCATTCCTGTGCTTCATCTGACATGACTTGACGAGACAGTGCCAAGCTATGTTAAATGTATCATAAGCTTTTCAAGGATGCTCTGCATCCTTGAAAATGATGCATTGCAAAAGGATGCATATCTGTGTATTAACGTGCGTGTGGGTGATATGACTAGACAGGGTTCAACAGTGCGAAACTGTTAAGCAGCACATGCAACACTGCAAACATCAGTGTAGCAATGGTGGACAGCTCACCCCTAAAATTGATGCATAAACTTTTCAAGGATGCTCTGTGTTTTCACGTCAGTATAGATGGGTACTTGTGGTCAGGGTTCAACAGTGCTGAGCTATCCACCATAGTTACAATCACTGCTCCCTATGGTGGTATTTGGCAAGTGGGATTGAAGAAAGCTGATAACAACATTTGGTTTTATAATGGTTGGCAGGATTTCGTGGAATACCATTCTATCTGTTATGGTTATTTTTTACTGTTCAGATATGAAGGAAATTCAAGCTTTCATGTTCTTATATTGATAAGACTACCACTGAGATTCAATATCCACCTAGCAAGAACTTTAAATTGGAAGATCATTAGGTAGAAATAATAGACTTAAATGAAGATGATACAAACATATCCCTCAGATGATTTGCCCACAAAACACGAAGTCGAAGAAAAGTTTGTTACGAAAAAATTTTCTTGTTCATAAAGACGAAGAGAGAATGAGTGGTTAGTCTGGTTTGGATGAGTATGTATGTAATGTATCTGTATAAAGTAGTACACTAGCAGAACTAAGATACACAAATACGGGTAGATGATACAGCGACTCATGGTGTCATATATATGAATTATTTTATATTATGGAATCATATGTGTGGTTGGTCTGTGTGGTTTGGATGAGCCTGTATATATTGAATCTATTAAATTTTCCTACAAGTAATGTGCAATAAATCTAAGTTGGGTGATGAGTGTTATGTGGATAACATTTCAAATTACAAAGACAGAATATTGGAAACATCAACATATCTAAGATTTTTTCGACACTACAAAGTAAAGGACATTGTCCAACCAAAGCACAAAAATCATATGTAGCAACAAAGAACAGCAGTGAAAAAATGAGCAAGTGATTTCATATACACTTAGCCAATCCATTGAAAACATTGCAACATACTGACATAGCAATGTAATACATTACCAGTTTCATGTCACGCATGGTGCGAGTATTATTTTGAACAAATGTGAGTGTCTACACCTCGAGGGTGATGGTCCCAATTGGGCCCCACTCTACTCTGGTGAGTCCTTGCTTTAGGAGATATATGGTTTTTCTATGAAAGAGTGGTTGGTCTGTGTGGTTTTGATGAGTCTGTATGTATTGAATCTATGCGTAAATATTGATATTAAATTTTCATATGTAGCAACAAAGAACAGTAGGGAAAAAATGAGAAACTGATTTCATATAAACTTAGCCAAAACTAATGAACAGTTAATCTTTAGATTTGCAAAATTTGAACGTACATAATCATCATTTGTTAGACATTAACAACAATATTTTGTCTTGCACAAAATGTGTAGACATTAACATCAATGTATAATGTTCGTAGGTAGAAATTTTTGGAAATCATCATTGCTTGAATCTGAGAAGTCCTGAAATATCTCTTTCATCATCTAACGCAGTAATTTCATTAATAGACTTCATGGCTCGCTCTTCCGCCTTCCCCTTTAGATGTTTCCTAGCTTTTTGGATTGCGTGAAAACAGTCTAGTCGCCTTTGCATTTGATTGTTCTCTTGTTCAAGACGGGCAAGTATGTTGGCAAGTTCATCCCTAGGTAACTCGGCTGAGCATGCCTTAGGAACTTGGAACCCGTGCCATCAACAATACACTTCCAACTCACACCTCTTCTCGTGTAGGGTTGACCATGGTGATTCTGATACGATGAACTCTATTGCGGTGATATCTATACTTAGTTTTGTAGGTTTGCCGACCATGATGTGCCCAACGCTTCCAAGACTCTCATACGTGTATATTGGCATATTAACAAAATCTCTCTTCTTTCCAACCCATTTCCCTCCATAGTGGTCTGTGTATGTCTATAGTTGTTGATCTACTAGAACTTGTGATAATCCACATGTTGAAGTAGATCCAAACTTGTTTCGCATTTTACGATTTGACGTTGAGGCATTGCGACTCATAGCTTAGTCAATCTACAAAGTTAGTGGGATAGAAAGAAGATCATTATTGTGGTGCATTTATAACCTCATTTCATGGTCCAAGCATTACATTTTCAATTATTAGGGCTTGTCATGTCAATACAGGCTGGAAAAACACTATATGAGCAGGATTTTAAATGTTCCCAATGTCATGTGTCTAGATTCATGTGGGGACCACACCAATTTAAATATGAAATATAATAAATTTTCCTCCATCTGTCTAAATTTAATTGGGATCAGTTGTAATTACGCTTACTTTCATATAGAAGTTAGGTGAAAGTTAGTTGTGCTCCCTTTTTTTTCCTTTCCCACACCCGCATATTTTCAGGTTCATTGCCCCTTCTACAATAATCAAAACCCAAAATCGTTCCTCTCCTACTCAGCTAACGGTTCATGTTCCCAGTTACCACACTGATTCAGGCACCTTAACATACAACTCCCCTCTTCATTTTTGTGTATAACCATTTCCCCATCAAATTCGTGTATAATCATTTCAAAATTTGTAAACACATTATTATTATGTATTGTTATTTAATATGATACTATGAACCTTATAAATAGTAACTGAAATGTTATAACACTATTTCAAACAAAAACAAAAACAAAACCAAAAAAAAAAAACCAAAAAATGAATACTTTAGAAAATCTTCATACTGACATATTGGTTGAAATCTTTTCGAAAGTAGGCAAAGATTCGGCAACACTCCTGGGAAACATTAAGTTAAGGTATAAAAAACTATTTTCTCAATTTGTATCTACTTATTTATTTCCCTCTATATAAATTATTCAGTCTATTAATTTAATTTTTTTCCTTTTTCTTAATTAGTTGCAAATGCTTCAACAAGTTAACAGAAAGCAAACTAGTCCTCCAACAAATTCAACTGACCCCATTTTTCAATCACCCAGCTCTACTACACGATAAAGAAAAAAACCCTAATTTCTTAATGCTATGAAGCAGAAAATCCCGATGCGCTACTGATAGTGGGAAGCTGGGAATACTTTTTGAATGAAGAAGTTGTTGAAGGAAAAAATTTAATTGAAAAAGCTCTTCCATGTGGCAATTTTATTGCAGTTTATATACATGGAATCATGCTACTTTGTGAGTCAAATCGTGGAAGCATTGATAACCTGTTGGAAATTTTAAATGATGAACATGGGAAGCATTGGATTCGAAATTGCCGAAATATGCTTCGACACATAGCTGCGGTAACCGCCTTGTATCAAATTCCAAACTTTCAAGCATGCCACAAAATTGGAATGGGACATTGGAACTGAGATGAACCTTATTCTTACAGTTATACAGAATTTGTGGTTACATGCAAAAGATGCTCAATCGACCTTGAAATGTTTAAGTTGGTGAATAGGCTTCTTTAATTATTTTTTATTTTTTATTTTTTTCCCTCATTGTAGCATCACTTAAATAATAAGATGCAATCTTCTGTTTTTTTATTAATTGTTTGTTAAGCTTTGCAAAAGTTTTACAATTATGATTCCCTTAATGGTTTGCCAAAAGGAATGATTATCAATTGTAAAAAATTCAAAGTGTAATGAATTGTTATCCTTGTGATTATCAAAAATTTGTACTTACGTCCCATTGAATATAAAAACCAAACTAAATTCCTTTTTAAGATTTCAGCTAAACTCTCATTTTCATCCCATAAAATTTGAATCATCTGCATTTTCTAATAAAGTTTGCTAAATTATAAATTAGAACCATCATTTCTAACTAAAAATCTCCGCATTTATACATCTAATCTACCAAACAATACCTACTAAATAATAAAGCACAATCTTTCTTATCCAAAGCATATTTTATGTCACTGTGATGACAATACATCTGACTCATGTGGAAGCACACATTAATAAAATAAAAGTAAACCCCACAGGTCACACATCACACAGCTCCCAGAAATAAGTTATACAAATTCATTCAAACTATACTGATCTAAGCTAGCAGATAGACAATCCAAATAGCATTTCCTATACACCCAATATACAACTCACCTATGCACACAAACCAATCTTATGCCAATTATTTATAAGCAATTACAGGTAAAGCCCTAGTTGATAAGCCATATCATATAAGGTTTGCTAGTCTGCTCGACTGAAATTGTAAAAAAATTACTTAATGCTAATTTTTGTTAATGAAAATTTCTAGTTAATAATATGAATTTAGACTTAACTAAGCCTTTTAAAGATGAACAAACTCATGATTAATAAATAAATAACAAAAACCAATAGTATCACTTCAATAATAAAATGCAATATTTTTTTTCATTGTTTTATTTAATTATATGGGTTACATACTAGTTTTATTAAGGGAATTAAGCGAGTTGGATGAGAATTAAGACTGATTGGTTTTGCATTTACATGTGTCAGTATTGGATAAGATTTGTTTCAACATGACTCTCTCTATTTATGTGTGCAGGTACTTTTATATTCTTCTTCTCTACTTTGGTCCAACAACTTAATATTTAATGTAATTTTAGATTGCTAACACTTTTCCTGGTTTTTGGGTTATAGATTTGGTGAACAATTTGGGTGCAATTGCTTCAAATGGGACCCAGGAATTTATAGAGGCATTGCAGGCTAGAGCGAATGTGTGCATGATTGGCCAATTTGGTGTTGGGTTTTAAGGGAATTAGACTACTTGAAGTGGTAATTTACACTACTTTTTTCCTAATGTAATTTACGCTACTCTTTTTTAGAGGGTGTTATGTAAACAAGTTTTTCCATGTAATTTATGGTATTTTTATAAATGTAATTTATGCCACTTTTTTTTAGAGGGTATTATTATATTATATTTTTGAGCTACTAGATAATGTTACCCAATTTAACCCTCACATGAAGTTTCATGTTATCTAAAAAATTGTTGTAAACGGATTTCTTTTGTAACATAAATTATATTTATCATTTGTATAATTCTATGTGAAATTTAATTTGCAATTTTTTTTTTATATAATTATTACTTTACTACTCCATAAACAATGTTACGTACATTAACTCAGTTTTAAGGGTAATTGATATCTTTGAAATTTAATATCTTTTTAACTTTTGTTATGGATGTGTAGTAAGTGGCTAACCCTAGTTTGATCCTTTCACCGTAAAATAATTATATTTGAAATTTCAACTCTTTTTCACTTTTGTTATGGATGTGTAGTAAGTGGGATTTTTTTAAAACATGTAGTTTTTCTTTTTTTGATAAACTTTTAAATAAGGATAGGGTCACACCAATTCCCCACCTTAATCTTTTAAATTTCCCTAAAATTTAGCGTTTTATTTTCTTGGACAATCACATATGTTAGTGCCTAAATATAAGGATATGAATGAAGAAGTGGAAACATATATATATTTGGATAATCAGTGACAAGAAACAGGAAACAGAGGTATTAATTATTAAAATAAATCTATATAACGTTCATCCAAAAGTATAAACATGTATGAGTACGGCAAATTTAATCTAATTTTAACTATAAACTAGCCTTTGAGCACGGGCGTGCTTAGAGGCTAGTATCTGTTTAATCTACTTTTATGATCTCTTTTTTTTTTTTTTTTTTGGTATAGCCATTGCAAAACTAATCGATAATGCAATGATGAGGTAGGTTCCTTTCTGTTATCATTTCAATGACTGTAGGTTTTCTTCAAATATGCATATGTTATCAATTAGGTTACCTTATCCACATTCCAATTGAAGGAAAAACACAAAGAAAAGGATCATTCAATATAAAAGTCATCACACGTTGTGAATATGGTCATATTATCATAAAATTAAAACCATGTTTGTGGACCTTGAAGAGTACATATAATAATATAGAAATACTGGTAAATCACATTAAAAAACTTTCATATAATCTACGAAAGCTACAAAAACTACTCTCCCCCTTACGCTACAATCCCTACTTCCCCTATCTGTTATGTATTGCTAAAGGCAAACATCAAGAGTCAGAGGGTGAAGGAGGTGGAAAAGCACTCCTATACTCTGAAAAATCTGCTCTCAAAGCAGCAACCTCAACAATAAGCCCATCTAAAAGTTGTTCATGAGCTGCTTGAGTTGTCATAAAGGTCTCCATCATAGCATGAAGAGAGAGAGGAGGAGGAATGGTGGGCTCCGCAGCTGCGCTGTCAACATGTACCTCATCGTCACCATCGTCAACAATAGCAGCTGTAGGATCAACAGGACTTTCCTCAGCATGAACATCTGCAGTGGTGGACTGTACTCATGGTCTTTTTAATGAACCAACACTCGGTCCAACATTCTTCTTTTGTGCACTCCCCTATTTGAGAAAGGTGGCTCCTATAGGGGCTGTGATGTGGATCAACTCTAAAGAAGGAAAGTTTTCTAAGTGTAAATAGTATAGAACCCTATAGATGAAAACTGGAAAGAATAGACCATGCTTCTTACACTTTCTCTTATGCACCTCAACAAGCGTTTGAAAAAAAAGGGAAGGAAAACAAATAGATGCAGTAGTGACGAGGGCATACAAAAAGAAACATCTCTCTATAGGAATAGTATGGACATGGGAGATGGGGAAGATGTTGTGACAAGCTATCCTAAAGAAGATGTAATTAAGCTCAGTTAACTCACTCGAGTTAATTCTTGGGTCAGATCCCCATGTCACTGATCTTCCGCAAAGAAGAGTCATGACATCAAATATAGGAGGACACTCTGAGTATGGATATGTAAGTCTGCAAACATGAGGTACATCAAGAGCCTCGGATACATCATCCTTTGTTATGACAAAACTTTGACCTCGAATCCAAGTACCCAGATCATCATCAAAACGAATATGGAGATTGGAATAGAACTCTCTAATCAGGGCAGCTAGAGGGGGTTTTAAATCTTTACACAGAGACAACTAGTTCCTACACTATAGATTTCTATGGACAAAAAGAGGTAATTCATCTAGATTGATTTGTCTTTTTGGCCAAATTTTCCTATCCTTAATTACGTTTTCAAACCTTTGGTCATTTGTAACCGTTTGAAACCTTATTTAATCAAACGCAATTGCAGGCTTAGATGAGGAGGCAGACACTCTTTTGGCTTTGATTTTAATGGTTTTAGACTTCTTAGGAGCCAAAACTAGGATCTACAAAGACAGAACGAAAGCACGACAGAAAACCAATTTTCATAACTGCGTTAGAAACACCTAAACACACTGTACATATGCATAAGGAATAGACTACACGATGCATGGATACAATTAGGGCATGAATGAATGCATTGAAATGATCAATTCTCTGTAAATATATGAACATTGACCTATGCATTCAAGTTATTTTAAAAACATGCGAACCCACACTGCACATTGTGCAGCGAGTGTAATTTCAAGCAATTATACCCAATTCCACAAAACATGCAAACCCACCAATGACTGCCAATCCATCAAACTTTAAACGGTGGTCAATTTCAAGTAATTATACCCAATTCAACAAAGCCCCAATCTGAGCTATTAGAACAAGATTGGCGAATGAACCAACATGCATACCCAGATGTGAAAATTTTGAATATAAACGATAGAGAACGTGTCACCAACATGCATACACAACAACTCATGAACCAATTCAGATCAAAACTACTCCTATTCATCAAAATCCCCAAGTTCCCAATATGAAGACATGAACCCCAATTTCCCATTTTTCACAAATCATGAGTTCTTTGCAATTAAAGGGTAGAAAACGTGTACAACATGAAAATCCCCAAATTCCATATGAACACATTACAACATCCATACAAAAAAAAGCCATTACATATTTCACGTCAAAACACCCGCACACATGAAAATCCCCAAATTCCATATGAACACATAAACCTTAAATTCATGTGTTCCTTTACAAATCAGCTATGTTTATGTAATTAAAGGGTACAAATCATATGAACAACATGCATATGTAAAAACCCATGAACCATTTCAGACCACAACACCCAAAATCATGAAAATTCCCAAACTTGCATAGTTTGAAATTTTAGCTTTTAGACTGAGATTAATGCAGGATTTTCAGTTAATTTGAATGGGAAGTAAGGGTAAAAGAGTCTTACTATAGTTGAGGATCGATGTTTGGAGCCCAGGAAGTCGCTTTCGAGCCAAAGGAATCGAGAGCAATCGAACTGCTGCTTTTGTCTGGAGTCGAGTACAGCAATCCAACACTAGAAATAACACTGACCAGTCCAAATATGCAGTATCCACATAACTCGATATTAGTATAATCGAGTACTATAGTACTCGCTACCTCCAAAATCGAGTTTTGTAAAATGTGACCAATCCAACACCAATCGAGTAGCAATCTATTTTTACAGAGAAGTTTGGCTGGACTGATGTATTTTTTTGATGGGTCGAACCCCAGTTCAATTGATCCAAGGGGAGGGACATTTTTCAGCAATGCTCGACTTCATCGATGTCGAGTTATGTAATTATAACTCCCTGCCTCCAAAGTCGAGTACTGTTTGGTCGTTATGGATAAACTAGCAAGAAACAACTGCACGTTACTCGATTTTACCATAACCGAGTTTAATAAATCTGACCGATCTAACACCAACCGAATAGCAATCAGTGTGTACAGAGTAGTTTGCTGGACTCAGGCATTTTTTCGATGGGTCAAAATCCAGTTTTGACCCATCGTTATTCTACATAAATACTCGACTACTGTAGTGTCGAGTTTAGTAATATAACTTGCTTCCTTTGAGACCGAGTACTGTCTGGTCATGGTGATCACAGGCCTGAGAAACAACTACATGTTACTCGATATTAGTGGTATCGAGTTACTTAACACTACTTGATATCTTTAAAATCGAGTTATATGGAAAACTCCATACACACTACTCGATACACACTCTCTACTGCTGCTTATTTTGTTGTCAGCTGCAGCTCAGTTTTATCAATACACCAGTTGTGAAAGTTTATTAGAATTTTCATGAAGCACCTGTGCATTGCAATAAATACACTTGTTGCTTTTGAGATTGCCCTGCTATAAAAAAATTTTGCCATCAAGTTGTAGAAGCTGGAAATCATACTAAACATAAGGCACTGCTTGTAATAACTACAATTTACATGTAACTAAATTGTTCGCTTGACCAGCTTAGTGAAACCCCATCTAGTACATAACATTAATGCCATTAACAAAGTGCATGACCACAGAAGTACATAACAAAAGTACAAAACTTAGTATCAACTTCCAAGCAAAAAATGATCAATCTAACACCGTCTTCTCGTCATAAACCAAGTTACTGGTGTTGTTCGGGTGCTTCCTTAGGCGGTAGGGACCATCTTGGTTGCGCAATGTACGTCCGTTATCACCCATCCACCTTAGCTACCGTACCTGTTGTGAACAGTTCAAATATGTGATGTACATTGGACCTATATAAGTTATTAACAAGCAACATAGCCACAACAACACTAAGATTCATGACTTACGACGAATAACGTGACAAAACTATTGAACAACCTCATTTCACAATTCTCCAATGAGCATCATATTTAAATACCAATTGGACTCATTTGCCTATCCATGGATGAACACCAACACTTGTTTCATAACTAGTCCAAATACTTACTATGGCAATAGAGAACAATTTACTACTACTGAGTTGTTAACAGTCACGTAACAATTTATATGACACAAGTTGTTAAGAAATGGAAGTTTTACCTATGATGCAGCTCCACCACTTGTTGACTCCACATTTCAAGTAGGACATGTTCTACGATTGTGCCCCTCTTGGTGACACAACCCACATCTTGATTTTGGTCCATTCTCGATCCATAAGGAGCTCGACAACTCCTATCATTGTCATCCTCGTCCATCTCATTGCGAATTCGTGTGGACTTTGGCTGACCTTTGTTCCGAATCAATCATGGGTTAGGCATCACTAGTCTAGTTTCTTTCAAATCCGGCCATTCTAATCTGTATTTCAACGATTGGAATACCGGTTTGTAGCTGTGGTACCTATGAGTCACGCTATAGCAAGGATCAATAAATTGTTGCGCATCATGCTTATAATTAGCACAAATTGCTATTACGTGTGAACACGGGATCTTCAACGCTTCCCATTTCCCACAAATGCATGTCATACCCCAAAGATCAACCCTATGTGTGTGTTGTCTGCCCCCAGTACTCAAAGGATTACCCAGTGTGTCAACCTAATATAACCACGCTTGTGCTAACATCCGTGTCACCATATGGTCCTTTGCCTTTGCTTGATTTTTTTCGAACTTGTCCATGGCATACTTGCACCATTCTTGACCCACTTCCAACTGATCTAGAGTGAGATTACGACGAGCGTCAAAGTACGAGTTCACTTTGAAAAAGGTGAACCTCACCATTGCCATTATTGGCGAGGCTGCGCACACCTTTCAATACTCTATTAAAGCACTTCGATAGGTTGGTTGTCATTGCTCCATATCGACACCCTCCGTCGTGTGCAAGTGTCCACTTCTGTTTGTTTTCAGCTTCAAGATACCTGTGTGCAACTGGCTTGACATTGCGAATAAATTCCAGTGTGGCTTCAAACTTTCTGACTTGATCGCACTTGTTGCCCTCCATACCAAGTTCTTCAACTCCGAAATTTTCCATTTTGTGTTCACATTGCTGGCTACATGGCAGAGGCAGTACCGGTAATGGACCTTGGGAGGCTACAACCAAGTCATACTTATGTCATCAAAGCAGGCTTTTATCCCCGAATGTCGGTCAGAGATGATGCAAAGATTGGTCTGGTCCGTAATATTGGTCAACCATGCCAAGAACCATCCTCATGTCTCCTTGTTCTCACTCTCAACAACGACAAACACGAGCGGATAAACCTCGTTGTTAGCAGCCATTGCCATTGCTATCAATGACTTCCCCTTGTACTTGCCATAGAGGTGTGTTGCATCAATGCTTATCACTGGTCTGTAATGCTTGAACCCTTCAATACACGGACCAAAAGCCCAAAAGGCATAGTTAAACGTGCAAGTTCCTAACATGTTACGGTTGTCGCACTTCAATTGTGTCACTGTGGTCGAATCCGCATCTTTTAACACCACTAGAAACCAAGGCAATTCTGCGTATGACTCATCGAAATCCCTGTAGATGGCCGCAACCACCTTCTGTTTTGCATCCCAAACCTTATAGTGAAACGCCCAATGGCCGTGCTTCGTATGCAGAAGACTATCCAGGGTTGCTATTGTTCTTGAAATGTCTTCCCGTACGTATGAATCAAGTGTGATGGCAATGAACTTTGAATCCATCATCCTTCCATCATGATCCACCTAGAGTGACGAGCAAGTGTAAGGACCTTTACATGTTGTGATCTCCCACATCTTGTGACTTTTGCTGCTGATAGCTCGAATTGACCATGGGCATGCAGTATCAGTTGTTACCTATCAGGTGAGATGTGGACAGAACGGAGAAGACGTGGACAACAAACAATGCACGTGGTGAAGCTGGTCAATTTAACTTGGAACTAGCAATTTAATGGTTTGACACAATGGTAGAACAATCAGACCGGTCCACGTTCAAAAGGGAACCCACACAGCTCAGCTCGTGCATGGCAAATGGTCAATGGTCCCAAAAGGTCATGGAGTAATTGATATAGTTGCACAGTACTTGAATTTATTCAAATCGAGTACTTATAACGCGGTTATACAAAGACCGAGTATTATTTACTTCACCTAATTTCAGTTGGGCAGCAGTTATATATACTTGTCTGTGTGAAAGGCGAGTTTTATGTGTACTGTACTCGAAACTATCATAATCGAGTATCTTACCCTTTATATCTATGGACAACTTCTTGTCATTCTGGTTGGGGGGGTATGAGCAGAAGAAAACAGTCAAAGATGGAGAACAGAAGCCTCCTTTACTTCTAAAGGTAACGTGCCCACATGTTTGATAGTTGTGATTAAACAATTTACCACTATACAATTATAGATTTATGCAACTGTTTGTCAAATCTTGGAACAAGCAATGTCAAGGCTGTTGTAGTCCACCGGCACATGTTGGTAAAGCGACATGGTACATGTTTATCTAATAGCTCAGATTCGAAACTTGGTAAGTTCTAACCCCAACAACACCCCATGCAATTTTCACATACAATGCTGTTGTATGTTCCTCTTTTAGAGTGGCAGATACTATGTTGTTTTCATTGGTCGTGCTCCTGGCATATACGACAATTGGGCAGAAGCAAATAGACAAGTTCATAAATTCGCAAACGCTGAACACAGGTCATACAAAAATCAACAAGAAGCAGAATGTGCATACATGGAGTTCTTGCAACGTAATGGTAGGAACGTGCAGTATAGTGCTTCCCTATCGTGGACATCTCCTACCATGTCGACATCAAGCCCAGGGGGAACGTCTCAAAGCGAAGGAACCAGCTATTGCGATGGAGGCGTGAGGAACAGATTGTTGAGGTATCAGTTAGACGTTGCCATTGAGGAGCGTGACCACATAAGGAGGATTGCAACCTTGAGTACTAACATGCTCAGTGAAGTGGTAGCCCATGTTATGGGGGATGATGAAGTTCATGATTCGAAACGACAAGGAAGCGCAAAATGATGGCGAAACTATGGCTCCTGCTTGTGGCATTTATGAATAAAGTAATACTAATGACATGTGTTTTTATGCCCCCTATGCCTCAAGTTTGCACTACAGATGGGCTGAAATGTTGTTTTATGGCATTTTCATTTCCCTTTTAAACTTGAATTTCGAATCTGTCTTGGCCTATTGGCCTGTAATTGCTTGTGTTATTGTTAACATTGGCTAGGGTGTTTTCGTAATTGTACTTGGCTTTGGATAGCCAATAAGTACTTGCAACAATGGGCAATCTGATGGAACCACTTGCAACAATATTTGCATAGTTATATTGTTCCAACTACTACAATTGTGTATATTTTTAGTCTTCCAAAAACACACATCTACAAGTGGTTAAACATTCATCTTGGGTAGTTTTAACTTTTCATATAATTTAATTTTAAATATGAACTACTATTTTAATTTAGATTTTTTTCTCAAAAAAAAATTTTAATTTAGACATTTATAAACAATGAAATTATGATTCATGAATAAAAAAAAAACCATCCAAAAAATGGGTGAACCATGCATATCTATACTATTATTTAAGGGGCTTCTCCTGTTTGGATTCCTCAATTTTGATGCCTAAAATATCCTCAAAATGACCATTTTGTAAAGCTTAAAGAGTAGGGTTAACCCACTTATTCTAACACACGTTTCTAATATTATATCCTTAAAAAAACCTCAGGTTGAGTAAAAAAAGAAAAAACACAACTAAATAGTAAAATTGCTAATATTTTATTCTTAGAAAAAACCTCATGTTCAGGGGAAAAAAAACAACTAATGAAATACCCTTAATTTAATAAACTTATCTTTATCTCTAAATCAGAAGAAATGGTTTAAAATCTTAAATTGATATTAATTGAAAACAAAAAATGTAAGGGAAAAGCCATGTTGTGTCAAAAAAAATTATCTACCACGGTTCTATTTTGAAAAAACAAAACTCCTACATTTGTTAAAAAAAAAATACCCCAACCGCTCCTTTTTTTTTTTTTTTTTCAAATTCAAAAAAAAAAAATGCTCCTTTTTTGTAAGTATGTATTGTAAGCAGCTGACTTTTTTTTTAACCATTTATTCGTCTTATTAAGAAACTACCTTTTGATTGTGGACTTAATAGAGGGCACAAATAATATTTTGAAATCATTGTGTTTACATTTTACTAACTGAATTGCATATACCGTTTTGCAACAGATTATTTTCTTTCTTTCAGCTTTTAGAATTCTTTTCATTTTTTATGTTGCATTATATTCTTGATTTTTTATTTTTTATAATATTCCCTTTTTTATTTTTATTTTTTTGTCATTTGATAGTGCAAGTTAGGATATAGATAATTCTAAGTATATTTTAGTAACCATTAAATTTGATTATCCAAACATTTTAGTAGGGAGATAGTGAAATGTTGTTGTAAAACATTTGGAAGGGTTAATAAAAGATGCTAAATCATAATCTTCTTTGCCATACACTATCATATATATATATATATATATATAGTTTATCGATGAAAATTAGAAAACATTGTTATTATTTAGAAATTGTATACTTTATGAGATCCTTATATATTGTGGTCATGACATTGACCAAAATATAAGTTTCAAATGTGACTAAAAATAACCTATTAACAACCTGTTTGATTATGACCCAAACAAAAAATTTTATTAATTAAACATTAAACTTAACTCGAATAACCTGTTATCAACTCCCATATATCGAAATTCATAATTCAACCATAAATCAAGTAATAAAAATTCAAATAATAACAAAAGCAAATAATTATTTCATTCCTAAAGAATAAAATTACTAGTCCAAAAGGTTCCACCCTCCATAGTATCAAATTCAATAAAATGTCAAAGTTCCATAATAAATAACCAAGATTATTACATGGCATCCAAGTTCCATATCAAAAACTAACAGACATTACAGATTAAGAGAATACAAAACCAAAATGATTACATGGCATATCAAATATCCTTGATGGCAAAATCTAAGTCCAACCATCCAAGTGCCATATCAAAAAGTAAAAGACATCACTGATTAAGAGATTGGATTAGAAGAGATTGAGGGTTCCATTGAAGACCCGACGCCTTCCTTGTGCTCATTGTTATTGATATGCATGCTCATTTTTTCTTCAATGAGCTCTTCCAATTGTGATTGTGCAAGATCTACATCAAATAAATTGTTTCTCACCTCATTAAAAACTTATCTATGCATTATAAATAAGAAATTTAAAAACTGTGGGTAATCAAGCAATTGAAGCAATGAATCAATTAAATAAATAAGTCATTTGCATAGTAGTAAGAACAAAAATTACTGGTAATAAAATTGTAGTGTCTACTGTCTACCAAGTCTGCCAACAAAATCTATAAACTATTATATTTTGAATATGCATGAATATAACTTGTATTACAATGGTCAACCATACCATCATGTATCATTCAACTCAATTTATTCCATTTAAATTCTCAAAAATATTGTGCATATTCTATATGTTCTATTTTGATAACTCAAATCCTTTATCCATAGAGCAACTTTTCTACCATTTAAAGTTTTCTCTACACCTTTTCATGATTAATATTTAAAATAAATTTTGACATTTTATGGGAAATCCAGAACCTTTTTGACATATATATTATTTTCTTTTTAAAAAATCATCATAAAACTTAGAACTCATTCAGCCAACATATAAATCAAAAATACATTACCTATATCTGCCACTGTAGAAACAGGAATGCTCAATGGCACTTCAAAATTCCTTGGACATAACTCCAAATGGCGCTTCAAATTTTCAATAACATCTGCTCCGGCAGCAATATATTCCTTTCCACACTTATTGCATTTGCATGTAGGCTTTCCTTCATCTTTTGTCAAAAGCATCTGAAAGTAACGCCAAACAGTTGAAGTCCTCCTCCTTTTGTAGACTTTAAACTCAGTCTTAGCCTTCTTTGGCGGAGGAAGTTCAGCCACTTCATCAAGTTGGGCATCTAAGTCAATGTCTTTTCCTTCACACTTAATGTCAGTAGGAATCATCTCATCACTTTCCATCTAGACCAATTTAAAGAAAAATTATTGATAAGGAACTTAGTAATTCTACGAACAATTAAAGAATGACAAATGAATTTAAAATCAACAAAACAAACAAACAAATCTACTATTAGTACTAAATAGCCAACATTACAGTGATTACGGATCTTCAATTATTTTATTTTAAGATGTCAGAAACAAGAAAAACTTGAGAAGAAATCATAGAGCAAGACAAATTATTTTAAAATCAGCAACAAATAAACAGATCTAATATAATTTTTTATATCAAGATCTCCTATTAGTACTAAAAATCACCAGTATAGTGATAAACACAAAACAAATGGATATACAAATGGCACAGTATATGTTTTCTGCACAGTGTTATTTTCTAAAATAAAGATTGGAAAAACTAAGGCAGAGAGTGCAACAAGTGAAGGCTCTTCGAAACTTAACACTACTCTATATACAAAGAAGGGAACAACAGAAATGACCAAAACGTAAAGCATTCTCTGCAGTTAATCAATCAAATTACTGCAGAGACAATCTTTACCCATTTATTTTATACAACTAATAAGACTTCTTATCCTAAAAGAATCTCTCACCTCACCATAAAGTACATTAAAATTTATATTACTAATATAATCAAAGTTATATTATCTTGATCATTAGCATGCCACTTGAAAATTAAAACTTTAATAGAATTTCACATATATAATAAAGTAATCATCTTAATAATTAATAAGTCACATGGCAAAAGTATATTAATTATTCTTCAAATAACGCGTATGTTAATTACTTGACAATGACAAAACATAATATATAAGATTAACTTTTATTATATTAAATGCAACATATGATAGATTATCAAAATAATTTAAAATAAATTATAAATTTGTATTTTTTTCAAATTATTTGTATAGAATTTTAGTTGATGTCAAATTATAAAATGATTTTTTAAACCGAGGTAATAAAGTTCTACCTACAGTAAACTATCTTACCAACTAATAAGTCCTTTTTTCTGGCTAAATAATTAAAGTGAAGGATATGAGTAGTTATAAGTGTTATAAGTGTAAGCCCCAAGCTCACTACAAAATGAGCACTCCAATTAAGAAGTCATTTGTTATTTTAGTAACCGTGTAGGTGATATGATAAATCAGACTAAATATTTACAAGTGACAAAAATTCCATCTAATAAAACTTTATCTAATAAAACTTCCATCTTTTATCTCAAAATAAAAATAAAAATAAAAATAAAAATAAAAACAAGCAACATCATCACAATTAACAACATGTACACACGTTGCCAATTATTTTGTTTTCAGATGACAGATATAAAGAAACTTGAAAAGAAATCATAGAGCAAGACGTAATTATTTTAAAATCAACATAAAAAATAAACAAACAAGTCTACTATTAGTACTAAACAATCGACATGATAATATTAACACAGTAAACAAAATCTACAAGTTATTGAAAATTTCATTAGTAAGTAAACAAAATAAAAATATATAACATATATACCTTGCTAGTGGATTCGGTGGTTGAAAGTTGAATACAAAGAACAGAGGGCAGCCACGATTTTTGGGAGAAGCTAAATTAGAGGGGTTGGCTAGGGATTTAAGCGAAAGAGGGAGTAGAAGGTTGAGAGACATGTTCAGGCTAGGGTTTTGATTTTATAGTGTAGAATCAATCTATAGTGTAGTGTAGATGAAAGAGGGGCGGTTGGGGTTTAAGGAGAAGAAGAAGAGTCACAGACAGAGTACAGGTTGACGACGAAAACAAAGAGACACAATATTGAGATTCAGATTTGAGATAGGCGTGAGGTCTGAAGATTCTGAGGTGAAGACCAATTAGTTTTACGTTTTACAGTAATTATCGTTTCTAATACTCGACCACATCGCTATCGAGTATTATAATTATTGCTTGCTGCCTAGAAAGCCGAGTGCAGTCTAGTCATGGTAATAACAAGGTACAGTACTCAATGATCAAATAGCCGAGTACAAAAATGCTCGCTAGTTGTAAAGCTGAGTTCGGTATAAATGACCAATCCTAAACCGATCGAATAGCAATCGTTTTTTCTAGAGAAGTCTGGCTGGACTCATGCATTTTTTCGATGGGTCAAACTCCAGGTTCGACTGATCCAAATTCTTCATCAATACTCGACTACATTAGTGGCGAGTTGTACTTATAACTCGTTTCCTACGAGATCGAATACTGCTGTCTAGTCATGGAAATAACAAGGCACAGTACTCGATGATCTCATAGGCAAGTACAAAAATACTCGCTATCTGTAAAGCCGAGTTTGGTATTGTTGACTGATCCAACACCGATCAATAAGCAATCGTTTTTTACAGAGAAGTCTAGCTGGACAGTAGCTGACTTTTTCGATGGGTCGAACCCCAGATCGACTAATCCAAAATTCTTCATAAATACTTCATAAATACTCGATTACACTAGTGTCAAGTTGTACTTATAATTATTCTAATGATGCGATTTCAAATAATTTATTCACACCAAATTAGCGTATATACACGTGTTGGTAGATCAAATGCAAAGAAAAAACTTTCTGCAATATTTCAACAATCTTAAATAGACCCATACAACATCTTACTACTAATTTTATTAATTTATTCAATTATTTAGTTGGGTGTTCTCAAAAAAAAAAAAAAAATTCACCTGGATAGTTACTTGGTCAATACGAAAGCATAATATGGAACAAGGATTATATATATTGAACGGTTTTAGACCCCTTAAAACAACCAGATTGGTTAGCCTAGATTAATTAGCCAAGTTGTTACTTAGTCAAATTATGCAATTCTAGGTTAAAGCAATCAAATAATCATATCACAATAATAAAGCAGCGGAATAATAAAAGACACAATGATATGATCACCCAGGAAACCACACGGTAAAAACCTGGGGAGGATTTGACCCACCGATCCTCAAGGCAAACCTGAATCCACTATGAAAGAATCGAAGTTCATACAGAAGGACTACAACCTCCCTGCTTGACTTCCTAATGCTGCCCACCAGTAGAACTTACTGACACGACCACGTGCAAGCTCCGAATCCACGGACTCCTTCTTTCTTGGATTCTTCAATCAGCTACAAGCACCCACGCTTGATATTCTTTAAGCTTCAATGGTAGCAACCAAGTTGATCATCAAGATATTGATACTATCTCTAACTTGAAAACCCTAAGCTTTGTGTAAAGGAAAGCTCATCTAGATCTCACAAGAGATTTACACAAAACAGCAATGTATGAGCAACAATACAACTGGAGCAACACTCAAAACGTGGCTAGGGTTTTACCTTATATACCTAGGGTAAAAACATAAAACCCTAAACGTTTAATGAGTTAGGGCTGAGTTGGAAATTCTGCAGAAAACGCAATCTGGTCGATTTGGATCGATCGAATCTATTCTTCGATCGATCGAGTCAGACCGAAATGCCCCAATGCATCTGTAGTCTCTCGATTCCAACTTTACAATAATTAAACAACTTTGAGCGCACTATAACAAGACTTAACATATTGTTTTGATCATGGTTTGCCAATATTACAAATTAGAGTTCTAAATACATAAATTCCTAAACCTTTAGAACCTAACAAACTCCCCCTTTGGCAATCCGTGACAAAACCCTAATTAAAAACTCAAAGTTTTACAAGTAAAAAGCCCTTTACAAAGATAATTCTCATAAACTTCAAATTCAACCCTAATTACTATCCATCGGTTGCAAGGGTAGACAGCAGCTTAGTTGAATCAACCTGTATATTCCTGAAATACTCAACAAACGCATAAACGCATATGTGACAGAAAAAAGTAAAACAACAGGTATAACATTCTTGTAAGATTCACACAACACAAAATAAAGACATATATGAATGAACAACTCATAAATATAAATCAATAAGCAATGAATCACAAAGCAACAAGAATCAATGAAAAACAACATGTATATCAATCAAAGTTACACCCCCTAACATGAATATCCCCAAAAAAATGATATACATAGTGAAGCACCTAGATACAATCTAAAAACTCCACAAGCTCCTCTCAAAAAGTAACAAAAAAAATCTCCCCCTAATAACAAAACTCCTCTACAAGACAAAACTCCACTCCCCCTTTTTGTGACGGAATGCCAAAGGGCAATCATAGGTCGCCATCAAAAGGAGGTGGTGAGGGTGAATGAAGTCGCGCTAAGTCAGCTCGGAGAGCACGAATCTCATCTAGTAAGTCCACCAAAATCTGACAATGAGCCGCCTGAACGGTCACGACAGTCTCCAGAATACGACGAACATCAAAGTCGATTGAAGGAGGTGGAGGAATATCAACAGCAGCAACATCATCACCAACTGGATCAGGAACATCCTCACCAGCAAGACCTGTAAAAGAAGAAGGAGGAGATGCGCTACTAGACGGCTCAGACCTAGGGTGTTTAGAACCAGCTCGAAAATGAGCAGCCCTCTGTCTAAGAAAAGTCGCACCTATGGGAGCTATCACATGAACAGGCTCAAAGAAAGGGAAATCACTAAGGTCAAGATAAAGCAAAATCCTATGAATAAAAATAGGATGAATAAGGGCATGAGAAGTAGATGAACTCCTATAAACATCGTTCAAAGAATGAAGAAAGAGATGGGGAAAACTAATAGGAGCATCAATAACCAGAGCGTACAAAAATACACACCTCTCAAGAGGAATGGTGTGAACATGAGAAATGGGTCAGATGGAATGACACGCTATCCTAAAGAACAGATAGTGCAACCCGGAGAGCTCAGCAGAAGTGATCCTAGGATCAGAACCCCACTGGATAGAAGTCCCAGTGATGTAAGACAAAACGTCGCTCAGCTCGAGAGACTCGTCATAAGGATAGACAGGATTCCTAACCAACAGTACCCCTAGAGCATCAGCCACTACCTGAGGAGTAATGGTGTACTCTATGCCTCGTATCCAACTCTTTACTAAAGTGTTGGAATCATAGATGCGAATAGAGATGTTCGAAAAGAACTCTCTAATCAAGGCAGAAGGTGGAGGAGAATCAGAAATGTCCAACAAGGGTAACCAGCCCCGACGCTCAAAGTTTGCCCTAATGGCAGGATCAAGTTCATCTAACAGAACAGAACGCTCAGCCCAAATCTTTCTCTTAAGGTTAAGTTTCTCAAAAAGCTCTTGGTTTTTCTCACTCGGAAACCTCTCACGGTCAAAGGAAGGAGGGGATGGAGAAGAAGAGGGAATAGTCCTACGGGCTCTAATCTTCCTAGGCATGATGCTAAGAAAATGACAGAGACACAAAGAGAAAATCAAAAGAACACAAGAAAACAAAACTAAGGACAGACTGCAAGTTAGCAAAAAAAAATAATAGAATGAAAATCTATATTATGCATGAACAGATACAATGCCATGATGCATGTACTAGTACAGTAAGCAATTATGTTCAATTGAGATTAAATTGACAAAATTGGCTTGAGCAGGGAATTTCTTATCAAAAACCCCAAAAATTGAAAACCACTTGTTGAAATTTTTAAACAAATTAATGAATTGAGCATTACAAAACTTAGCACATAGATTATAATGCTTAATTTCATCAATACAACAAGCCAATTTCATCAAATTCTACCCAATTTAACAAAAGCCCCAAATCGGATCAAGAACAAACCCTAGAATTTTCAATTTTTCACCAAACTCAAAATTGATCAAATTAACAAGCAAGAATCATGTTTATGATGTGTCCCCACAAAAACCCAATGATCAATTGCACAAAATAGAGCTTGAATCAATCATAAAATCCCAATATGCAAAGTCCGAAAATCTCCCTTAAATGCATGGATTTAGGCATGAAAACATGAAAATAAAATCAAAAGGAAGGGCAAAAGAGTCTTACCAGCTTGAGGAAAGAGAAATTTTGCAAAAACTTCAGAGGAAAACGAAAAAAATCTAAACTATTTGGCTTGCCTCGTCGGAGAGAGAAAGAAAAAGTTTGAAAAAGATTTGAAAAGTGTTTGAAAAAGTCAGATCTGATCTTTTTAAAAAGGCTTCTCCACGATTTTCGATCGATCGAAAATTACATTCGATCGATCGAATGAGCCAATCATTTTGAAACAAACTAGAGCACTTTTTCGATTGATCGAAAAACAGACTAGATCAATTGAAATGGGCAGAGACTCACTAAATTTTGAGAAAAAAAAATCAGTTTTGAAAAACACAAACCTAATTTTGAAAAACAACTCCTCAAAGCATTAAACAAGGAAAGCAAAATGCATAAGTATGAGATGGAATGCTTTTTCAAAAACCCAAATTTTTAAACCCAAATTATGTCAAAAACAAGTTTCAATCATTCTCCCATTGAATTTTCTCAAGCAACAAAAATGTTGTGCACAAATCTCAAGATATTTTCAAACTTGGTTGGTCAGACCAAAAACACACACACTAGCATGTACAGTGTTAAACAAAGAGTAACTTGTGTAGTGTGTGATACTAGCAAAAACTTAAGATACATGTGAGGTGATATGTGAATAGCAATCAAACACAAAGTCTACACAATTCATCACATAGAATTTAAAAGAGACTATCACCTAAAGAGTTACATCCTATAACTCCCACATCTCCTAGAACAAAAGCTTGCAATCATGTAAGTTTCTTGCATTTTTGCCTCTTATTTGTATGAAATAGCATTCAGTCTAATAGTACACACCGGTTTGAATTAAGTGAATTGGCATCAAGCCTAATAGTACACACTAGTTTTAATTTAATTTGAGGCTACACCTTATGTTCTTTTTGTGCATGTGCTACACTTTCTCAAGCACACAATCTTATGATATGCACTAAGGTGTTCATGATTGGCTAGTGAACAGTAATGAGATGGTTATTTATGTCTTTCTCAAAAGAATCAAGTCCGACAATCAAATAACATATGACTTCATGATTAAGACAAAGTGATTAAGAACCACACACATCTTTCCCACACAACATACACTACAAAGTTTCAACTAGTCAAGTGCAATGAATAAGTTCATCAAAGTTAAACAACATACACAAGACATGACATGTGTAAAAAGATAAACCAACCTTGTTTTTCAAAAATCAATAAAAATAGTGTCAAACATAATTTTTGCTTTCTCCTTTTCTCCTTTTTTTTTTTTTATTTAAGAGAAAACAAATAAATCCTAAAATGAAATGCATGAATGTAATGCAATGCAAATCCTAGAAACAAAACAAAAAAAAAACACAAAAACCAAAGAACTATGGTCACAAAGGAATGAGCCATGAAGCACAAAGACCATGTCAGAAAGACTCAATTAGGTCGAGTCTTTTGCATCCAAAACCTTTTAGATGTATCACGAGCATTGGAGTTCTTATTCACATTCGAGTGATTTCCAACTCCAGGATTGGAATTAAGGTTCAAAGCCTTTACCCATTCACCAATAAGTGTCATAGGAGCTTGTGCTTGAGACACAGACACTTTTGGTTTGTTTGCTCTCTTAGCAGCTTGAAGCTTGTAACAGTTAGGACGAATGTATCCAGACTTACCACAAAAATGACACACCCAAGCAGGTTTACCATGCATCTTGTCCTTAGAAAGGGTAGGTTTAGTTTCTCTCAAATCAACCCTATTCTTCTTAGAAGGGGAAACTTCTACGGGTTTGACTACCTCACTCACAGGTGGTTTGACAGTTTCACTCACAACCTCACTCACCGAAGGTTTAGAAGAAGAAAAAGGAACAAAATTCGTGGAATGCGGTGCAGAGTCAAAGATGCTTTCAACATAACCTAACCCAGATTTATCAGAATGATACTTTTGAACATTCAGCATGTGATCAAGTTTAGAACTTGCAGATCTAGCAACAGATAAATCATGTTCCAAAGTTTTAACTTTATCAAGCAAAAGCATGTTCTCAGATTTAACATTGTTCAAAAGATCATTAGCATCAAACAGTTTAACAAGCAAATTTTTCTTTTCAAGCTCAAGAAAATCAATTTTCTTCAGGCCAAGTTCTACATTCATAGCATCCCTAGCAGCAATTTTGCAGAGTTTATTGTAGGCCTCTTGAAGATCTGCATCCTCAGAGAGTTCCCCATCAGAAGGGTTCTCTTCAACAGATATGCTTTCATTGACTACAGCAGTAACAGTGAAAGCAATGAAGTTTCCATCCTCATCACATCCGGACTCATCATCGGAAACCTCATTATCGCTAAGGGTTACAGCCATAGCTTTACCCTTAGTCCTTAAGAATGTAGGACATTCAGATTTCACATGACCATACCCTTGACAACCAAAACACTGAGGACCCAAAGAATTATTTGAAGATTGACCAACTTTTTCTTTAGGTTTTTCAAGGTTATTAACCTTAGTGGGATCATTCTTCCTAAAATTTCTAGGTTCAGCAGTGTATGTACCTCTTGCCTTTCTGTTGGTATTTCTAAGAAAGTTTTTGAAATTTTTGGCAAGATAGGCAATCTCTGTAGCAGAAAGCTCATCATCAAATCCACCATCATCAACATCATCAACTGACTTAAGAGCCACTGATTTAGATTTGTTCACTTTAGGTAGGTCAGACTCATAGGACTGAAGAGATCCTACAAGCTCATCAACAGGGATAGAGTCCACATCCTTGCTTTCAATGATGGCAGTCACTTTGGGTCTAAAGTATTCAGTTAAGGATCTAAGTATCTTCCTAACAATTTTAGGTTGATCATAGACTTCACCCAAATTAAAAGCAAAATTGACAATATCATTTAATTTAGCATAGAATTCATCAAAAGATTCATCATCAGACATTCTAATGCTTTCAAATCTAGAAGTCAATTGTTGCAATTTATTGATCTTAACTGCCTTTGTGCCTTCATGCACAGTTTGGAGGATTTTCCAAGCAATATGAGCAACCTCAACATTAGAGATCCTCTTAAATTCCTCCATGGAAACAGCGTTGAAGATGGCATTCATAGCTTTGCTATTAAAGCCAGCTGCTTCTTTTTCAGAAGTTTGCCACTCACTCACAGGAGTAATGGGCTTCTCCCATCCGTACTCAACGGAATTCCAGACTCTCTCATCAATGGATTTCAGGAATGCTTTCATCCTTACTTTCCAATAAGTATAGTTGTTCCCATCAAAGTGAGGAGGAACAAACAGAGAGTGTCCATGCTCCATGACAACAGGGGTCAAGGATCAGCTCAGAGATCAAGAAATCTCCAACAAAAGAGCTACCTGCTCTGATACCACTTGAACGGTTTTAGACCCCTTAAAACAACCAGATTGGTTAGCCTAGATTAATTAGCCAAGTTGTTACTTAGTCAAATTATGCAATTCTAGGTTAAAGCAATCAAATAATCATATCACAATAATAAAGCAGCGAAATAATAAAAGACACAATGATATGATCACCCAGGAAACCACACGATAAAAACCTAAGAAGGATTTGACCCACCGATCCTCAAGGCAAACCTGAATCCACTATGAAAGAATCGAAGTTCATATAGAAGGACTACAAGCTCCCCGCTTGACTTCCTAATGCAACCCACCAGTAAAACTTACTGACACGACCACGTGCAAGCTCCGAATCCACGAACTCCTTTCTTGGATTCTTCAATCAGCTACAAGCACCCACGCTTGATATTCTTTAAGCTTCAATGGTAGCAACCAAGTTGATCATCAAGATATTCATACTATCTCTAACTTGAAAACCCTAAACTTTGTGTAAAGGAAAGCTCCTCTAGATCTCACAAGAGATTTATACAAAACAGCAATGTATAAGCAACAATACAACTGGAGCAACACTCAAAACGTGGCTAGGGTTTTACCTTATATACCTATGGTAAAAACATAAAATCCTAAACGTTTAATGAGTTAGGGCTGAGTTGGAAATTCTGCAGAAAACGCAATCTGGTCGATTTTCGATCGATCGAATCTATTCTTCGATCGATCGAGTCAGACCGAAATGCCCCAATGCATCTACAGTCTCTCGATTCCAACTTTACAATAATTAAACAACTTTGAGCGCACTATAACAAGACTTAAATATTGTTTTGATCATGGTTTGCTAATATTACAAATCAGAATTCTAAATACATAAATTCCTAAACCTTTAAAACCTAACATATATATATATATATATATATATATATATATATATATATATATATATATATATATATATATATGTATTTATATATATATATATATATATATATATATATATATATAAGTTTTTAAACAACCTAGGTGTTTTTATGCAACCCACTATGTGGCTGTTAAAAGAACCATCCTCATGTATTAACACGGTCACGCCATGTAACCGAGTAAATAAATTCCTATTATCCAAATTGCATTATGTGACTCGCTTATATATATATATATATATATATATATATATATATAATGCAGTGAAGAACAAATAAATTAAATTTAAAATTTCAAAATTTAAATTTCCATCCTCAAAATTATATTGCATTCATCAGTTTTATTTTCAGAACACAATATTGCATTCATCCTGAACAAATCTATAGCTAAATTTGCACTAGAGTATTTTTCTTATAAAAGAAAGCCACATAAAAGGAAAAATTCAACAAATCTATTGCTAAAATTAAACTTCTTGAATTCAAATATCCATCCGTCATCACTATATTGCATTCGTCTAAATCTGCCTTTGTTCAAATATGCAGATACATAGATACAAAAAAATAGAAATGAAGTTTTCCATTTCACATGAAAATATAGTAATGAACTTTTCCATTACATATGAAAATATCCACCCTTTGCAATTATAATTGGTACCTAACTCAAAGCTTACTCAAACATGCACATATAGGACCTAAGATGCTTAAGTAGCTTCATTAGTTACAAAATATGTTTAAAAAGATTCAATAAGCTCAAATCAGCTGTACAAAATATCTATCCAAATTGTCATATATGCTCTCCAAAAATCTATCAAAGTCTTCTATGTCCAAAAAATCTTGTCAAAGTTGTGTCCACTAACTATTACATCAACAATAATACATTGTCCAACTACCATGCAAAAAACAAGGACATCAACCAAAATGGTGGTTTTCAAAGTTTATTAATATTAGGATCTACTAAAGCCTGCAAAATATGCCACCAAATATGAATCAGTAAATGAAAAACAAAAAAAAAAAAACAAAACTAAAGGAAAATATAAGTTTAAGTTATAGAAAAATTCATAACGTCTTCGCACACCTAACTCAAGCCATATATCCCAACGTGATCTTGTCCAACCAAAAATCCACAATTAGAAGATTCCTACACTATTTCCTTTGGTATGGAGGAAATCCCTGTCCATTCTAGGATTATTGGGTATGGGGCCATAGCTGTTGGCCAATCATGGTATTTTATTAATAAGTTTTATTTAGTTTATTGGTGTTCATCCATATCATTTTTGGTTCAATTCATTGAGGGTTTAGTGTTCAGGCAGATTGTAGGCAGATTCAGTTATGTTTCTTCTTACTCGTACGCAATCCTACATCAAGTCTTTTTCTCTTCCCTATTAAAACCCTGGTCATTATTGAATCCTAAAGCAAGGAAGTTATTTATGCTCTACTCAAGAACAAGTTCTGTACACAAAATGGTTTACCTACATGTATCTCATCCTCACTCAACATGCTCTTGTCCCCTAAAATCATTAAAATGAGGTTCCCTTCATGAATCTAAAACCACGAACAAGACTAAAAGAAATTGACCCAGCAAGCCTTTTTCTTTGTACCAAGACTAGAAGGGTTTTTAAACTAATGTAGAACAAATGCCTTTTCTATTTTGCATTTACCAATCAACAAAAAGAAATGTGTTCTCTTCGGTACAAGTAGTCTGGTCCTGCGACATATGTATGGTCTAAAGATTTAACAAGTTGATGTCTCTAACATGCTATGTCTAAGCTGGAAACATAACACTTGTGTTGTGTCTGCGTCCAATTTCATAGATCTAATTTGATGTGCAGGGCCGATTTTAATAATAATAATTTGATGTACAGGGCACCTTTTTTCAGTCAGTGGTCCTTGCAAATCAAACAAAGCTTAAAGCGAGGAAGGAAAATTATAAACAGACCTAAGCAAATTCAATTTCTAAGCCATGCTGGACTTATGTAATATCTAGAGAGAGGAGAGAGAAATTCAGTCACTTCAAGTAACCATTTCTCTTTTATTGCCAAGAAAAATCCCAACTGTCTAATATTGTTTTTTATTTTTCTCTTTTTTTTTTGGTTGTGAATTGTAATTATGGAAAAATGAACATCAAAAACTAAAATAAATTAAGAAGTCCAGATATTGGGCAAGGTTTTACCCCCATATGCTCCACATCATCAACAGCTCAACACTGTTTTTGTTTCCTCACAGCTGACTTTGCCGGTCTGTCTTACCTGAAATTCAAAGCAGAGCACATACTTGAATGCACACATTCCCTAACAGCCAAAGTAGAGTTTAAGAGAGGGATCGCACATTCCCTAAGGCCACAACGATGTGGAAAGGAGCTATATAGCTTCTCTTTTACTCATCCACTAAATAGGGGTCAACACTGAATAGGCTACATCATTGTGCAGATTCTGTAAGGATTTTGTGGAATGAAAAAAGAAAAACTAATGAGAAAAATTCTATAGCAATGATTAGATCACACTTTTGACAGCACCTAATAAGGTTGCGATGATGAATTGGGTACACCTCCAATGTCACATGACTACTACAAATTTTACAACCATAAATAATGATGGTGAATACAGTGATTAAGCTGCATTGCAACAATAGGCAATAGTAGTTCAATCTACTATAGAGGATATACGACTCTTGGATTATGCGTTTGATGATGAAGCCTTTTGAATTATCTACCAAGTGAAGGTGAGTAATAGTTGACGAAACCCTCTAGCTTAATTTAATTATCAGAAAATGTTTGATCTGAGTATGATCATCACTTAAAGC